>OY757019.1:36650825-37028325 GCA_963580285.1 Lucinisca nassula
AACATCCCATTAAATCCCACTTTATATAGAGAAAACGGGGGTTTACGGGGTATTTATTATTTTTCTCATTTCTTGTCCAAGACATAGGTTGTGGTTACTCGTTAGAACTGCCTCAATGAACCGGTTCTAACGAGCGTCCAGAACCTATGTTTGCAGTATAAATAAGAAAAATATCACGAATTTTCATCAGAAAATAGCCATTTTGGAGATGTGGAAAAATGCACTAAGTCACATGGGCATGTTGTCGTAATGTTAGCTAAAGGCAGTAGCTTTGTCAGTATCTTTTTACGGGCAAAGATTGGATCACAAAATAGCTCATGATATGGATACAAAATGTGGATAATTTAGGAATATTAGTCTTCTTATTTGTCCATAAAAAGAAATGTTGTGGGTACTTGTTAGAATCGCCTCATCGAGGCGATTCTAACAAGTACCCACAACATATGTTTCTAGCAAGAAATATGGAAAATTAATCCTTAATTATCTTCTTTACGGCCCTATCTGGATCAACCGTGCCATTACCTAAAATTGTATTAAGTCACTTAAGAAGATGGTATCACAGGCTTTGTGATTTTATAAAAGTGACTGTTTTCCCCGTGGCATAAATTATCCATTTAAAATCTAGATGTTTTCTATAGATTGCTCTACAACCACAGATTGAAATACATCTTTATATAGTCCAACTTACAGTAACCATTGGGGGTTTCTGTTTCAATATTTACACACTCACTGCTAGTGGGTCAGAGCACCATCTCTTGCTCTGTTCGGGTCACATGTGACGTCAGGTGGTTTTTCTGCGGGTAGCCGCCCACCTCTGACTAACGATCGGCTCGAAGTAAGTGGAATAAGCTCGGAATGTTTTTTTTTGTTGTTGTTGTTTTTTGTTTTTTTTCTGATCGATTTTTTTTTACAATATAATTCAAAATAGCACTGCAGTAGTTCTTGAATGGGTCGTAAAACCAAAAGGAAACAAAACCTATAAAAAAAAACACCCTCAGAGCACATTTACTGGAATGCCTACAATGGTTCGAATACTGAAACTTTGTTCCAGACAAATGTAGGTCGAGCAATATCACGCAGTGACTTTTAGCAAAACAAATATTTTTACAATTAAATGTGATTGGATGCTCGGACTTGCAAATGTACGGAACCCGGGAAGGGACATGATTTTTTATTTTTATTATGTTGTGCGAACAAGATAATATCTTGAGCGGACAAGATATTATCTTGTTCGGACAACATATTATCTTGTGCGGACAACATATTATCTTGTGCAGACAAGATATTATCTTGTCCGCACAAGATAATATCTTGTCCACACAAGATAATATGTTGTCCGCACAAGATAATATCTTGTCCGCACAAGATATAATCTTGTGCGCACAACTTATAAAATAAAAAAAATCATGTCCCTTCCCGGGTTCCGTACAAATGTTATTAAACTGCATTTGTTTTTTTTTTTTTGTTTTTTTTTTGTGCAGTGGCTGATTTAGAAATGCGGGTGATTCGATCGAAATAAAACTACATGTATTGTGTTTTTATGCATTGGATCTACACTGTTGCCTCCCATACGTCGCTATGGCAACGTCAAATCAACGTCTTTACGACGTTGCACCGAGGTTTATGTACGTTGCATAAACGTCATGACGTTGCACCGACGTTGATGTGACGTCATAATAACGTCATGTGCCTGCTTGGCATCCTGTTTATGATTTTGATTAAAACCCCTAATTACAAGAATGAAAGAGACCAAATTCAAAGATGGAGCAGTCTACTACAGAAACTCAGGGTTCAAATGGTTTAATGAGAAGAGACATTTACATGCGTTAACTAAATTTTCTTCTTTATGCTCTAAAACACAGACTATGGGTGCTTTGTTTGTTTGTGTTGAGACTTACGTCCCCGTCAACACCATTTAGGTAATTCTAGAGACGTTGCTTTCGACTCAGTGGAACTTTTACCAGGCATTGAAATGAAATGACACCTCAAGCCTTACCACCAGAAGAAACCGACAGGGCCTCGTTTCCGACATGATCGCCGAACCCTCGGGTTGAGCTTTCTTTGTCCTAACTAAATGCTATAGGTGGATCATATTTGAGCCAGCGCACGACAAAGCGTACAATAAGACATGCGCAACCAGTGAAGCATCAGATCTGCCTGCATATCCGCTCAGCATCGCAAAATCTTTTGCTCCGTCTCTCTTTGGATAGCCCGGAGACAGTGGAAGGCTGGTGCCATCAGTGTGGACTCTGATCAGGCTGCGCGGATGCGCAGGCTGATCTGAGTTTTCGCTGGTCGCACTTGTTTTATTTGTAGCTTTTGTTGTGCGCTGGCTCATTTATAACACTTGAGTACATTTTTTAAATTTCTTTTTATTATTAAATTTTTATCTTATTTTTTGTGGTTGGTTGGTGGTTTGACGACCCTTTCAAGATAGTTTCACTTATTTCAAGCTGAACGTGTTTATCAGAGGTGGGCGAAAATCGAAGTACCCGAAGAAAAACAACATGTCATTCCTTTGCAGTACCAAAAGCGGTGATAGACTTAATGATTAAAAGACAGCACTCTTATCCAATAGGCCACGGAGGCCCGCATCACAAAAATACGCCTACATCATTTTGAGCCCCTCAAACCCCATTTTAATATAGTAAAACTGGGGGGGGGGGGGGGGGGGGGTTCAAGGGTATAATTATATTCTTATTTATGCTCAAAACATAGATTATGGGTACTCGTTAGAACCGCCTCGATGGCGGTTCAAACGAGTACCCACAATCAATGTTTGGAGCAGAACTTCAAAAATATCAGATATTTTTATCTAAACATTTTCTTTTTTTTTTGGTGGTAAAATTTTTAATATACAGTAGAACTTCGAATGGCTCGATTGAACCCGTTCTTGAGGCCCAAGGGAAACCCTGTACATAAGAAATAGCGGGGATAATTAAGGAGATTTTAGGCTTCTATCATGCAAATGTATGCTGTGCATACTCATTAGAATCGCTTCGATGAGGCGATTCTAATGAGTACACACAACATACATTTTCGTAAAAGAACACTGAAAAGATGTCTTAAAATATCTCGTTATGCTGCCTGGCAGTAACTTCAGTGGCTCGAACTCCCCCTGTGTCGAACAGATTTTGAGGTGTTCGAGCAATCGAAGTTCTACTGTATTATAATAGGCGTGTTTTCGTAATGCGTAGTTTTCTAATGAGAATTACAATACCTGCATGGTAAGTGTTATTTGTGCCATCTTCAACGCAGTGCACGGAGGCGTCTTCAAAATGCCAGCAATCGTTGAGTCCCCACCCTGCGAAAGGACACTGGTCTAGGGATTCCTCGTTCCCATTACAGGCCAGCTCATCCATCCATATTCGACCAGTCCCCTCGCCATACCCCGCGTCTAACACTGCGTAGCCACCGCTGGAATAAACGTACAAGCTTAGTTCAGTGATGTGACCACCCATAACAAAATCACGCCTATATAATTTTGACCCCTTGAACCCCATTTTTATAGAGTAAAACTGGGGTTTACAGGGGTAAACCTTATTTTTCTTATTTCTGCTCTAACATATAGATTGTGGGTACTCAATCCACAATCTATATTTTGTGCATTCTTATTTCTGCTCTTAAATATAGATTGTGGGTACTCGTTAGAACCGGCTCGATGAGGCGTTCTAAAGAGTACCCACAATCTATATTCTGAGCAGAAATCACAATATTTCATCTAAAAATTTTCGATTTTTCGGGAGTAAAATTTAGAATGTATTGTTATAGGCATGTTTTCGTAATGTTTTGGACCATGAAAATGTGTTCGTGGAAAGGGTAGTTTGAGCCACTGAAGGGAAGTCCGAAATCAGGAGGCATAATTGGAATAATCTTTGCATCTTCTCTTGAATAAAGGTGTGTTGTATGTAACCATTAGAATCGCCTCATTGAGGCGATTCTATAATGAGTACACACAACATACTTTTACAAAATAAAATAAAAGAGAAACAGCCTGGATTACTCGAATCTATCCTAAATACAATGACTGTCTGGCGTAATGTTTGTTTGATTTGAGGTTTAACGTCCCCATTAACACTATAGAGGGTACTTTTGAGACGTTGCGTCCAATTTTGTGGGACTTTTACCCGACATTGAGATGAAATGACGCCTCAAGCCCTGCCGATCAAACAAACCAAAAGGGTTTATATATAGGGACGGTCAGACTCCCACCACTTTGCCTGGACGGGCTAAGACCCTCTAAGTGGTTTACCAGGACTCATGGGCGGTCGTTTTCCACTCTGCGTGGAAGCATCACGCAGCCCAATCAATTAATCAAAATCTCGATGGGCGGAGACCATGTTGTGTGTACTCTTAAGTAACCATAGGGCGTTTTGTTTCAATATTTTTCACTCTCACCGGTACTTAATCGTTAGGTCTCTAATGAGTACACACAATAGACCTTTACAAAATAAAAGTATCGCGCCCAGAATTATCCTTTATGTACGGATATCTGGGGCCATAACCAGTTTCCTAAAAAGACTATTTAAATGACTATCCAAACCGGCTCTTGTTAGTGACAGCTGGTCTTAATCCAAATACAAAATAATACAAATCGTTAAGTTATGGCTTCAAACAGCTATGTTCATACACTGTAAAAAATAAATGGAAACATTACACCAGAACTGGTGGCAGCTGAGCTCCATTGTATGCTCGGTAACTTTTCACCGAATAGCCGGCTATTAATCCAGATAAATGGGGTACCTGGATTAATAGCCGGCTATTCGGTGAAAAGTTACCGAGCATACAATGGAGATAACTTACACCAAAACAGGTGACAGCTCAGCTGCCACCAGTTCTGGTGTAATTTTTTCATTTATTTTTCACTGTAAAAAATCGGTGTTAATTATACCTAATGGCACAGTAAAGTTTACACTAAAACTCGTGTGAATTCGAACCATACGCCATTTGGGGTGTAAAATGTAACTTTGAGTAACAATACACTGATACCTTGTATAGTTTAATCAAAATTTGGTGTAGGGCTGCAAATTTGGTGTTTGGTGTAACGAGTCTGTAAAACAAGTGTTATGTTTCATACTCAATTGGTGTTTGAAATAATTACACTATTTATGGTGTAACGTTTGCTGCTAAATAGAGTAATTTTAGTCATACTACAGGGTAACATTATTTGAAGGGCGATGTAACTGTGAACATTACACTTTTTGCAGTGTAACTAAATATTGGTGTACTATTTCTTCAAATGATGGATAACATTATGTGTTATGTTCAGTGTTAAAAAGTAATTACACTTTATAAGTGTTATCTCTACAGCTTATCGGTGCTTTGCTGCACCAATACTGGTGTTTTGTTTCATCATAACGTAAGTTAACGTTTCTTGTCGAATCGTGTACCTAGCCGTATAAGATGCGTTATATGTACGACATATGTTATTTTGTTCCTATTTAGTGTCATGTATCTCAAAACAGCATACATGTCATACAAATTATTTAATTATTAATATTGATAATAGGGTTGTTTCATGTGTAATGAAAATCCTGCTAAATAAGTTTAAAATGAGATAAACTCCATTTCAGTATAAACACAATTTCTGTTTAATAAAGAATTTATACAAAATCTAATGGAAAGTGCAGATTTTTACACTAGCATTTTACGGAGGCTCTAACATTACCATTGAAAAAAATGGTAACTGATACCCTATAAGAAGTGTATCAAAGGTACCCTAAGAAAGGGGTATTAGAGTATGATAAGTTCTATACCAATAAAAACAAATAAATAAATAAATAAATACACTACAAAACTGTACACTGTGTTGCCTTAATTATTGGTGTAATGTTACACCGACTGAAGGAAGGAAACATTACACCCGGAAACGTTTCCTTCAAAAAATGATGGCAAATTTACACCGATAATGAAGATCAGTTACACTGTAGTGTAAACTTTACGTCGATAATCGGGGGCGTAATTGCCCAGAATTATCCTTAATGTACGGATATCTGGGGCCGTAACCAGTTTCCCAAAACAGCTATGTTCATATAGGATTTTATGCAAGATTATAACATTCTTGCATAAAATCCTTTGAATATAGCTGTTTGGTCACATGATTTTATGGAAGAGTGCACCATTCTTGCATAACATCCTATTAAAGTAGCTGTTCCGGCCAGAAGCCGTGTTCAAACAGCAAATCCCATGTTCAAGTCATGAAATTCACGTGCTGTTTAAACATGGGTTTTGTTGCTCTGAACTTAGCATATTCTGAAGCCTCCGAGCCACTCGCCTAATAAACTTGGTGTCGTGTGTTCGATCCCGGTCTTCTCTAGACATTCGGATGAGTCTTTAAACCGAGGTCCCGTCTCCGTATGATCTTAGCTGTTGGAAGGACGTACATAATCCATGTTTTGAGCAGAAATATGAACAATATCAATTTTTATAACCCTTTTATAGAACATATTTATATCTGAAATTTTCAGTTTTTGGTGGTAAAATCTTTCAGTATATTTTGGGCCCCGTCAAGCGATTTTGGTAATTATCGCCTATGCGAGCAGCGTAGGTTCAGGCGAGCCTGCGCATCCGCGCAGTCTCGCCAGAACCTTCGCTGCTCGCCCATACAAGCAGTGAATCAAGAGGAACCTTCAGACAGAAAGCCATATCCCTGGCCCCTCTGAATGGCTGGGCATGCGCAGTTAAAATTTGTCATGACGGAATGCTCGAAGACACAAATTCGCTTGGCGGGGCTCTTTTAATAGGCGTGTTTTCGTAATGCGATCACTATATTCAAGCACACACTGGGATAGGTCGCAAGTGTTCAAATCATACAGTAAGCTTAACGTCTTCGTCAGTGGTCAAAATATTAAGTATTCTGGCGAGTGAGTGAGTGTTTGAGTTTTAGGTCCCACGAAAGCTAAGGTCATACGGAGATTGGACCTCGGTTCAAAGACTCATCCGACAGTCTGGAGAAGCCCGGGATCGATCCTGCGACCCCTGGTTTACAAGGCGAGTAGCTTAACCACTACGCCACTGAGGCTTCTTAAGTATTCTGGCGAGTCCAAATTCTACTACACTGGTATTTTTGCTGACAAAATGTAAGAATCTTTTGCAAAATGCAAAAACTACTCACATTTTGTCAGCAAAAAAAAAAAAATGTTGCGTCGACGTTGATTTGACGTTGATTTGACGTTGCCCTAGCGACGTGTGGCACACTGCAACTGGCAGCTGTCTGATGTTACTCGTTCTTCCCGAAAAGAAACCTGCACACGACAAGGCCTCAGTCTTTTACATTCAAGTGAAAGGGCCTCCGTGGATAAAAGCACTGACTCTTCATCATTAGGTCTCTCACCACTGTGTGTTCGAGCCTGGTTCGGGGCACATGTGAGACGCCACTGAAGGTCAGGTGGTTTTTCTCCGAGTACTCCGGTTTTCGCCCACCTCTGCTAAACGATCGGCTCGATATGAGTGACAGAATCTTCAATGGCCGTAAAACCAAAACAAAAAAAAATCAAGTGTGCTTGCCGTGACTGATACTCACCTGTAATTGAAATACCTGCAGATGACCATTGCCTCATTTTCGTCAAATTTATCGTCACAGATGGTTCCCCATATACCATTATAAAAGACCTCGATTCTGCCAGCATAGGGACCAGGCCCACCGACCAGACGGAATTTCACTGAAAGTAACCACACACATATAAGCCGCGTTATGTGAAAACCTGTTTTGCCATTTGCTAACAATTAACGTGTAGATCAGCTCGCGCATTCGCACAGAATTCTTAAGGGAAATGGGAACACCTGGTAGTTTTTTCGGTAACATGACACTTCGGCCCCAAAACCACCTCGGCCCCTAGACACTTCGGCCCCTAGACAACTCGGCCCCAAAACCACCTCGGCCCCACATAAAATTGAAACCCTAGACGGGTCGGCCCCTGGACACGTCGGCCCCTAGACACGTCGGCCCCATATACCTAGACACTTCGGCCCCACTATATATATATATATATATATATATATATTTTAGAAGAATGGAAGATACATTTGAAAATTCCCCTCTTTTATTTCAATGTATAATTCTAATTGCATTGCGGCATGCTTTAGAGCAGGCTCTTTTTCTACTTTTTCTGCTCTTTTGATCATCTATAGGCTTTTTTATTATCCGAAATAATTCCACACCGCTAAAATACTTTTTAAATTAATTTCAATAAGTTATCCTTACTAATTGGATGGAAATCTGGATGGATCGGTGGATGGGACCGTAAAACCAAAAAAAAAAAAAAAAAAAAGATCATACATCGGTTTCGTCAACCATGGTGATGATGGGGGATAATCTTATATTTGTTAACATATCTATATATTTATTAATTAATTTATTTGTTTATACGGCCTCGGTAGCTAAGTCGGATGCACGTATGACTGGTGATCAGGAGGACGCGGGTTCGATACCTACCGGGGTCGGCAACTTTCTTTCGTGGAGATTGATTATGAAATCTTTTCTTCGGTCATTTTCTCCCTTCTGCTGATTCAAGAAGGGCAGTTGTCACTTTCTGACGAAAAAATGTGCACTGTAATGGTTAACCGCTTACGTATAAGCCTGCCCTGGTAAAAGGTGGATAGGTTAACTGACCGGCTCGAAAATGAACTAAAATAGTGTTGACTGGGTCGTTAAACTCCAATACAAACAAACATTTTATTTATTTATTTATTTATTTATTTATTTATTTATTTATTTATTAGGTAATCATCAGTGTCCAGGTTCACTGAACTAGAATTATCCTCGTAAGTAAACCAATTAATATAATGTATGCATGAAATTAAAAAAAAAAGATGCATGAAAAACGGTGCAGATCCGGTTCAGACGGCAGAAGCAATCTGATCAGGATCTACACTGTTTGCAAAGATAAGGATTATCGTGTTCAGCGGGATAAGGATTAATGACTTTCAGGTTAGTACACTATTAAGCAAAAAGTTTCACAAGAACAATTAATTATTGACATAAATTAATAAAGTGTGAAGCTCAATAAACAACCAGGCGTTACTTAATCCCTTTTCCCCAATAAAGATATCCTTGATGATAAACAGATCATTGTTATCACTTTCACATATTTGATTGTCATTCTGTCTCTTATTTAAAGACAGTAACGAGAATATTGTATACTTTATTTATTTATTTATTTGTTTATTTATTAGTCACATTTCTGACTACCAGCTACTCAAATTACTTGATACATGTGTACTATATGTATATATTAGTGGCAAACAGTGTAGATCTGGATGTGCACTGTGTGCAAAGTCTTCACTGCTCGTATTTTTGTAGGAATTGCTCAGTATGTTTCCATTGTTATCAATTTTCACACATTTAGAAATTCCTATTTGATTGTCATTTCAGCTCATATTTAAAGACCGACAGTAACAAGTAGACTGTATAATTTATTTATTTATTTAATTAGTTTATTTATTAGTCATATTTCTGACTGTCAGACCCTCAAATTACTTGATATATGTATATTGTATTCATTCAAAAGTCGCAAACTGAATGACAGTGTAGATCCAGATCAGATGGATCTGGATGTGCACTGAGTGCAAAGTCTTCATGGCCCTATATATTCTTGTAGGAAAGGCTCCTTGACTATCAGTATCAAATATTCACAATTAGAACAACCCGCTGAACCCCACTTTTCGTGATGCTGACTCAAGGTCAACGTCACGGTTGAAGGCGGCGGGGGATTAGCTGTCCTTAAGAGTGTAGTCCAAGTTAACCTGAAAATGTCGTGTATGCGTTGTTATATTTATTATAAACGTCTCATTGGTTATTTGTTATTTTTATATGAAATAAAAATAGCAATAAAATATTATGATCTTGTTTCCTAACAACTAAATAGAAGATTCCGTAAAACTAAAATTATATAACACATAACCTGTATCAGAAATAAGAATTACGAAAACATGCCTATACAAATGCATTGTAAACTTTACCGCCGAAAAAACGAACATTATAAGAGGAAGAATTGTGGTATTTTATAATTTCTGCTCAAATAAGAAAAATAAGGTTTACCCCTGTAAACCCCAATTTTACTAAATAAAAGTGGGGTTCAAGGGGGTCATAATCATAAAGGCGCGTCTTCGTGATGTAAATAATGTATGCCCCTATGAGCCCTAGTTTTCCCCATATAAACTGGGGTTTAGCGGGGTCTTCATTAAACGGGCTTGTTAACATGATGTTTTGTTTGTTAGATTTGACGTTTAACGCTCCAATCAACACTGTATCGGTCATTTTGGAGACGTTGCCTCCAATTTTGTGGGAATTTTACCCGGCATTGAGATAAAATGACATCTCAAGCCCTGCAGCCCAATGAAACCAATAGAGTTTATAAGTATGGGGTATGAACGGTCCGACTCGCACCGCTTTTCCTGGCCAGGCTTAGAACCTCTAAGCGGTTTACCAGTACTCATGCCACAGGCTGTCGGTTTCTTGAAGTCCCGGTGGGCGGGGCCGATTTTAACATGATATAAATGCTCATACCCTAACAGATATCAAAAGTGGGGCCGAGGTGTCTTTGGGGCCGAGATGTCTAGGGGCCGAGGTGACAGTGGGGCCGAGGTGTCTAGGGCCGAGGTGACTAGGGCCGAGGTGTCTAGTGCCGACTTGGTTTTGGGCCGACCTGTCTAGGGGCCGAGGTGGTAGTGGGGCCGAAGTGTCTGGAAATCGTTTTTTCCGCCATTTCTCAAAGGGAGACAACTTTCGGGACTTCCTCTTCGCTTTCCTATAAGGTCTACTCTTAAAGGAAAGAATTTGCTCCTCCGGAGCAAATTCTTTCCTTTAAGAGTTGACCCCTATTGACATGGGAGACAAAAATACTTTTGCAGGAGTTGCCTCCCCTGAAGATGTACCCATTCCCCTTAAGGCGCAAACAGCATCATGAAAACACACCTGTATAATTTTGACCCCCTTCAACCGCACTTTCATATAGTAAAACTGGGGTTTTTAGAAGAAATTTGAAAAATATCAGATTTTAGCCGAAAAAAAATCATTTTTGGTAAACTTTTCAATATACTAGTACCTGAATATGCGTGTTTTCGTATTGGACCCCTCTTCTCTTGATGTAGACCGCAATGGCCTGTATAATTTGATCTGAGGGGCAAACATAGCCGGAATAAAACCTCCACTGACTGTATAAAAAAGTTTTCTTGCACACCAGATAAGAAAATCCATAGCTTTAGCTTGGAATAGAAATTCTGTTCTAACCCTGGTGTTCTTACCCCAAATCGACAATTCTTGCGTGTTTGATAAATGTTGTGGTTATAAATGACCTCATATTCACGTTACGTGACGTCACTAAACATTCCTGTAGTGTCATCACAATATGGCGGACGTCGTTAACCGGAGTGACTGCAGCATTAAAAATCTGCGATATGAAATGGAAGGTATGCAAGAAAAAGAATCCTATATGGGTGTGAGGGGTGGATAGAAAAATCCGTCCCGCGGGATCACTGTCCGGCATCACTCAGCAAGCCTCGTGATGCTGGACAGTGACCCTCGGGACGGATTTTTCCATCCACCCCTCACGCCCATATTAGATTCTTATAGTCCATACAGCGTGTAGCAAAGGTTCTGATCACACTGCACAGAGACTTCGCTGGGTGAACATATGCTCGAAGACTTCTTTTTGCTTAGAATAGCCCATATACAACCGCGCAACTAGCAGTTTAGCAATACGACATCTCTCGTCAGTTAATTAAAGTGCAAGTACGTCAAAACACAATATTTACATTTCCAGTGTAAAGTCTAATGTAAACGTAAAGAAAACAATGTAGTTCATACTTCCACTAATGCATCGAGTCACATGATTTTCAGTGACGTCAAATGACGTGAGGGTAAACCATGGTTCTCTTCGGGCGTTGGTGACGTAAATGCTGTTCCACTCTGTGTAGTAAAACAGTGTGCAGGCCTTAAATGTTTTTCAGCTTTAAAAGTCTGCCCTACAAGCATTTTAGCCCAGTGATGAGGGGCAAGAATGTAAATATAAAAAAATAAACTTAATGTTTCTGCTCTGCTTTCCATGAAAGTCCGAACGACAGCATTAGTTAGCAAAGTCAGGAACAGCAGAAAAATAAAATTCATTTCTTAAATATTTAAATTTCAAGTTTTAAGCCTGATGTAAACGTATAGAAAACAATGTAGTTCATACTTCCATTAACGCGTCGAGTCACATGATCGTAGTGACGCCAAAGTGACGTCAGTGTAAACCATGGCCCACTATGATCTGATCGGGCGTTGGAAACGTCAACGCTGTTCTTTTCTCTGTAGAATAACAGCGTGTAAACGCTTTTCAGCTTTAAAAGTTTGCCTTATAAGCATTTTTTCGCCCTGTGATGAGCAGCAAAGAATGTAAATATCAGAAATAAACTTAATTTTTCTGCTGTTCATGAAAGTATGAACGGCAGCGGGTCGCTAGCAATTGACTTTGCAGGCGACCCATTGCGTTCATACTTTCATTAGTGGCAGAAAAATAAAAATCATTTCTTAGTTGACGTGCTGAACAAGAACAAGAATCGATGTAACTAGTGTCAGAAGAGACATTTTCGTTTAAAGTACAAAGAATCACTGCTCCATATAATGCATACTGAAAAACGGTAGTACTTTCTCACAGAATTGGGCCATGCTTAGCGACTGTCAAAAAAATCTATTCCACTGCAACCCCACCTTCTAACGTCATTTTTCTGAAAATTTCGGCCAATTAACTGCGAAGGGGTGGTTGGAAAAATCTGTCCCTATGGTCACTGTCCGGCATCACGAGGCTTGCCGAATGATGCCGGCTAGTGATTTTTCTATCCACCTCTCACACTACGCAACTTTGGTAGTCATCTCTAATATTTGTTCAGAAGCACATGGTAGAATGCACAACATGAGGCAACAGGGAAACAACATCGAACGGGTTTCGGGAAAAAGTGATGGCTGCTGGGTTGTATACTTGCTCTGCTTATTTTGCGGCACACCTTAACATATGCAGTTATGCATGCAGATATGCAGAGAGAGAGAGAGAGAGAGAGAGAGAGAGAGAGAGAGAGAGAGAGAGAGAGAGAGAGAGAGAGAGGCATACCTGTTGTATCAGTGCCATTAGGTGCGTTATCAATACATTGGAAACCAGCAGTTTCGCCGTAGTTGCAGTCTGACGCCCATCCACCGAATTTACACTGATCGAGAGACGTCTCAGTCCCATTACAGTCTAAGGTTGCCTGGTTGTCATAGTCATAGTACCAATAGTAGTACCAATGGTCCATCAATCCGTAGACAACTTTTCCCTCCCTGAAATTAAATTCAAGAGAAAGAAAAAACAAACATAATTTCCGGGATACTCGAGATTTTAACTGCGTAAAGACAAGTGAGATGTTTGGTATTTTACAAGAAGAACTGTTTTATATTATGTTGTGTAAATTTTGATATAATGCACCGTTTTTTCTGAATCTCCACGGTTCATCTTTAAGATCAGGACCCGTCTCGTATAAACAATCATTTGACCCCAAATAATAGTTCGTTTGTCATTACTGACAATGACCAATCTTAATCATATTTGAGAAATGTTACTTTTTGTGTGTTCTAGGATGCCTGGTGAGACCGATTCTAGCTCTGAACTGTCTGTTGCAAATAGAGAAACAGAGGCTAGAGGAAGACAGCTCTGTTGGTAATGCTTTAGCTCTGGCTTTGCGCTGTGCGAGTTTCTGCTCAGCATCACTGATTCTTTTTACCTCATATTCATTGGCACCCCTTTTGATGAGACCTCGCCACTTTGCTCTGTCCTGTGCAATTTGTTCCCACTACTCTGCTGGAATGTTGAAGTCCCTGAGGGAGGCTTTGAGGGTGTCCTTGTAGCGCTTCTTCTGACCGCCTTGGGAACGTTTGCCCATTTCTAGTTCTCCATAGAGAATTTTCTTTGGCAAACGTTCCTCAGGCGTTCTGGTAACATGACCTGTCCATCTTGACTGTGCTAATTTCAGAAGAGTGTGTACAATTTGCATCCCTGCCCTGTTCAGGACTTCTGTATCTGGAATCCTGTCTTGCCAGTTAATCTTTAAGATTTTTTCTGAGACAGCTTGTATGGAAGTGATTCAGTTGGTAAACTTTCCACGTTTCACATGCATACAATAGTGTTGGCAGCGCCACAGCTCTGTAGACTTTCAGTTTTGTGTCAAGTCTGATTCCACTTCGATCCCAGACACTACCACGTAGTCGGCCAAATGCTGCACTAGCTTTGGCAATCCTGGCAATTACTTCATCGTCAATGTGCACGGCTCTTGACAGTGTGCTCCCAAGGTAGGTGAACTTGTCTACCACTTGCAATCTTTGACCTTTCACTGTGATGGTGGGCTCTTTGTAAGGCTTGCAAGGTGCTGGCTGATAGACTAATTCAGTCTTTTTGATGCTGATAAGCAATAATTTGACCCCTATCTCTTTCAATACGACACACACTGATAAATGAAAGCTTGTGTTTTCCCCCATAAATTCCCATTTTCATCCTGAGGTGTATTGTGTGTTTTCTAAGAAACCTTCTTCACTTTTTACTTAAGAAAACGATCAGCTCTACCATTGAACTGCTTTGTGATACATCATATTTTGAGGTCAGTTGTAAAGGAGATCAAAACACGAGCGCGTAGAGCGAGTGATTTATCTTCTTGCAACTGACCGACAAATTCAACAGTTCACACTCTAAAGCTGATCTATTTCAATTTTAACACACTTTTAACTCGGCAATGAGGCGGTTCTCACGAGCACCCACAACCTATGTTTGCAGAATAAATAAGAAAAATATCATAGAATTTCATCAGAACTGAAGCCATTCTGGATATGTAAAAATGCACTTTTTTCGCACGGGTGCGTTATCGTTATGGAACCTATGTTATCCGAGCTACATGCAACCATTAAGATAACACACCCGTGCGACATAGTGCATTTTTCACACCTTCAAAATGGTTACTTTTCTGATAAAAATCCTTGATATTTTTTCTTATTTATACTGCAAACATTGAGGCGGTTCTAACGAGTACCCACAACCTATGTCTTGGAGCAGAAATAAAGAAAATAATGTTTACCTCCGTAAACCCCAGTTTTCTCTATATAAAGTGGGGTTAAGTGGGGTGTTCATTTGATGTTGAACCCCACTTTAATATAGTAAAACTGAGGATTACAAGGATAAACGTTATTTTTCTTATTTCTGCTCCAAAATATAGATTGTGGGTACTCGTTAGAACCGCCTCGATGAGGCGGTTCTTACGTGTACCCACAATCTATATTTTGAGCAGAAATAAGAAAAATATCAAATTTTTCATCTTAAAATGTTTTTTTTTTTCTGCGGTAAAGTTTACAATGTATTTATATAGGCGTCATTGCGTAATGATATGTAAAATGCACTTTTTGTTGCACGGGTGTGTTATCGTAATGGAACCTGTGTTATCCGAGCTACATAAAACTTATGCAAACCTATAACCAAAATGACGACAGGCGACTGTGGCCTCCTCGTTTCCAAATCCTTCTTCACATATAGTCCCCCATTCATCCTGATACATCACTTCAATAATGCCAGAGTTGTCCTCGTAACCTCCATCGTGGTCAACACGTGTAAAGAGGAAATCCACTGAAACAGAGAAAAATACAGTCGAACTTCAATGGCTCGAACACCTTTGGGACCTCGAAAATCTGTTCGAGACAGGGGTAGTTCGAGCCACTGAGGTGACTGCCAGGAGGCATAACGAGATACTTTTAGACATCTTTTCGGTGTTCTATAATGCAAATGTATGCTGTGTGTACTCATTAGAATCGCCTCATCGAGGCGATTCTAATGAGTACACACAGCATACATTTGCAAGATGAAAGACTAAAATCTCCTTAATCATCCCCCACTATTTCTTATGTAGAGGATTTTGCTAGGGGCTCAAGAATGGGTTCGACAGATCCATGGTAAACGAGCCATCGGTGTTCGAGCCATCGAAGTTCTACTGTACAGCATTTCAACTTAAGCCTTGGATCCAAAACAGAAGTGAAGCCAATGATCATCAATGATCAATAATCGATATAATTACCCCACACCTCCCATCAGAGACACAAAAGTGATAGAAAACTGGATCATACACAAATAGTGCGCATTTCGATAACACATCCGTGGTATATAGTACATTTTTAAAACCTCAAAAAGACATTTTTTTCTGACGAAAATTGGTGATTTTTTTTTCTTATTTATACTCCAAACATAGGTCTTGGGTGCTCGTTAGAACCGCCTCATTGAGGCGGTTCTAACGAGTGCCCACAACCTTTGTCTTGGAGCAGTAATAAAGAAAATGATGTTTTCACCCGTAAACACCAGTTTTCTCTGTATAAATTGGGGTTTAGGGGTGTCTTGTTTTCAAGGACTTGTTCACATCATGCGACCATCCAGATCAAACGAAACAGCAACATCTTTTCAGGGTCCTAAGGGCAAGGATTGTACCACATAAAACCGATTTTAGCTCCCCACCACCATCACCACCACCCCACCACCGCCCCCAGTAGTAAATAATTTCATCTGACCGCCTCAAGGCAGTTCATCTGTTCGGGTTTAGAATTGACATAGTTCGTCTTTGCGCGTATGTATTGCTAGAATCTTTTTTATTTTGGAAAGCCTTTGGTCATTTAATGGGAAAGTAACTGTCCTTTTGGCTTTCCGCTTGTGACGTTTTTTTTATGATGGTGAGGTTGTTTTATGGTGTCTTGGATGCGAGGGGTGAGGTAATCGTATCGATTCATGATCATTGCCAGGCCCCCGCCCATCGGGACTTGAAGAAATAGATGGGCTGCATGATGCTTGCACGCAGAGCTGAAACCGACCCGCACACGAGTACTGGTAAACCGCGTAGAGGATCTAAGCCTGACTAGGCAAAACGGTGCATGCTTTTAAACCCTATTGGTTTCATTCGGCGACAGGTCTTGAGAAGTCATTTCATCTCAATGTCGGGTAAAAGTCGCACAAAATTGGAAGCAATGTCTCAAAAATGGCATTTAAAGGGTTGACGGGGACCTTAAATCTCAAATCAAACACACAAACAAAGAAAATCATGATCATTGCCTTCACGTCTATTTTCTATATTGTTTGCTCAGAGTATAGGAATTAAACAAACCATAATTAAATAAAAAAGGAAATCTGACAGCCCTAAAATTGGATATGGATCTGTTCAAAGCTATTTAACCAATTGTATATGGGAAATCCCTAAAGGTGTATCTTGGCAAATAGTGCAGACCCAGATCAGACGCCGCAGACAGCGGCGTCTGATCAGGGCCTGCACTATTAAATTCATAAAAAAAGAAATAGGCATGACACCCCTTATATGACAAATGGACTTGTCCAACATATAGCAACTGAAGAGTCCACTAGGATACAATGAGTTAAAACAGGGAAAATTCCTAAATGTGTCACGAACAATAAAGCAATCACAAATACATTCTTGCACTTTTATGTGTGCATATTTTTCCAAACTGGGACATCGAAGGAGTGTCCTTCGATTCCCCAACCGGGGCCAATATTCACAAAATGTTGGTGCAGTATGCATCGGTAGTAGTCAACATTGTCCCACTTTTGCATATGGCAGGACATAAGCTTTCGAATTCCCAACTAGTTCTGTGACATCGAAGAAGTGTCCTTGGCTTTCCCAACTGAGGCCAATATTCACAAATGTTGGTGCAATATGCATTGGTAGTAGTCAACATTGTCCCAGTTTTGGATATGGAAGGGCATAAGCTTGCGAGTGTCTTTCGATTTCAAAACGAGGGCCAATATTCATAAATGTTGGTGCAATATGCACAGGTATATGTGAACATTTTCATGCGTTTCAATATCGAATGACATAAAATAGAAGTGAAGGCAATGATCAGGAATCGATACAATTAATCCACATCTCCCATCGGAGACTCCAAAGGGAAAGAAACATGAACATAATACAACTATACCCTAATAGAAACAACACTGGCCAAATACGAAAGCCAAAAGGAAAGATACTTTCCCCCAAAAATGGTTATCCTAAACAAAACATATAAGCGATAAACACATTCAGAGAAGAACATTCGATTTTGCGAGGCCACGAAGACGTAAGACCACAGATGAAAGTCCAATTTGGACCTGACAAGCTGGAAGTGGTAGCTTCATTTTGCTACCAAGGTGACATGTTGTCAGCAGCGGCTGACTGTGATCTTTCGAACACATCACGATTGAAAACAGCCTGGAAGAAATTCTAGGAGGTGCTACCAGTACACGCTTCCCGCCACCTTTCATTCAAGACACGTGGCCCTTTGTGCGTAGCGCAATGCTCCATGCTAGTGAGACTTGGCCATTAACAAAGCCAGACCTCCAGCGTCTGCAGCGGAACGACAAGGCAATGATCAGACAGATCTGCAATGTCAAGCCACAAGACACTGTCACCAGCACGTCAAATGAGTTACTTGCACGGTTTAGCATTGAGTAACTTAACCTCTTCCTGAAGGAGAGAAAGCTCCGCTGGTATGGACATGTGGAACGCTCCAACGGTGCAGTCAAGACTGCCTGTGACATACAGGAAGCTGGAGAGAGAGAGAGAGAGAGAGAGAGAGAGAGAGAGAGAGAGAGAGAGAGAGAGACATCGCAGGGCGCAGAGACTGGAAGCTCTTTGCTATCGGTCCTCATGCTAGACAAACCTAGAGATCTGATGTGAGATCTGACATGCGTGCAGCAAGCCAGCTACCTGGAAGGGGACCCACATAAGGATGTTTCCCCTGTGCGTGTATGCTAATAAAATTCGGTAATGGTGATGACGACAATCCTCGTCCTTACTTCAGTCGTGGCTTAGACAAATAATTTGTTCAGTCCGCATGAAGGCTTCCAAAATCATCAGTGCTACATCTCCGAGAACATAAAAATCAAACAATTACAGGGATGAGGAATCGCAAGTCTGATAAAACTTAAATGCTGGAGCAAAAGAAAACCAACATTTAGACTCCGGTGGGTCCGACCAGAGACAGAGCATCAGATACCAACCAACATTATCTAAAAATAACTTTTGAGTAGGCTTTTATTTTTAGCCTTAATTATTTGTCTAAACCGCGACGGAAATAAGGGCGAGGATTGTGGCCACGTAAAGTCGATTTACCCCCCCCCCCCCCCACACACACACACCCAATGGAATTCGTTTCACTGACCGTTCCAAGGCGGGTTCTTCTGTCGCGGGTTATTTTGCTATTGATGATTCCATTAGGGTCAAGTTGTTTCATGTTTATGTTTCTTTCCCTTTGGTGTCTCTGATTGGAGCTGTGGGTTAATTGTATCGATTCCTGGTCTTTGCCTTCACTTCTATTTTACGCGGGAACTGTCAAAGAATCTGAGACCTGTGAGTGTCGTGAGACCTGTGAGTGTCGGAGGGCAAATATTCACCAATATCAGTAAGAAAGCCCTTTTTAGTATGCAGGAATATATAGTTTGCTTCACTACCACATGTTTGTTTGTATGTACGACGATGAAACAACGTTCAGAACATTTAGTAGTTTTAAACATTAAAACATTTCTTTAAGCGCAAATTTAAGTTTGAATTCGAGATCAAAATTTTATTTCTGTCGTAAATTATGAAGAACATACACAGTAATCAAAGGGCATCAGAAAACTTCATTAGGCAACTGCCAAATGGAAAATATGTCACAGAATATTGCATTGTGGGTTAAAATCAAAGAAAATTCAAAGGAGGTTACTCATAGTGGAAAATAGGTATGTATCAACTATAAATGAGCATAACTTTAGAATGAATGGATTTTTTTCATGCGGTTTTCAATAAAATGGCCCTCTGTGTGTCTGTTTTCATCCTGCTTCATGTTAAGAATTTTTAGCTCACCTGTCATGTAATGACGACGTGAGCTTTTGGGATCACTTTTCGTCCGTCGTCCTTCGTGCGTCCGTGCGTGCGTGCGACCGTGCGTGCGTGCGTAAACAATTTCTTCAAAAGACATCTCCTCCTAAACCACTGATCGGATTTTGACCAAACTTCATAGGAATGATCCTTAGGTGGTCCCCTTTCAAAGTTGTGTAAATGGTTCCGGTCCGTTGCACATCAAGGTCACGGGAGCCAAAAATAGATTTTTTTTAATGAAAACTTAATAAAATCTTCTCCTTTGGAAACGCAAGGCCCAGGCTTTCGATATTTGGTGTGTAGCTTCATCTAGTGCACTCTACCAAAAATGTTCAAATTATAGTCCTGGGGCCAAAAATACCCCCGTCCCGGGGCCCTTTGGTTTGATATTTGGTTTGAAGCTTCTAGTGGACCTCTAATTATATCCCTGGGGCCAAAAATGCCCCCGCCCCGGGGCCGCTTGGTTTTACATTGACTTATATAGGGAACCTTTAAAAATCTTCTTGTCTGAAACCTGAAGGCTCAGGTGTTTGATATTTGGTATGAAGCTTCGTCTTGTGGACCTTAATCAAGATTGTTCAAATTATACCCATGGGGCCAAAATGCCCCCGCCCTGGGCCCCTTTGGTTTTACATTGACTTATATAGGGAAAAACCTTAAAAAAACTTCTTGTCTGAAACCTCAAGGCCCAGGTATTTGATATTTTGTGTGAAGCTTCATCTAGTGGACCTCTACCAAGATTATTCAAATTATAGCCCTGGGGCCAAAAATGCCCCCGCCCTGAAGCCCTTTGGTTTTACATTGATTTATATAGGGAAAGCCGTTAAAAATCTTGAAGGCTCGGGTGTTTGATATTTGGTATGAAGATTCGTCTTGAAGCTTGGACCTCTACCAAGAGTGTTCCAATTATAGCTCTTTCGCCAAAAATGCCCCCCCCCCCCCCTAGTGGGGCCCTTTGGTTTGACATTGACTTTTATAGGAAAATCTTAAAAGAACCTTCTTCTCTGAAACCGCAAGGCCCAGGTCTTTGATATTTCGTGTGTAGCTTCATCTAGTGGAGCTCTACCAAGATTGTTCAAATTATAGCCCTGGGAGCTAACATGCCCCCGCCCTAAAGCCCTTTGGTTTAACATTGACTTATATAGGGAAAACCGTAAAAAATCTTGACGGCTCAGGTGTTTGATATTTGGTATGAAGCTTCGTCTTGTGGACTTCTACAAAGATTGTTTAAATTATAACCCTGGGGCCAAAATGCCCCTGCCCCGGGGTCCTTTGGTTTTACTTTGACTTATACTTCTTGCCTGAAACTCAGTTCCTTGATATTTGGTACGAAGCTTTGTCTAGTAGACCTAGACCAAGACTGTTGAAATTATAGCTTTGCCCCAGGGCCCACAGGTTTTATTTAGATTTATATAGGGAAAACTTTTAAAATCTTCTTGTCTGAAACCGCAAGGCCCAGGTCTTTGGTATTTCGTGTGTAGCTTCATCGAGTGGACCTCTACCAAGATTGTTCAAATTATAGCCCTGGGGCCAAAAATGCCCCTGCCCCGGGGCCCTTTGGTTTTACTTTGACTTATACTTCTTGCCTGAAACTCAGTTCCTTGATATTTGGTACGAAGCTTTGTCTAGTGGACCTAGACCAAGACTGTTGAAATTATAGCTTTACCCCAGGACCCACAGGTTT
This sequence comes from Lucinisca nassula, assembly GCA_963580285.1. NCBI lineage: Eukaryota > Metazoa > Mollusca > Bivalvia > Lucinida > Lucinidae > Lucinisca > Lucinisca nassula. The sequence goes on from OY757019.1 coordinate 36,672,385, forward strand.
TATTTAGATTTATATAGGGAAAACCTTTAAAATCTTCTTGTTTGAAACCAGAAGGCTCCGGTCTTTGATATTTGGTATGAAGCTTTCCACCTTTTAGACCTCCCTCAAGATAATGCAAATTATAGTCCTTGGGCCAATAATGGCCCTCCCGTGGGCCCACTTGTTACACTATGGATCAGGTGACCGATGCAAGGCCATCATGGCCCTCTTGTTGAAATTTCTTTGAAATTGCTCTTTTAAAAAACGTAATGAACCGTTAAACGAACTCGTATAGGAGTTTAACGACCAATTCAACACTATTTAGGTCTTATCGAGCCGGTCAGTTTACCTATCAACACTTTTCCTATATAGACAGGCTTATACATAAGCGGTTAACATGTACATACAGGTACGCATGCGTAAAAACTTTTTCATGCGACGTCATTGTCGAAAGAGGTCATTAGACGCAATGAGCCATCGCACGACAAAACCTACAAGAAGTCTGATCAAGAGTCTTCGCTGATCGTATGTACCTACTATCGGCTAATATCTATGCAAAGAGACATAAGCAAAACGTCTTTTCATAGTGGATGGGTGGGCAGGTTGATTTGAGTCTCTGCTGGTCTGCTTGTAGGTTTTGTCATGCGCCGGCTCCAATCCTAACGGTGAAATCCCATGGTAACTAAGTAAGCGGGCAGTATCAAGTCAGCCGTACTGATATCGAGTGACATCGCAGATGCGCAGGCTGGTCTTAGTTTTTGCCCGGTTAGCACATCTCCGAAGACACAGATTGGCTTGTTGTAGCCCAGAAAAAATGCCTTTGCTTGCATTCTGATTCTTGGAAATGTTCTTATGGGTGAATACGTTTTAACGCTCTGCATGCTAGGTATATGTTAAGAAGACGACATTTTGTAAAACAAAATCTTATTCCATTTCGAAAACACGCCTATACAAATACATTGTAAATTTTACCGCCGAAAAACGACAATTTTAAGATGAAAAATGGTGATATTTTACTTATTTCTGCTCAAAATATAGATTGTAGGTATTCGTTAGAACCGCCTCGATGAGGCGGTTCTAACGAGTAGCCACAATCTATATTTTAGAGCAGAATTAAGAAAAATAAGGTTTACCCCTGTAAGCCCCAGTTTTACTATATAAAATAGGGGTTCAAGGGGGTCAAAATTATACAGGCGTGTTTTCGTGATGCTTCAGAAAATAGGGTTTGGTATTTCATGCGAATTGTCTGCTATGGAGACAATTTGTATAAGATGTCAAGTAATGCTTTCTGAGAAAAAAATACATTATCGACACGCTGTCTTTCATACGCTGAATTAGCCCAGCGAGTGGTAAACCTAAATCAAGATCATCACGAAAACATATCAATATAATCCCCCCCCCCCGGGAACTCCACTTTTATGTAGTAAAACCGGGGTATACAGGGGTGGGTAAGCCTTATTTTTCTTATTTCTGCTCCAAAATATAGATTGTTGGTACTTGTTAGAACCGCCTCGATGAGGCGGTTCCAAAAAGTACCCACAATCTATATTTTGAGCAGAAATAAGAAATATATCACAATTTTTCATCTTAAAATATGTCCCTTTTTCTGCGGTAAAGTTTACAATGTATTTGTACAGGCGTTTTTTCGTAATGTACACTTGATTTGCTCGCATACCTTGGTTGGAATTATCGGACCACCGATCTGAGCACAAAACGCCTGCATCGTTTGCATGGTTACAACTATGATTTCCCCACCCATCGAACTTGCAGTGCTCGAGCGAGCCCTCGGTACCGTTACAGTCGAGGTTGTCCATCCAGATTTGTCCGGACCCAGTTCCATAAAAAGAGCTCTTCTTTGGTGCTCCGTCACTGCAGAAAAAACAATTACTTTCATTAGTATAAACACTCATGTCAGATTAATATAATCGATAATCGGTTTAAATTGAAACATGGAACTTTCAAACAAGTTTACAGATTATATATTGTCTTATGCTAGGCTATTCCGAGCATGAGGCTTAAGTAATCGGACAAAGAGCCTGAACTTTCTTGGCCATTGTCTCAAGATTATTTTTCTCGCCTGTATATTATAAGAAAATTAAATGCAAAACAGTGTTTGTATAAATAGAAGCCAGAATATTTACTTGAGTGTATTGATCATGTTGATAATCTTTGCTTGCACTTTTGGGTCGATTGTTCAGTACCAATCAGCCTAAACTTATATATACAAGTAACGTATATTTCTAATGTCCACGTGACTATCGGGGCCCCCGCGCAAAATCCAGGTAACGTAAATTAACGTAATATAAACTAGTAAGAAAAGGTCACTCAGGAAAGGCCACAATCCAAGAACACAGTCGTTTCAAATCACCCATATAAAGTGACACGGAGGCACACACAAAAACAGATGAAACAGGAACCATCGGCTGAAAGCCAAATAACAGTTAAGACACTGCAAAGAACAACCGCCTTGGGACGGTCAGTTTGAATGAAATTGACCCAAGAGTACAGGAAGAATTTTCGTTCTAAGATTTTTTCTATTTTTAGCTCTGGCAGCCATCTTGCTAACCAGAGCAGAGCGAGTTTAGTTTTGTTGGTAGGGAATGACCTAGGCAACATTTCTGTGAAGTTTGAATCAAATTGGCCCAAAGGTTTAGGAGTTCGCATTTAAAGCAAATTTACGACGTTTTTCCATTTTTAGCTCTGGTGGCCATTTTGTTCATCTGAGCTGAACCGTTTTGTCTATTTTGGTAGAGAGCCATCTGAGTAACACTCCTGTGAAGTTTAAATGAAATTGGTCACAGGGTACAGGAGGATATGTCGTTTGAAAAGTTTTTCTATTTTAAGCTCTGGCGGCCATCTTGTTTGTCAGAGTGGAACAATTTAAGCCATTTTGGAAGGGAGTCACATAGTAAACATTTCTGTGAAGTTTAAATCAAATTGGCCGAAGGCTTTAGGAGGAATTCGCATATGCAGAAAATTTACGATGTTTTTCTATTTTTAGCTCTGGCGGCCATTTTGGTCATCGGAGCAAGATCGTTTAGCTATTTTGGTAGAGATTCATCTAAGCAACATTCCTGTGAAGCTTGAATGAAATTTGGCCAAGGGTACAGGAGGAGCTGTCGTTTGAAGATTTTTTTCTATTTTTAGCTCTGGGGGCCATCTTGTTCCTCAGAGCGGAATGATTTTAGCAATTTTGGTAGGGAGTCATCTAAGCAACATCCCTGTGCAGTTTGAATCATATTGGCCCAAGGCTTTAGGAAGAGTTCGCGTTTGAAGCAAATTAACTATGTTTTTCTATTTTTAGCTCTGGCGGCCATTTTGTTCATCGAAGCGGGATCGTTTTGCCTTGGAACGGTCAGTGATACGAATTCCACTAGGGGGCTTTAATCGATTTTACGTGGCCACAATCCTCGCCCTTACCTTCGTCGCGATTTAGACAAACAACTTGTTCAGTCCGCATGAGGGCCTCCTAACCCATCAGTGCAACAACTCCGTTAACATAAAAGGCCAATTACTAATGATTCAACATTTAGTGCAACCTTATTATCTTAATAGTGGACAGAAACGTGAGAATAATTTTATATTTAAGAGAAAGTGTGACACTTGGTATAATGAAACCAGCATGACATTCTTATGACCTTGACATGTTTTAATTATCTTAAAATAGGTGGTGATGTTCTCGGAGATTTTACACTGATGAGTTAGGAAGCCTTCATGTGGACTAAAGAAAATTAATGTATACCGCGACAGAGGTAAGGGCGAGGATTATGGCCATGTAAAATCGATTTACCCCCCCCCCCCCCCCCCCCCCCCCCCCCGTGGAATTCTGTCCACTGACCGTTCCAAGGCGGTTCTTCTGTGGCGGTTTATTTATGTTGTTGTTTGTTACTTACTGTGTGTATCACTTTTGTTTTTATTTTGGATGGCCATTTTGTGGGAAAGTAACTGTCCTTATGGCATTCCTTTGTTTAGGTTTCCATTATGGTCTGGTCGCTTTATGTTTGTGTTTCTTTCCCTTTGGTGTCTTTGATGGATGGAGTAAGTTAATTGTATCGATTCCTGATCTTTGTTTTACTTCTACTTTTTATTATAATCCTTTTTTGTAGTATACTTGAGCCAACATTGCATAAGTATGAATGAAACACATTCATGATGACAATATGCAGTGCTGGCTTGGTTATCAGGGGCCAGTTGTTCAAAACTAACGACGTCGTTAGTTAACGTATCGTTAAAACTTTGATCATTAAATATGGCAAATATGTTAATAGTTTTGCTAAAAAAAATGTGAGCAGCTTTTTTTTCAGCAAAAATGCCAAATTTTTTTATATTGTACTTGCTAGAAGAGCTAACAATTTGACCACTAACGAGCTCGTTAAGCTAACGATGCTTTGAACAACTGGCCCCAAATAAATAAGTAAAAGGGATGAAAGCCCTCGATGTCGGTGAAAATTACAGAGGCAGTTGTAACAATTTTCACTTTTTGAAACATCTGTGGCCTAAACCAGGGTTATGGGTTCAATCCCGGGTTTCTCCATGCTTTAAGCTGAGTCTTAAAACGGAAATCCCGTCACGGTATAATCTTTGCTGTTGACGGGACCTAAAATTCAAACACACATGGATTGCGGGTGCTTTATGGAATCGCCTAAACGGGACGGTCTCAAAGAGTACCCAGAGTGTATGTTTTAAGTAGGAATAAGAAAATAAGAAAAACAAGAGCACCGCATGCGGGTGCCAACGTTCGGTTGCAGTTTCTTTTAGAAAACAAAACTTCTAAGTCGAAAAAGGGCATAACTGTGCCAAAAAATTGACGGTTACCTCACCTATTGGTATGAGTTCGTTCCCCTTTTCATAATAAACGACTAGTCCGAGTTTCAAGTAAATATGTTCAGTAATGACAGAGATATTACATAATGTCTAAGTTTTTGCACGACGACGACGGCGCAGACGACGCCAGAGCTATGGCAATACTTCGTCGTTTTTTTTCGAAAACAGCCGATCTAATATAACAAGTATACCCCTGTAAATCACCTATTTTCTGTATAAAAGGTCCAGCCAATCAAGATTGACTGCATGATGCTTCCACACAGAGCTGAAACCCACTGCAAATGAGTACTTGTAAAGGATCGAAGCCTGTCCAGACAAGCTGGGAGTCGATGCATATAAACCCTATTGGTTCATTGGGCGACAGAGCTTGAGATGTAATTTCATCTCAGTGACGGGTAAAAGTCCGACAAAATTGGAAGCAACGACTCCAAAATAACCTATATGGTGTTGACGGAGATGCTGAACCTCAAATCAAACAGATCTTTTCCATATAAATCACGACTTAAGAGAAATATATTTATGTCATTGACTTAACCAAAACACACCCAGTGTACTACTAAATTAGAAAATGTGTTTGTGAAACACTATGCCCCCAACCATATGCTTGCCACTAATAGACACATAATTAAACAAGGTTTCCCCATAGCCACTTTTGCGTAAGTCCGAAAAAGAGCGTAACTCCATTAAATATTTTGGAATGTCATCAAAAGTTTATCAGGTCATCTATACCTTAGACCCAAACTGTCTACTAAATATCATGAGCCTAGCTGAATCAATTCTCCAGATATTTTGCTCACAAGGTTTCTCCATTGCCACAATGCATAAGTCCGAAAAGGGGCGTTACTCCATTAAATATTTTCGGAATTACATCAAAAGTTAATCAGGTCATCTACACATTAGACCCAAACTCTCTACTAAATATTATGAGCCTAGCTCAAGTGGTTCTTCAGATATTTTGTTCACAAGGTTTCCCCATAGCCGCAATGCATAAGTCCGAAAAATGGCGTTACTCCGTAAAATATTTTCAGAATTTCGTCAAAAGTTAATCAGGTCATCTACACCTTATACCCAAACTGTTTACTACATATCATCTGCCTAGCTTAAGTGGTTCTCCAGATATCTTGCTAACAAGGTTTCCCCATAGCCACAACGCATAAGTCTGAAAAGGGGCGTAACTCTGAAAAGACAAGTCCGGCGAAAAAAAAAAAAAATAAATACGTGTCCGCTTATTTTTCATGCACATTCCATATATGAAATTTCGAGATCCTAGCTCAAACCATTCTTGAGTTTCCTATAGGGTGAAAACGTAACGGACAGACGGACAGACGGACAGACAGACAGACAGACAGACAGACAGACAGACAGACAGACGGACAGGACAGAACCAATGTGCCCCATCAACTTCTTCGAAGTTGGGGGCATAATAAAAACGCATGTCTGGTTTATTTCAAAGAGATTAACACTGGCTTAGTAGTCTGATAGCAAAACCTACAACTAATTAAATTATGTCAGCTTCAAGGTCGCTCCAGTTATAAAACATATAAATTACTTTTTAGTGTATTCATGCGCGCAAAAAGTCCGAGAAATAATCAACCAACATTTCATGGGCATTTCGTAATTATGGAAAATTGGTCTGCTAGTTGCAAACAATTGAAGTTAAATTGTTGTCTTGAGAAGTAAATGCCTCAAAATTATATAAGCTGACTACTTTCAAATAGCCTACGCATCTCATTTGGTAACCTGGGGTGTCAAGGTATCATCTGTTGATGACTCGTGAATAAAAGTAGTAATTAGCCAGAAGAAATGCCCGCGCAATACGGAAGAAAAATACGACAGCTAGGAACGGCATCGTACGACAACTTAAGTCTGCGAAATCACGAAAGTGATTTCACCGACTAATAAATGTTGTAGAATACATTGAATGATGAATAACCAGCAGGCATGCGTCGCTAGGGCAACTTCAAATTAACGTCGGTGCAACGTCACCGACGTTGAACTGACGTTGCATATACGTCATGGCGTTGCACCAACGTTGATGTGACGTCACAATTACCTCATGTGCCTGCTGGGATAATGTTCATGCTACATTTACTTATTTAAAATAGTACTAAACGAATAATCTTATTCTTGTCTTGTTTTAATAGAATAAGTTGATAAGATGTTCTGAATCAAGGACTCTAAAAATTCCCAGCATTCTCATTGGTGAGTGAATTGGCGCCAATAGAATTATAAAGTTAAACAAGTTAAACGAGACTTCCCTGCAAGGTAAAGTTTAACCGTGATTCTGTTGGAAACAATTCGTTGAGATTCATTGGCACACCCGTTGTACCCGCCCAGGGTCTGGTTCAGAATACGTTCGCTTTGAAGTCTGAAGATCGGTCACGTGATAGGTCACCTGTTCATTTCTCATGGTTCTCAGTGAATTGGTTCCAACAGAATCACAGTCAAACTTCACCTTACAGGAAAGTCTTTATTTGTTTCAGATTTGCATTGATTTCACTGCAACGTAAGAGACAAATACAAACAAAAAGTACATGATGCCAAATAATACAAGATCTTACCTACCTGAACCCAAAGTAGCCACAAATTACCAGTGCCTCCTTAGCGCCGAAACCCTCATCGCATATGGTACCCCATGCTTGATTGTAATACACTTCTATCCTTCCCGCATAGTGATTCGGGCCGTCAGCCAGTCGATAAATTACTGAAACGAATAAATAAACGGAGAATGTCGGAACCAATGACATTTGAGATTGTGTACACGAAAAGGTGCACATTGGTATATTCGTCCAGCTAAGACTGCAGCGGTTGCCGAGTCGTTCGCGAAGTAAAGCAGCGAGGTCATCCATCCAGGTACAAACCGTGATCTCCGTTGCTTAACTTCTTGAAAATGCCAACCACGTCGCTTCAAGAGCCCCCCCCCCCCCCCCCCCCCCCCCTGCAGCAAGGCTGAAGAAGTGGTTTAGGGCATATTAAAAATGAAACACGTTTTTTTATTGGCTAGAAATGCATCACATGCAAGTAGCTAATCTGCGGTAACTACAATATTTGAATCGGACCGGTCCAAATTCCCGCTACGGAAATAACCGGAAAATTTTAACGGACAATCACGCTCCGTTGAACAGGAAACCAGCCTAACAAAACACGTCCTTCCCCTTTCAATTGTATCTTGTCAGTGGTGTGTCGTTTTGATAGGGCCCCCAGCTTAGGTTTCTATTGCTTAAATATCATTTCTCCCCCTCGTTTCTTGACTCACGATTCACTAGGTAGACCCGTGGGCGGGGCCTATACAACGTATTAATGAGATCCCACCGCTGTCACCGAATTCACCATATTTGAATTATTTGCTGGCTCCCAGCTTGCACATTGCCAATATAGGAAAAAACAGGTTACCAGACCCCCCTGACCTTTCAAGGTCAGGGGGGTCTGGTTACCTGTTTTTCCAGCACTGATAACCTTCAGACTAGGAACCAGCAGTTAATGCAAATAAGGTGAATGTAGCGTTTGCAGGGTCGTTCATGAAGCGAAGCAACAGGTACCAAATACAATATCCTTTGCTTACCAACCACTCTTCCCGCGTCGCTAAAACAGCCGGCTCCTACAGCACCTGCAGAAGTGGCGTATATATCAATAACCGTTTTAAGACACATATCGGCATCAACACGGTTTGATCAGGGTCAAAATTCATCTGTTCAAGTATCTCCTCTCAGTCCGAACATTACAACGGAACAACGTCGGGCCAACCTCGATACGACGCTACCACGTTGTACCGATGTATTCTTGACGTTAAACCGAGATTAGCCCGACGCTGACCCGACGTTGTCCTGCCATTCTTGCATAAATACCTACACCTGTGGACACAAAACCGTTCAAACTCCTATGAAATAACTTTCAATGAATCTCTTTGCATCAAGTTAGTTTGACAAGCAAATTTCATTCATCAAAGAAATCTAAAACTAGATCAAGCAATTGATTGGTCTCATTTTGGCAAACACTTTCCGATTGACATTGGAGATGTATTTTGATTGGGCAATGCAGGAGTTAGCAATGAAATGTACCCCAACTTGTGTTTTTATTTTATTTCTGTCTGGCAGTTGACTGATAGAATGTTTTGATAGATTGACTGGTGTTTCAAGTCAGAAAGAAATGAAGCTCATCAAAGTTTAAACGCGTTTGTGTCCACATGTGTATGCGCATGGCTGTTTGAAGCCATTGTCAAATGGACTAAAAGCCGTGCTCAAATCATGAAATTCGCGTGCTGTTTGAACATGGATTTTGAGCTTTTTATATCACAAGACGGGCCTTGCTTTGTTATCTTACGTTGAGCGACGTTACATTATCGCCCTGAACGTAGCGTTTTAGGTTCTAGGATAACGTCAGATGGTTACTGCCTAAGAACGTCATTGTAAACAACATTCCTAAATGACCACCATGTTGGTTCGCCGGTCGCATTTGAAGAGTTTTTATGGAGTTTACAGAGAGCTTTTGGGTGTTTTCGTCAAAATGTGCTGTCGGAATCGTAAGGTATGCAAGAACAACGATCATCCATGGTTATGTCATTGCATTAACATTTGCCGGATCCCTTGGAAGATATTTGAACTTTCGGCCGTTCAAACAACTTCCTCGGGTCCCGGCAAATGTTAATGCATAAAAAACAATGGTTGATCCCTATATTCTTTGCTGGTTTGGCTGTCACAGCCTTACAATGAAAAACACGCTAACGTCCTTGTGCGAGCACTGAGCTGAATTAAATCTTACCTGATGCAAGGACAGCAGGTCCTGCCCAACTGTAAGTCAATAAAAGTTGGACGCACCACTGACGTAATATATAAGTCACCTTCATCTCGACCAACCGACCACTTGTATACGAGTGGACGCTCCGATTGCAACATGCTGGACAAGTCCATTTGCGATATAAGAGGTGGTAGGCTTATTTTTCGTTTTTAATTCTATCCTGACGGAAAATACTGTTAGCAAATATTGCAGGCCCTGATCAGACGCCGCAGAACACCTGATCAGACGCCGCGTTCTGCGGCGTCTGATCTCGACCTGCACTGTTTGCCAAGGTACCCCTTTAAGAGGTTCCTGCCTGTAATGCATGGCTAAAGACGAACGGCGGGGATTATGTGCATACTTTATAGGTTCACATATTATACATGTAATATTATAGTTATTGTTGTTGTTGCTGAAGGTGGTGGATGATAGTAGCGGTGGTGGTGTTATTGTTGCTAATGATGATGATTATGATGATGGTGATGGTGGTGGTGGGGTTGTAGTTGTGCGTGGGTGATGACGGTGGGTGGTGGTGTTTGTGGATGGTAGTTATGGGTTGTGATGGTTGTTTTGTTTGTTTGTGTGATTTGAAGTTTAACGTCCCCGTCAACACTGTAAAGGTCATTTTGGAGACGTTGCTTCCAATTTTGTTGGTCTTTTACCCGACATTGAGATGAAATGACATCTCAAGCCCTGTCGCCCAATGAAATCAATAGGGTTTATCAGCATGGACGGTCCGCCTGGCACCGCGGTTCCTGGACAGGCTTAGATCCTCTAAGCGGTTTACCAGTACTAGTGTGTGGCCGGATTCAGCTCTACGTGGAAGCATTATGCAGCCTGTATATTTCTTCAAGCCCCTATGGACGGGGGCCATGTGATGGTTGTCAGTAATGGTGATAGTACGAGTTGTAAATGTAACTTTAGATATACAAGACAAACGAATACCAAATTCCAACACGTCCTCTTTAAAGTTCAGACTCTGGATTCTTTGTTCATAATTCTGATGCTAACCGGCGCATGATTTTTACCGTCAACGCATGTTAGCCCTAGCACGCATAAATGTACAGTTTGGTACATGCGGCCAGCTAAGATTTAGTTCAGCTCATTACGCTGTCCTTGCATCAGGTAAGGGTAGATGGGAATGTTTTTGTTTGGAGCGCTGTGGTTCAATTGTAAAGCATCGGATTTGAGATCGAGAGGTAGCCGGTTCGATCCTCGCAAGCGCCACGTGTTGTTTCCTTGAGCAAGAAACTTTATCCACATTGCTTAGTACTGGTTCCTACCCAGGAAAAGAGGGCCACATGGAAGATTAGTACTTGTACTAAATGTGTTACCCTCTATAAATAAGGTCGATTATTATTATTATTATTATTATTATTATTTCTTCTGTTTCGTTTTCCTCTTTCTCCCCCGCCCCTCTCTTTCATCCCACGTATACTACCTCTTCTATCGCTATTCTCCCTTTATCTTGGTGACGAAACAAGATGATCCACAAGGGTTGGCGTGTCGTTATATCCCAACAGACTTTAACCCTTATATACAGCGCGAGTCCATTTACAAATTTAGCGGTGTCAGGTTGTGTTCTCGTAAAAAAATTATTTAGGAAATGGCTTAACTTTTTTGCAAATAGTGTAGGCCCTGATCAGACGCCACATTCTGCGGCGTATGATCTGGGCCTGTGCTGTTTGCCAAGGTACCCTTTTAGGGGTTTCTGGAACTGAATGGGTTAAAAATACAAGTTAAAAACTACCCTTTTACACGTACCTTGTGTGGAATTTTTCATATTATCGTCTATGCACTCCACCCCAGCGTCCTCGGAATGATCACAGTCATGCCTTCCCCACTGTCGGGATAAGCAGTGCTGGAGGGAAGGTTCCGAACCGTTGCATTGTAGGTTGTCCATCCAAATCATTCCAGTCCCCCTTCCGTAGTACGCATTGCGCTTCGGCTCACCTCCGCTGCAAAAGGTGTGAATCAAATAAGCCGCGCAATAAGAAAACCTGTTTTTGTCGTTTAGGAACAACAAAGGTGTAGAACAGCTTGCGCATTCGCACAGGCTGAACAGAACCTTCGTGTTCACGGCTCGATTTGCTTTAGCAGACAAATCACTCACGCTACGTGCTCGTGATTTGAACTACATTACAACCGACTCTAACTCTTTAACCGACCATCGGGGCTTGAAGAAATAGATGGGCTGTATGATGCTTCCACGCAGAGCTAAAACCAACCGCACACGAGTACTGGTAAACCACTTAGAGGATCTACTATAAGCCTGCCCAGACAAAGCGTTGCGAGTCGGACCGTCCATGCTTATAAACCCTTTTGGTTTAACTGGGCGACTCATCTCAATATCGGGTAAAAGTCCCACAAAATTGGGTCCCACGTCTCCAAAATGACCTATACAGTGTTGACGGGAAGGTTAAACCTCAAATCAAACAAAAATTAATTGCCTGGGCTCAGCATTTAATACAATTTACATGTGCGCCCAGTGAAGACTCAGATCAGCCTGCGCATCCGCGCAGTCCAATCAGTCTTCTTTGTGCGTTTAAAGGACAGCTCCGGGCCCATTGCTTATTCACGCAGCACAAGAAGTGTCTGGTCAGACGATAGGGATGCGCAGGCTGATCTGATTCTTCGCTAGGCGCACATGTAAATTGTAGGAAATGCTGTGCCCCGGCTCAATTGTTTTCGTATCGAGGCCTATGCCTATATATATGTTACAGGCCTCTGTGGCCTAGTGCTTAGGTGCTCACCACTGTGGGTTCAAGCGTCACTCTGGTGGCATTTCACATTTACCAGTTAAACCATCCCCCACCCCTCAAGGTAGAGATTGGTATAAAAAGAGGTACAAAATATCTAATCTACAGTAGTAGAACTTAAATTATTTTATATTAATCGGGACCATGCAATTTTTTCCGAGAAACGGGGTAGCTCGGGCCTATGAGAGTAAGTCCTCATGCCAAATTAGAAGGCTTCGATCTTAATAAAGTAAAGGTATGGTGTGTTTTTTTTTTTTTTTTACAATCACCCCTTCACCTCATCATGTACTTTCAAGACAAAATGCGGCTGCACGATGCTTCCGCGCAGAGCTGAAACCGACCAAACACGAGTACTGGTAAAACGCCTAGAGGTCCAAAGTGGTGTGAGGCGGGCCGGACCCTCACTGCATTGTTTGTCACGTTGTGTGGCAGTGCTTGAGATGTCATTTCATTTTAATGTCGAGTAAAAGTCCAAAAAAATGGAAGCAATGTCTCCAAAATGACCTAAATAGTGTTGGCGGGGACGTAAAACCTCAACATAAGCAAACAGAAAAATAACAAAAACAACAAACAAACAGAATACGAGTCGTATGTAAAGTAAAATTCCGCTATTAAGACCACCTAAAATTAAGACTAAATGTGGTTTTATAAACTTATTGAAAAGGTTTCAGTTATTCTTTTTTTTCCATATCCATTGTCTCCTTATAAGAGACCATCTTTGGGACTGTTCAAAAGTGGTCTGAATATAGGAGTTTTACGTTATTCCTAAATATATTGACATCTGCTGTTGCTGGAAAGCGGCTTAATCATTGACTCCACCAATGTGCTTGGACAGTGGCGAACCGTGTAGACCCCTGTCTACCGTTCACATACTACAGATTTTGTTTTACATCACCGGCCTCTGAGGTTCAGTCAGAGCACATACAATACTTTAAAAGTCACCCACCATACCCAAAATGCCTATCAGCTACGCTCGCCATATGCACAAATAGGGCGTTTAGTCTTCCTGATCAGCCGATTTATTGCATTGATGTAACGTCAGACGCCCGTGTTTACATGCAACATTGTAATTCTGGCACTGCCGTCATTTATGTAAAGATCAAAGACATGAACTGAAATATTTTTTACCACCACAAGGTCCACCCAACTAGATCGAGAGCCCACCCACTTGTCAGTGATGACCACTGCTTTGTCAGTGTATTGTGTCTTGCATGATAATACATTTTCAAATTTACAATCATGTGCTGTACCGTTTTGAGGTCACAGAAGCATACTTGACTGTCCAACATGACTGACTTGTCTCCACAGTGCTTTGCGACAATCCTTGCAAAGACACAGGGTTTTATTTGGCAATTGAACCAGTGCATGATAAAATCTACAAGAAGTCTTAAGCGACCAGCGAAGACTCAGATCAGCCTGCGCATTCGCGCAGTCTGATCAGAGTCTTCGCTGATCGCAAGTACCTACTATAGGCTAATATCTATGCAAAGAGAGAGAATAGCAAAATGTCTTGTCACAGTGGATGGGTGCGCAGGTTCATTTGAGTCTCTGCTGGTCGCACCGGTCTTATTGTAGGTTTTGTAGGAAAATCAGTTTTTAGTTGAATGTAGAGAATGTTGCAGCTAAATCAAAATGGCCAGTAAAATACAGGGGCCAGTTGTTCAAAACTAACGATGTCGTTAGTTAACGTATCGTTAAAACTTTGATCATTAAAAATGGCAAATATGCTGAAATTTTTGCTGAAAAAAATGTGAGCAGCTTTTGCAGACGCAAAAGCTGCTCACATTTTTTTTCAGCAAAAATACCAAAATTTACAATATTGTACTTGCTAGAAGAGTCAACAATATGGCCACTAACGAGCTCGTTAAGCTAACGATGCTTTGAACAACTGGCCACAGGAATTTAAGGGAAACGAAACGGCATGATTCTGCGTTCAGGATCATGTCTCCAGCCCTGAGACAATGAACCCACCAGTGTTGTCAGTGCTTTGATTTCTCACCTGTATCCAAAATATCTGCAGGCGACACGAGCCTCGTTTGCACCAAAACCGTCATCACAGATGGTTCCCCACGATCCGTCGTGGAACACTTCCACTCTACCTTGGGTATGCACTCTGCTGCCAGCCAGCCGGAAGTTCACTATTGTTGTTTCTGGAAGAAAATAATTAAGAAACAGATCAGCTCTAGCAGTGATTTGTTGAGTATTCTAACACAGCCCGCCTATATAGGCAATGGAAAATAACTGTGTTTTATTCTACAACAAATCACGACAAGGAAGAGTGTGACGAGTGACGTCATTAAAAACTGCAAATTTATGACGTCACTAGTCGATTTACTTGACGTTAGACGGTGTAACGTCATTTTTTCGCATCGAAAACGTTAGAAAAGGATATAAATGCATGCGTTTCAGTCGATAATTTTAGCGGTATTTCTTCTAACAATGGCGAAAAGTTGTGAGATTTTGAAGGAAACAACAACATTATTGCCGATTTTTAGCGTGATAGAATCGAAATAGATCAGCTCTAGTCTGTGATTTGTTGAGTAATAAATCACAGTTTGTCGGTCAGTTGTAAATAGACAAATCACGCGCGCTACGCGCTCGTGATTTGTCTACTTTACAACTGACCTCCAAACTGTGATTTATTACACAACAAATCACAGCTAGAGCTGATCTATTTCTTAAATATCATCAGTGTTTGGAGGTCAGTTGCAATGTAAATCAAATCACGAGCGCATAGTGCGAATGATTTATCTACTTACAACTGACCGACAAACTGTGATATATTACTCAACAAGTCACCCAATAGAACTGATCTATTTCGATTCTAACACACTGGGGGTCGACTAAATGCTGTTGTTTCCTACATATTTTTTTCAACATTTCGCCATTGTTTGGTGAGTGAGTGAGTGAGTGTTTCAGTTTTACGTTCCACCAACAGCTAAGGTCATACGGAGACGGGACCTCGGTTAAAGACTCATCCGAAAGTCTGGAGAAGCCCGGGATCGAACCTGCGACCCCTGGTTTACAAGGCGAGTAGCGTAACCACTCGACCACGGAGGCTTCTAATTGTTTGGAGACATGCCGCCAACAAGTTTGACTGTAACGCATGATGATACCTTTTTATGTAACGTACTTGTGAAAAAGACGTTGCTCTGTCTTACGTCAAGGGAACGATTGATGACGTCGCAAAACGAAATAAAACGGCGTCTTTTCGCGTCACGCTTTTTCGCCTAGTGATTTGTCACTCAATATATACCGGATTTAACCATTGGCTATATAGGCGACTAGTGTTAGAATGTATATTTTATTTTAACACAGCACGCCTATATGTGTGTGTGTGTTTTGGTTTTACGGCCCTTTCAATATTATTTCACTCATATCGAGCCGATCGTTAATCAGAGGTGGGCGAAAACCGGAGTTCCCGGAGAAAAACACCTGGGGCGAGTTGTTCAAAACTAACGACATCGTTAGTTAACGTATCGTTAAAACTTTGATCATTTATTATGGAAAATATGCTAATATTTTTTTTCTGAAAAAATGTGAGCAGCTTTTGCAAATCAAAAGCTGCTCACATTTTTTCAGCAAAAATACCAAAATTTTAGATATTGAACTGGCTAGAACAGTTAACAATATGGCCACTAACGAGCTCGTTAAGCTAACGATGCTTTGAACAACTGGGCCCTGACCTTCCGTTGCAGAACTTGGCGTCTTACATGTTACCCGGGCCAGGCTCGAATCCACAGCGGTGAGAGACCTAATGATTAAGAGACAGTGCTCTTATCCCCTAGGCAACGGAGGCCCGTTAGCACGCATGTATAGCAAAAAGTGAAATCTAGTGATTTACTGAGTGATCAATCACTGGGCGGAAGAGCGCAACGCGAAGAACCGCCTTTTTATCCGGTTTCATGACGTCTTTCACTGTTATAGTAGTCGCAGATAAGATTTACTAGGCGGAGCTATCGTTTGTACCTGCCTTAGGAATATTCCATGAACAAAAAGGTAAACCAAGTCACCCGATTGTGTGAATATATATAGCTGTGGCGTATATGACCATTTCGTCCGCTTGTAGGCACTCTACCGAATCTTCTGTTGGACTCGGCGAATTTGACATATATTGACAACACCTGAATAGCTCCGCCTAGTCAATCTTATCTGCGACTACTATACCTTGGTGTTAGATGGTGTAACGTCATTTCTTATATGAGCCCCGCCAAGCGAATTTGTGTCTTCGAGCATTCGGTCATGATAAATTTTAACTGCGCATGTCCAGGCATTCAGAGAGGCCAGGGATATGGCTTTCTGTCTGAAGGCTCCTCTTGATTCACTGCTTGTATGAGCGAGCAGCGAAGGTTCTGGCGAGACTGCGCGGATGCGCAGGCTCGCCTGAACCTTCGCTGGTCGCATTGGCGATAAGTACCAAAATCGCTTGACGGGGCCCATATCAGTTATGTTATGAAAACAGGTAAACGCATGCAATGCAGACAGTCATATTGGCGGGATTCCTTTCAACAATGGCGAAATATAGGGAGAATCTGAAGGAATCAGTAGCAATTTCGTCGACTTTTAGTGTGCAAGAATCGAAATAGAACAAGTCTAGTTCCGTTATTTATTAATTGGAAACTTGAAAAAAAAAAAAATTAATTGTACTCTAAAATGCATTAAATACGCATCAAAAATATCATACTTTACCACCAAATGATGAAAACACATGCTTTTGATCAGTTCCGTTATTTTTCATTAATTGATATATCACTGTTTGTCGGTCAGTTGTAAGTAGATGAAACACTCGCGCCACGAGCTCGTGATATGATCTAAGTTACAACTGACCTCAAACCGTGATATATAACTCAACCAATCACTGCTAGCGCTGATCTATTTCTTAAGGGAAATGGATACACCTGGCAGATCTTCCGCCATTTTTCAAAGGGAGACAACTTTGAGACTTCCTGTCCGCTTTTCTATAAACTCTGTCCCATGGAACAAGGGGGTATACTCTTAAATGAAAGTGTTTCAACGGTTCCTAAGGAGCAAATTCTTTCCTTTAAGAGTTGCCCCCCCCCCCACCACCAAATCTCTCCCCACCCCAGGGGCATGATTGGCAGGATTTTCATAGTCGACAACTAGACGTTGCTACATACTAAATATCTCAGCTCTGGGCCTTATGCTTTCAGAGAAGATGTCAGACGTTTTTATTTCCAATTATAAGTCTATTGTAACTGATAAGTCCCAGGTCATGGCCAATTTGGGCCCCAGGGGCAAAATTGGCAGGATTTATGCAGTTGGCCACTAGATGTTGCTACATACTAAATATCTAAGTTCTAGGCCTGATAGTTTCAGAGAAGGAGACTTTTGAGATTTTTCCCATTCTAACTTTATGGGAGCTGATAAGCCCCGGGGCACGATTGGCAGGATTTAGGTTGTTGACAGCTATACCTTGCCACATACTAAATATCTAACCGCCAGGCATTATGGTTTTAGAGAAGAAGGTGTTTGCAGGTTTTTTCTCCAATTATAATTCGTCTATGGGAACTGGTAAGCCCCAATGCGTGGCCAATTTGGACCCCAGGGGCATGATTGGCAGGACTTATGTAGTTGACAACTAGACGTTGCTACATGCTAAATATCTAAGCTCACGGCCTTATCTTTTCAGAGATGTTCGAAGTTTTTCCAATTATAAGTCTATGGGAATTGGTAAGCCCCAGGCCAATTTGGACCCCAGGGGCATAATTGGTAGGATTTACGTAGTTGACAACAAGACGATGCTACATACTAAATATCTAAGCTCTGGGCCTTATGGTGTCAGAGAAAACTTGTCTTTACCATTTGGGAACAACAACTGAAATAGCAATTGCGAACAACAACGTGCAGATCGGACTGCGCATGCACCTTAGTGTTCGCTTATTGGACAGTACAATACATAGAGTTTATTACATTTTCAGTAGTGATTTACTGAGATTTCTCAGTGAATTATAAATCTATAATTCACAGTGTGAATTATTTCATTTCGAACGTTTTGACGTCATAATTGCTAGGCGACGTTGCTGACGTCGTTTGTAACAACAATAACAATTGTTGACGTTTGGCGGAAAATCTGATAAAATCATAGAAATCAGACTTCAATTTTCGCTTCCATTTGACGTTTTTGAGGAAAGACCTGCAACACGAAGATAAAGTATGATTTTCTTGATAATACAGTTCTACTTTCATGACATTGTTGTATCTGTATTTCAAGCACAGGATAATTTTTGCATTGAAATGAAAACAAGATGGCAACTGATTTTCAAACTAAACCACGCCCCCTGAAATCCATGCCCTGATTGAAACTATTTAGGTTGGAAATCAGAACGGTTGAATTTGAAAATCCAAAGGTAAAACACGAATGGAAATGTAATAAATAGTTTATTGTGCTGTTTTAATTGATTACGGATCTACACTGTTTGTCATGCTGTTTGTAGCAATAAATTACATCAAGTAATTTGATTGGTTGATAGAGAGAAATGGGTGTGGCTTAAATGAATATTCAGCAAGATTAGGGTTAATTATGAATATTATGCAGTCATTTCCGAACTACTTTTACCCGTAACATTGTCTGGCTTAGTGTTGTTCGGTCCAATAGATAATTAAGATTTATTTGTTTGGACGTCTCTTGGAGCTACGTCGGTCGGTGTGTGCTCGGAGGGGTATGTGCTGTGTTTGCCGAGTCTTGTCCATCATCCGTTTCGGTTTCAGAACTTTGTGGTTGAGACACACTGGTGGAGATTAAATATCTGAAAGGCCTCTGTGAGTGAGTGTTTGAGTTTTACGTCCCATCAACAGCTAAGGTCATACGGAGACGGGACCAAGAAAGGCCTCTGTGTCACGAAATTTGGTATAGTTACGCCTCAGTTTGAAACATTTTGGGAATCATTAATTTGGTATTTTACTCGAAATTCCTCTGTTGCAGTGCCTAAAGGCAACCTTTGACCGTTATATTCTATGATATTGTTTTACAGATTATGGTTCTGCGGATTCAGAGCTCATTTTCTTGCAAAAAAAAAAAAAAAAAAAAATGAAAAAAATAAAAAAAGGGAGTAATGCAATAAATTACTAAAACGTTGACTTTCGACTAAAATATTTTTGCTTTCATGCTCTTATATTTACAAAGATTACCATGTTAGGGGTATTATTTGCAAATATAAATTATTCAGTACCTCCAATGTAGTGAATTAACTGTATTGAGGAACCTTGAACATAGAATTATAAATTAAGCATGCATTTTAAATATAAACAGGGATTAAACCCTAAACATACACGAAAGTGTGTCATAAAATGCTTACCCGTGTGTTGACCAACCACATGCGTTAAGATACATATCCACCATAAAGAAGTCAGTCCTCTCATGTTACCGTCTGAAATGAATTGAAACAAGATTTGAACGTTCCTTGCACAAAACCATTTGATTAAACCATGTCACGCTATAAATATGAACTCTGTTTCACCGTTTTGTCTATTCATTGAATAGCTTTTATACCAACAAATGTGTCCTCGTGTCTTTTACAGAGCTATTATATATACAACTAACCTTCTTTTTAAGTCATCTAAATTAGACCTGTTCAGGTTTATAGCCTTAAAGTCCTACGGTTAACAGTTTTCCCATAATGAAGAAATAGTCTTTGATACGCCATTATGGTAACAAATCCGTGTGACCAAATGCACTCTACTATATCTCCAAAACGCTTATTTTTCTGACGAAATTTTGTGATATTTTATTATTTTTATTCCAAACATAGGTTGTGGGTGCTCGTTAGAACCGCCTTAAGAGGCGGTTCTAACGAGTACCCACAACAAATGTCTTGGAGCAGAAATAAAGAAAACAATGTATACCCCCTTACACCCAAATTTTCTCTATAGTTGTTTGCTTGTTTGGTTTGAGGTTTACCGTCCCCGTCAACAATGTATAGGTCATTTTGGAAGCGTTGCTTCCAATTTTGTTGGACTTTTACCCGATATTGAGATGAAATGACATCTCAAGCCCTAACGCCCAATGAAAAAAAAATAGGGTTTATAAGCATTGAGGTCCGACTCGCCCCGCTTTGCCTTGGCAGGCTTAGATCCTATAAGGGTTTACCGGTACTCGGTGTGCCGGTCGGTTTCAGCTCTGCGTGGAAGCATCATGCAGCCCATCTTTTTCTGAAAGACCCGGTGGTTGAGATGGCTGTTCATGACACGGACTTGTTAACGCGATGCTAGCAAAATTCCTTGTAATGAACACCCTTGTAGACGGCATTTCGTTTATAAAAAAACTTTGGTTTACAGGGGTATAACTATTGTTTCTTATTTATTCTACAAACGAAGATTGTGGGTACCGGCTAGAACTGCCTAAATGGGCATTTCTAACGAGCACGTACAATTTATGCTTGGTGTAGAAATTAGAAAAAAAGCGCCTCAAATTTTAGGGCGATTGTTATTAACAATTGGCCCCCTAAGTGAACAGTATATTGAAATCTGACCTAACTGCAATCAGCCTAATTACCTCCAAGAAAATCCGCGTGAAAATATGGTTGCATATGCAAAACAGTTTCGGAAGTTCTACAAAAATGTCGATGAAACTAGATATTAAATCATCTAGAACGTACATATCCTTCTGTTTGGTTTTTATAAATTGTTAATTTTACACAGGCATTCTTCCTTTACAATATTTATGAATAAAGTCGCGGATGAAAATATGTGATCCGAGTGTAAAACCCGTGACTGCCAGTGTAATGGGACAGCTCACCGACAAGCCAGTTCACCGATATGATTTTAGAGACAGTTCACCGACACAGTTGAAGACAGTTCATCGAATCATTTGAAGACGGTTCACCGACACATTTTAGTACATTTCAGTCACGATAGAAAAAAAACTGCTTGATATATAAATGAAATAGACATGTCTAGCCAAAAACTGTTACATTAAATGACTAATTAATTTGATAGTTATAAGACATTGCTGTTCACAGATGCATTTTCTGTAATAGGTATATCCTTTAGAGGCAAGGAATAAACCGTGAAAACAGTTCGTGTAACAAAACTACTTCCAAACTTAATCGTCAGTGACCCTTATAGTTTCAAAGTTCCACAATAGAACTGATGATTCCGAACGACCTAAAATAAAATCTACACTATGATGATCACGAAGGCATGGAATTTTTTTACGGTGACCAGACAGTCCAGTCTGGAGAAGCCCGGAATCGAACCCACGAGAAGCCTAACAACTGCATCACGGAGGCTTCTTTTATTTAGTGTAGGCCAAGAGTGAATCGAAACAGTTTTGAACGGGTTGTCTACCCTGAAATTGTATCGGCCTGCTTAATGACAATAAGCCAAGACAAGTGTTCCAAAAATGAATGCCACCTTATACTGAGCGTTTCCATCTGGTAAAGCACGGCTTTGACCATGTCTAAAATATGTATCTTATAGATAATAAGTGGTTCTGCGAATGTCTGAAATATTACCATTTTTATTTGTCTGATTTCTGCCTGAAATTTAGTTTCCTGTGTTCATCAGGGACGCTCAAATGAGTACACCTAAACTTGATAACAAAAAGGGCAATAACACGAGTATATACAAGTACTTTTGCTCTTACGAAGTGGGTTTTGCAAGGGTCATCATTTTGGCGGACTCGTAAAGGTAGTGTAAATAAATACCACTATTTAGGTCGACTGTTTAACAAACGACACAGAGCCGATACTACAGAAGCTTCCCGCCTGTTATTGTCCACGTGACTATCGCTGATTTATGGCAGCGCTATTCTTCTACGTGTGACGATAGGGTGCTTGTAAAAGATTGGTTATTTAAAATCTGGACTGCACATGTGTACATGCCAAACATAAGCTGTTGGTGCTGGTTAGAACAGTGTTGACGGGGACGTTAAACCTCAATAACAAAAACAAACCAACATATAGCAATGGAAGAATCAACTAGTATACAATGGGTTAAGCTGATTTTGATTCCCCCCGTTTAAAATTGGTTAATTACTGTGTTGATAACTTATTAAAGAGAAGGTATTAAAATTGCCTGTTTACCGTATTAATTTCACCAAAACATGTTATTAACGCAGTACTAAGCCATTGTGATTATTTCACGTCGTTTTTATAACCTCGTTTTTTTTAAAGGCCTATATGTTCAGGTATAAAAAGGACTTAAATATGGTGGTCTGTTACGATCCACTTTACCATTACGGTAACACACCCCGTGCGACAAAGCGTATTTTTTTCAAATCTACAAAATGGCTACCTTACTGAAGAAATCCGTGATATTTTTCTTATTTATACTGCAATCGCGTTAGAACCGCCTCGATTTGTGGGTACGCGTTAGAGCCGCCTCATTGAGGCGGTTCTAACGAGTACCCACAAACTATGTCTTGGAGCAGAAATAAGAAACAAATATACAAAGTGCGGTTTTCTGGGGTGTTCATTTCACGGACTTGTTCTCGTGATGATCGGAGCCTGAGATATAGGCAAGGCATATCAAATACACGAATGGGACATTTCGAAAAATATGTCTCAACCATATGGGGCGCTCTTTTATTATTTATTCCCTATTTATATATATATATCCATAATTCGTCTTGGCAAATACATGTAAATACAATAAATAATGACTGAAAGCAAAGGCTTTTGGGGTGAATTATCCATAATTCGAAATATGGATATCCATAATTCAGTCCGATTTATAGATATCCATTATTCGATTGATGGATATCCATAATTCGAATTATGGATATCCATAAATCATCGAAATAATGTATATCCATGTTTTGATTTATTGATATCCATAATTGGAATTAGTGATATCCAAATTCGAATTATGGATATCCATAAATCGCTCTAAATTAATGATATCCATAAATGGATATCTATGATTCGAATTAAGGATATCCATTTTTCGGCTGAGTAAAAGTCCTACAAAATTGGAAGCAGCGACTCTAAAATGACCTAAATAGTGTTGACGGGGACGTTAAAGCTCAATTCAAACAAAAAATTCAAACAAAGACAACCGTGTAATATAAAAAGGATCTTACATGAGTGTTTATGTATACTGAGCCAAACATATAACGCAACACAGATAGGGTTAAATTTTCCTGGTAATTCCTGGTGCGGGATATTCTGGATGACATATGTTGCTGAACTTTCACCAATGAATGATTTGGTTTCATTGATTTCGTTTTCCAGAGCATGGTTTATAGAGGTCGAAACCGATTGGTCAAAACAAAAATTTTGATTCCATGCGCTTCCGGAGACATCTGGAATGCCATTTTTTCAAGAATTCCTTTTTAAGCGATCCCCCAATAAGGAAAAAGTATGTGATTTAAAAATGTCTTTCACATTGTCTGAAAATTGAACGACAAATTTCTAACGACTGACATGTTGTCGTTTTTACTGAACATTCCATAGACAACAATAGAAAATTAAAGTGGTGACAAATTCCAACAATGGGATTTTTAAATGAAACCTTTGTGAATTCCGTTTACTTTTATTGTTGTTGGGCGTTAGAAAACAAAATTCTGTGGAATTATTGCATCAGGACTCAGAACTGTCTAAGACAAATTCTGAAATTGCCAATTTGACCTTTTATGCCATTGTTCCATAATTTCTTGTCTGGCAGTGAAAACATGTTGTCGCTTGTGATCAAAATTAAAGAAAACCTCTTGATTAACAATAAAATTAATCATTACACAAAAAGATCTCAGCAATATTCTCAGAAAACGATCCTCATTTCAGGTGTACGAATGCATGTCACATGCCGCGTTCTTGAAAATCACAATGTGTTTCATTTTTAACAAACACCCTAGCTCCAGAATTTGGTTTGTGTCTTGAACAGATCGAAACAGAACGTTAAAAGCAAAGTGCTGCTGGATGCTTGGGACATTGGCCCGTGTTATTATATAGACGATTCATAGAATTTATATACACTTTGCTGATTATTATCAATACAAACCACTGTTGCATTATAACTTTGGCTCAGTATATTATTGATTATTTATAGAACACGGATAATTCGTTTACCATGGTTAATTCGAACTAGTTCTGATGTCCATTGAGAATATTTCTCAAAGATATCCATCTATTCACGATTTCTGATTTTATATTGAAAAGGTATGTTGTGTACACTCATTAGAATCGCCTCAGTGAGGCGATTCTAATGAGCACACACGACATACCTTTTTATAGAAGATCGTTAAATTGTCCTGAAATAATCCACATTATGCCTCATGACCTGGCACTATGTTAAAAATCTATTTTAATTAGAACTATCCCCAGCTCGAACAATTTCCATGGCTCCAGAGGGGTTCGAGTTATTGAGGTCAACTATATATTCCAACAAAGCCGCCCAGACCGTCTGACTTCAATTTACAATGGTCGACGGTATATCGATTACTTACTACAGAAGCTCCCCGCTTGCTTTTGTCCACGTGACTATGGCTGACCATGTACAAAATCCACGTAACGGTTATTTATAGCATCAACGCCAGAGCACTGGTTATCTGTAAATATGGTTCTAGTGTACTGGGTCATCATTACCATATCACACCCGACATGTTTTTTCACATCTCCAAAATGGCTACTTTTCTGTTGAAAACACGTGCTATTTTTCTTATTTATACTGCAAACATAGGTTGTAGGTGTTCGTTAGAACCGCCTCATATACCGGGTACTCAATAATGAGTATATGTCTTTGAAATGTGAACAAGAAAAGTATAACATGTTTTCTAACATGTTATAATGGGCGGTATCTTGAATGATGTGGGATTTGAAAGAAATAAGAACACTCTGTAAAGTCGCACTTATTGAATGCATCTGATGTATATGTTATGTAACGTTCAGTTTGAAGTACATTTAAGAAATGATTTTTTGCTGTTCATGAATGTATTAACGCAGTGTGTCGCGTGCAAAGTAAATGAACCCCCTTCGGGGTTCATGTAAACTTTGCTAGAAATCCGCTGTCGTTCATAAGCAGAAAAAAAATAAGTACATGTATATTTTTTTATACATATTTGCGAAAAAATGTTTACAGGGCAAAAAATGAAAAACATTTACACGCTGTTTGTCACCACGGCCGTAGAGAACCATGGTTTAGACTAACGTCACTGAAAATCATGTAACGCGATGCGTTCATCGAAGTGTAAGGGGAAGCGGACGAGCCTTCAAAATATGTAACGGGAAGCGGCTAGCTTAAGCTTTTTTTTTTTACTGTTGAGTAATGACAGTACGCCGAACAAGCTGCTGTGCTAGCGTATAAGTAGAAGTAAAACAAAGATCAGGAATCGATACAATTAACTTACTCCACCCATCAAAGACACCAAAGGGAAAGAAACATAAACATTAAGCGACCAGACCACAATGGAAACCTAAACAAAGGAAGGTCATAAGGACAGTAACTTTCCCATATGGCCATCCAAAATAAAAAGACACAAGTGATACACACAGTAAGTAACAAAAAACAACATAAATAAACCGCCACAGAAGAACCGCCTTGGAACGGTCAGTGCAAAGATTTCCACTGGGGGTTGCGGGGGGGGGGGGGGCTTAAATCGATTTTACGTGGCCACAATCCTCGCCCTTACCTCCGTCGCGATTTAGACAAATAATTTGTTCAGTCCGCATGAAGGCCTCCTAACTCATCAGTGCAACATCTCCGTGAACACAAATAATCAAAGAGGACTCGACAGCAAGAAACCACTGAAATGCTGGAGCAAAGGAAAACCAACAGTTAGACTCCGATGGGCCCGACCAGAGACAGAGCATCAGGCACCAACCAACATTACCTTGAATTAGATCTCTCTAATTCTAAATAAGCCTTTACGTTGGAACCGTCATAGAATCTGAGGCCTGACCCACCGGCGTGCAATTAAAGAGGGAAGCAAAGTTGCCAACCGTGATTGGGTTAACAACCATGCATACAGTCTGTCGTATAACATCCATGTTGTACCCAATCTTTTTATATCGAAGAATGATTGTACGAAATTGGGTGCTGAAGTGATTGCGGTTGTATATTTTTCTGAATTTATATACTATGTAACCATAAAATTCGGGTTCCGATAGACCTTGTTGCAGAGTGAGTGAGTATTAGTTTTACGTCCCACCAACAGCTAAGGTCATACGGAGACGGGACCTCTGTTTAAAGACTCATCCGAAAGTCTGGAGAAGCCCGGGATCGATCCTGCGATCCCTGGTTTACAAGGCGAGTAGCGTAACCACTGCACCACGGAGGCTTCTAACCTTGTTGCAGAAGAGATTTAAGTCCAATATTGAATTTTGAAATTAAATCAGAATGGCCCTATCTAACATAAGCTGTCGCAAGCACTCCCGTTATGAAAATCAAATAACAATATCTGCTCCGAATCCGCCTGGGCCGTCGGTGTTTACCTACAGTCACTCTTACCCGCATATGCGAGTTAAGAAAACTATGATGATGTACGGGGAAACGTTTTACGGCCGCCACACGGCACAACACCAGCTACAGTGAAAATAAATAAGTTCTGAAGTTTTATTGAGTCTGTTCATGACCAGTACTGAAATATGCAACACCGGCCACGCCCTCTATCACCGGATTAAGCCGAACTCTATTTTCAAAATGATACCAAATGAACTCAATGACCCCAAAGGACCAGAAATTGTAATCTGCACTATGATGATCATTGCCTGTCTGATCAATATCTGGTCAGGATGTAGATATATCGAGTGATTAAATCAGCAAGGTGGACAGAATAATACATCTATTAGAGAGGTTTTAGTTTTCATGCAACAAAGAAATTCACAGAAACAAGACATTCTCATAAAAGGATATTATAAGAAAATTCCACCGTATGAAACAAATTTTCATACCACATCAATTAGTTATAGATCTATCTTTTTTCCAGTCAAACAGAACATTTATTTTTAGAAATTCAAGGGAGGTTAATGTGCAGAAATCGTCTGACAGAAAACTGCAACTGCAATAATTGCCAAGAGGCTGGAGAGGTCATATTTCATCTTAATATTGAGTAAATGTCCCACAATTTTGGAAACAACGACTCCAAAATGGCCTTTACGGTGCTGACGGGGACGTTAAACCTAAAACTAAACAACAAACTGGGTTGACAATCGAACTTAGAATGTGAATGAAAAGCTTTACTAAAGCTTTTACTTGTCAGCTATTTTTTATGTCAAAGGGAAGACACTCATATTGCAGCTATGTAGCAAATTATCAGGTTGCTGTTAAATTAATGATGCAGTGACATAAATTTAATATAAATATATGACGCCAAATGTATTCGAATTCAACTATCAGTGACATAGTTTTAATCAATTATTTACTAACAAAAACACTAGAAAATATGCTTACTAACTGTAATGCATACTAAACCACGCCCACTAAATAACATACGGATCCACTAGGTAATTACGTCAAAAATGAATGACAGAAAAGTTGTTTTATATTGGGCACTAAAGTATATATCTCTGAGGTATATTATTCATAGTAAATACTTTTAGTATAAATTTACTTGTATACATCTATAAATAAAATTCGCCCAAGAAAACGATCCTATCGGCAATCACGTGATAATGAGTGACAGAAATCTAGTTATAATTGGGCACTACAGTATATATCTAACTGTATATATACTATAAATAGCTCTTTGAGTAAATGATCTAAAGTCTAAATCTGTGAATAGGCTCGCCCAAGAAAATACTGTATACCCCCGTAAAGCCCAGTTTTCTCTAAATAAAGTGGGGTTTAAGGGGGTGTTTATTTCACGGACTTGTTCACACAGTATATACCCAAGTCAGACGCCGCACACTGGTCCGGTTCTATCGGTTCCCGCCCATCGGGGATATAAGAAATAGATTGGCTGCATGTTGCTTCCACGCAGAGGTGAATCCAACCGCACACCGAGTACTTGAAACCGCTTAGAGGATCTAAAGCGGTGCGAGCCATGCTTATAAACCCTATTGATTTCATTGGACGACAGGGCTTGACTGACGGATGTCATTTCAACTCAGTGTCGGGTAAAAGTCCCACAAAATTGGAAGCAACGTCTCCAAAATGACCTATACAGGGTTGACGGGACGTTAAACCTCAAATTTTATAAACAAACAAAAGTTCCGGGCATATACTGTTTGCTTAAAATGCTGGCAGCTAAGGGTTACACGAAACAGTATAAGTCGTATGTATACTCAGATTCAATGAAAACGCATCAATTATTTTGGAATTTTGATTTCTTTAGTTAAAGGTAAAAATGACTGCTTTTTTCAGCTGATAAAGCTGTCACCGAAGCATGAGTTTGTTTCACACGAATTCTGCGTGGTTTTCATGATATGCACGTGCACGTGCAAAATGCAAAAATTGAAAATTTTTTGTAATCATGATATTTTGGCACTTTCTTTACCGTCTTTATAAGGTCCGGATTCTTTATAATCCAATCCATGTTAATGAAACGATCCTTATTTTCAGAAGTAGTGAATAAGCACGCTCCGGTTGTGCAGCCCAGAGTTAAGAGATTACGTCAGCCTGACTGGATTTCGCCAAAAATACTTGATAACATTAAAGAGAGAAATAAACACAAAATTCATGGTAAAAGAGATGAATATATACATTTACGAAATAAGGCATCATCAATGATAAAATCAGCATAAAAGGTAATGTATATGGCTAAAACTTGAAGAGGGCAAAGACGACCCATGTTCTATTTGGAAACTGTTCAGTGAGCTGGGTGCTGGTGGAAAATCAGACTCAAAAAAGAACATATTTGACTTAACTATAAACAATGAATTTGTATCTAGCGACTTTGAAGTGGCAAATCAGTTCAACCAATATTTCGCAAGTGTTGCTTCGCAGCTCAGTAAAAGAACCGATTAAGGTCTCAAATTTTGAACAAATAAAAAAAAAACATGTTGATTCGAAACTTTCGTCGGATATTTCATTCACAATTCCAGAAATAAAACAAAGCAATACTTATTCAACTTAGCTGTAACGAAATCAACAGGTCTCGACTGCATTGGACATCAGGTATTAAAGATAGCTCACGACATAATATGTTATAGGATAACTCATATAATAAATAAAAGCATACAAAACAGCATCTTCCCATCTGTTTGGAAAAATGCAAAAGTATGCACAATACACAAATCGGGACCAAAAGATCATGTAAACAATTACAGACCAATTTCAATCTTTCCTACTATTTCTAAAATAATAGAAAAATGGGTGCATCTTAAGTTCATGACATTTCTCATTAACCATAAATTACTTCATCAAACGCAAAGCGGCTCTAGAAATGGGCATTCAACAGAATCAGCTTTAATTCTAATGACTTTCTCTTGGTTAAAGGCTATCAATGATGGAAAACTAGTAGGTTGTGTAATTGCCGATCTCCGTAAAGCTTTTGATCTGGTTGATCATAACATTTCATTACAAAACTTGCACTTTATAAATGTAACTCAAATAGTTTACTTTGGTTTAAATTATACTAAACACAACGAATACAGCAAGTATCAATCAAAAATACTAAATCGGACCATAAATACATCATTTGTGGTGTTTCACAGGGGTCTATCCTAGATCGACTCCTTTTCCTCAATTGTATCAATGACTTGCCTCTGATACTTCAAAATGTAGTTGCTACCACTGACTTATATGCGGGCGATACGACCATATATAATGTGCAGAGTGACAAACAGACACTAGAAAATAATCTTCAAAGATCTCTAAATTTACTTTAAAATGGCATGCTAATATACACTGATAAGACTAAAGTTTTGCTCATTACAAGTCGGCGAAGAAGACTTAATTTACAGGATAAATCTCTCATGTTAAAATACAACGACTTGGATTTTAAAATAGTAAATAATGATAAAATTCTGGGGATCAATATAGACGAAAAATTAATTTGGAATTCACATTACCAACAGGTTATGAAGAAAACTTCCTCTTACTTATGGGTTTTATCGCAGATTTCTTCATATTTAACAGTGCAGCACAGATTACTTTTTATAATGCATATATCCGACCCCAATTCGATTACTGTTCTGTTATCTGGGGAAATTCTACTTGTTTCAACATCAATAAAATTACTAAACTTCAAAGACGGGCATGTAAGTTGATACATGTATTAAAGAAATGAATATTTAAACCTAGAAGAGGCTCGAGAGCGATTAAAAATCCTGTCCTTTACCGAAAGTGTATTTTTACAAAAAAAAAAGCCAGTGATGTATAAAGTTGCTAACAATACTGCACCAGAATACCCGACATATTTGTTTCAAATGAGGACATGTTATACAGATGATACTATGTCGAATTTACGGTCCGTAAGTAATAGGAACTTTTTGATCCTCAAACCTAAAATCTATTTGTTCAAGAATAGTATGTCTTACGCAGGTGCTTTGATCTGGAACAGTATCCCACTTGAAATAAAGCATGCTACTACCTTGTGTTATTTTGTAAATAAATGTACTGTAGAGCCACCCCGTGCAGACTGGCACTTTTACTGCCTGTGCATTTTTTTTTCTTTTCTTGAGGTACACGAGTTTGTCACGGTTCTACGGTTACAGAACTTAGCAGTGTGTTTGTTTGTGCCCGGTGGCCTTTGTCTGTTTGTTTGTTTCTTCTCCGTCTTATCTTCTTCTTCTTCTTCTTCTTCTTCTTCTTCTTCTTCCATGTCTTCTCATGTTTTTTTCTCTTGCTGCTCTTTTTCTTCTTCGTCCTCTGTTTTTCTTCCCTCTCTTTATCGTCTTCCTCTTCTTCTTCTTCTTCTCCGTCTTCTCTTCTTCATCTTCTTCCTCTTCGTCGTCTTCTGCTTCCTCTTCTCTGCTTTGTCTTCTTCTGGTGTCTCCCTCTCCTTTTCTTCTTCATGCTCTATTGTCCTTCTTCTTTTCCCCCTTCTTCCCTCCCTTTCTCCCTGTTGGGTCTGATGGGTGCTTTGCCTTCTCTCTCTCTCTCTCTCTCTCTCTCTCTCTCTCTCTCTCTCTGTTGATTTGAGGTTTGGCGTCCCCGTCAGCACTGTAAAGGTCATTTTGGAGACGTTGCTTCTAATTCTGTGGGACTTTTACCCGATGCTGGGATGAGATGACATCTCAAGCCCTGTCGCCCAATGAAACCAATAGAGTTTATAAGCATGGACGGGCCGACTCGCACCGCTCTGCCTGGGCAGGCTTAGATCCTCTAAGTGGTTTACCAGTACTCGTGTGCGGGTCGGTATCAGCTCTGCGTGGAAGCATCATGCAACCAATCTATTGCTTCAAGCCCCGATGGGCGGGCTGTCTCGGATTTCGGGGTGGACACGCACATATTTTTTTCTCTCTCTTTCTCTCTCCCTGTCTCTCTTTCTCTGTCTCTCTCTGTCCCTCTCTCTCTCTCTCTCTTTCTCTCTCTCTCTCTCTCTCTCTCTCTCTCTGTACTTCTGCATTAAGACTTTATTTCAAGGTTATTTAAGAATATTGATTAATAATAATCAATCGTACCTAAGAGTGCATGGCTATGAATAGAAGCTGATTTTATTTTTAGATTTAATCGATTGCAGTGCTTGTTGTTTAAAGTTTATGTGGCGGACAATTTGAATTACATCTGAAAGAATTGACATTTAAGGTGATTGAGAATTGAATTTATTTTCTTCTTCTACTATTTTTCTTTCGTTCATTACAGGCCGCTGGGTACATCATTTCCCAACGCCTTAGCTGCTGACTCGTCAACCGTCATGTTGAGACCCAGCGGCCCAGCCGCCGCCAAGCGTGTTGGGCGTTGGATTTCGTCACGTCGGGTGCTGATTTCGGCAGGTTTGGCGTTGAGACTATATAAGCAGCGTTCGGCTTGGTTCGTGGTTGGGAAATCGTTTTGGAACTGCGGGGAGCAGTTGTGTGTATCGCTAAGAGATAATTTAAGGGTTAGGGAGATACTGATTATTATCGGATAGATTTGTAGGTAGGGGAAATTTATTTATGCGAGTTTCTGCCGGGTATAGAGTCGAGCGCTGCTAGTTGTTGCTGTTGTTTGAAATTATCATCAAATTCATTAAAACTGGTTCATAAACGATCTTGGTCTTGTTTCAATTTTGACTCAACTTACAGTAAAGGTAGCATCCTGACGACAGTGTAGCGTTGCCGACCGCTCGGACGCTACATATTTTTGGTGATCAGAAGTGACGGATAAACATTAAAAAAAAAAAAAAAAACTCCGCGCTTGTTCTCTTCGCGTGTGCTTGCTATACTGCACATTTTTAACAAGGTCCCAGAATAAAATGCTGCACAATGGAAGCGGTGCATAATGCAGATTTCACCGGGATCTAATAAGAGAGCTAGGTTCATGTTGAAATATACTGTGTTTGCGTGATTAGATGAGAAACTTTTAAAAACAATGAGCCGTGGTAGGAAAAGAAAACAAAATGAGGCCTCAGCCTGTATTGTTTGTAGCGATGATGAAGAGATCATCGTTCCTGAGCAAGAGTCAAGCCAAAGAACTGACAGCAGCTCGGAGTCTGAGGCCGAGAGCAGAACAGAAGAGCCGGTCGCTGTTATCAATGATGATGATGATGATAATGATGATGATGTTGGAGGGGAAAATGACAGCTCCTTAGAAGATGAGGAGGTTATATTGAGGCCTACAGGCACAAAATATCAGCGCTCGAACATAAGACGAAGACGCCCAGACGGCAAGCGAGATAATTATGCAGAGTCAAATAAGGACACAGCTTCGAATGAAATGAGAGGCATGATGACAGAAATGATTTCCAAGTTTCAAGCTAGTCAGAAAGATTTGATGCAAATGATACTCAATACTACAAATCGGAACTCAGAGGATTTGAGGTCAAGTATACAAGCACTCACTTCTCATATACGTGACACACAGACACTTCTCATAGAATTAAAAGAGGCTAGAAGGCCTAGCGATTCGGCAGAAAATGGCCATGAAATGATTTCAGTAAACTCACAGGTCATTACTGGGTCTGATAGACGTCCAGAACAGAACAGAACAGAAGATAGCACTGAAAGGGGTGCTAATGGTGAGCGCCACTTTGACTCCAAGATGTGCACTTCCCCATTTTCACCCTTTACCAACCGATCAGTCAAAAATGCATACAGGCCGAACTCTGTGCATACATCAAACACAGACAGACAAATCAATGAGGAATGCACACTGCACAAGCAAATCAGAATAGCGTCACGCAGCAGAGACCGCACAGCATCACATGCACCACCAAAAGAATTTGTTGCATTTCAGCTATCAAGAAATAGAAAAAACACAACAATAGCAGATCAAATGACGGAAAACTCAAATAAGCATACACAAACCCCCCTTCCTAGCAGCAACACACGATCTGCAGATCGAGAAACTGCACTCATTGTGCCTGGTAGCAGCACATCTCGTGACGTGAGTGGGCATTGTAGGTCCATTCTTCCAGAGGAGCCGGTATGCACTGAAGATGCAGTGCTTACGGACACATGCACAGACACTGTTATTCAGCAAAATGTCAACATGCACAACAGTAGTATGGGGCAGCACTATAGGTGCGGTCATTTTGAAGATCAAACAGAGAACACAAACATTCCCCAGCCTACAAAAACAAATAATACCGCTCAGCTGCGTGTAAATATGCAGACCAGAGAAACGAGTCGGCACAATGGGAACTCCTTGGCTGACATCCCGACTAGCACGGAAAATAGCATTAAACAAATACCACAACAATACGGCAGCAATAAAGTTGCATCGGCTAGACATTTGTCTACACATAACACAATACTCGATTCCGGACCACAAGTACAAGAACAGCTAGCGGAGCAAAGCAAACTTATTGGCACTGGCACTGTTAGCTGCCAATACGGAGTGAATGACTTAAACTACTCAGAAGATATAGCTGCAGCAGATATCGACAATCAACCATGGATGGATACACAAACAGGACATATGTATAGTGGTAGTAGGGACCGGCACTTTGGGCACACTTTCTCTGAAACATACCATGTGCCACACATAGCATCTTATGGGAGCAGCAACGACTCAGAAACACTATCTAAACACCTACATGCACCCAAAGGAAGCTCAGTAACAGATCAGAGTAATGCAGGTGGTGAATATTCTGGTGCAATTTTCACTCAGTGCACCACGAGAAGACCGATTGAAAATGATCCACAAAGTTTCAAATCCACCGGAACTCACGAAAGGCATTCAGATAACGCAATTAGAGGGGGGCACCATGGTATAGATGTTTATGAGAGAGATCATGCCCCGCAATTTAACTACGTCCATAATAAACAGCGTTCACAAACACAACAACATTGTTGCTTATCCATGCCCAGCAATTTCTGTGGTGTTGTTCATAAAGAACGATGTAGTGCAGCTACTCGGGGTGCAATAATCAGTGACAAGACAGGAGCTTGCAGAATGCCACAGGAAGTTATATCAGGACAAGGGTACAGGGAGTCAGAGATCACAGATTCTCAAGCCAATACAAGGGACAGGTCCAGTATTATTGGGACATACAACGATTCAAATAGTGACCCTGCAGCAGTAAGAATGAGCGGAAATCGGTACCCGTCCCTTAAACGGCACAGCAGAAATAATAAATCACACGCTTTGAACTCAAATGGCGCACACAATTCACCTGCATACCATTTTAAAGAAATAAATGAAGAGAATACAGAAAATACGACAGGGTCTCCCGAGGTTTGTGTCTTGCCCCCACTTTGGTCCAAAGACAACTATTACCATAGGGACTCAGCATTGAACCCTGCCGAACACACTGGGAACGACAGAAGATCAAAAGTCTATGTGGATTCATTTGAAATGCAAACAAACAAGGCACAACCTGCAAGTCAAGATAATTCAACCAGATGGCTTGATGTACCTATAACCACTCAACCTAGCCATACGATGAGACAATCCATAATAAATGACAAGCATGTGAAATTGCCGGCCTTTACCGGTAAAGATAGCTGGAAGGTGTGGTATAACCGTTTTAAAACCATAGCTGAACTTAACGACTGGGATGAAACTACACGATTAAATGAACTTTTGCCTCGACTTCAGGGAGGTGCCGGGGAGTTTGTGTACGGTGAGCTTCCACAAGAAATCACCTGTAACTTGAGAAAGCTCATAGATGAGCTGGAAAGTCGATTCAGAACGGTAGAAACCCATAAGACATATGAAGCCCAGTTTAGTAAGAGAAACCAACTGCCAGGAGAGTCGACCGAGGAATATGCTGCGGAACTTAAACGGCTATACGACAAGGCACATGTGAAAAGGAATCATGAAAGTAGACGGGAAGCATTACTACGAAGGTTCTTGAATGGATTGGCGGACGATCAAGCTCGTTTCGAGGTTGAATACCACAAAGATCCGGCAAACATTGACGAAGCAGTTTCCCACGTAGTAAATTACATGGAAGCTAAAAAGGCACCCCATATATATGAGACGGCTGAAGGTGACAGACCGAGGAAGAAGAGTGTTAAATTTGATGATAGTAGTTCTGAAAGTGAGGACAGTGATACGGATATACGGGATGAATTGAGGCTTAGAGTTAAGAAAAGAAAAAGGTCAGTAAGAAAAGTTACCAAGGTAGGGAGGAAGCAGAATCAAACTAACGCAAGAACTGTGACCCCTGAGTGTGAGTTACTGTCTACGCAAGAACAAGAAGAGAAACTCACTGAACCTTTGAAAATACAAATAGAAGAAATAATTGAATCAAAATTGAATGAATTGAAAGCTAACAAGGTAGAGGAAGGTAATCAAATACAACCATATCATCGAAATACAACATCCAAGAACAGACTCCAATGCTTTAGATGTCGAAATTACGGCCATATTCAGAGAGAATGTCCTGAAATAGTTAGGCCGCATGAGCCTTTTAGACAGCCACAGAGAAACTTATTACATGGTGGCAACAGAGTCCCGCTTCTCGCAACACCATCAACCGTTTATCCTTTTAGACCCAGTGGGATTACCAGTGAGCAGAATAAGGCGGAAGGTCCCGAAATTGAGACAAACATTTCGTTAAACTAGAGGGGACCGGGCCGAGTGGCCATCGGGCGGTCCAGCTAAATAATGGCCAAATTGAAAATGATTCTATTGCTTGTAAAGAGTTAATCAAAGAAGGCACTAACACCGAGAATATAAATAAAACTGAAATCAAACCCCAAGCAATAAACACGTTTAACAAAGATTCTTCTTTACCTACAGGCGATGCATTTGAAACACAACGTAGATTGAAGCGGAGTGATGGTATTTATGTTGAGGGAGAAATAGAGGGCTTAAGAATTATATTCACAGCAGATACTGGTGCCACAAGATCTATTATTTCGCCTCGTATGTACAACAGTATCCCGAAGGAAACCAGACCACCTTTAAGACCGTCAGTAGGGTTATCGGGGGTGTCTGGATCGCCCCTGAAGCAATATGGTTGCTCTGATTTTCAAATAAAGTTAGGAAGCTTAGAATTAAAGCATGAACTAATTGTCGCAGAAGTAGAAGATGAGGGACTTCTCGGAATGGATATATTGTTTCAAGGGAGTAACGGTCCAGCAGACATTCTTCTAACTGAAAGCATTATACGTTTACACGGTGTCAAAATCCCTTGTATCCAAATTGGATTGCCAGAA
This sequence comes from Lucinisca nassula, assembly GCA_963580285.1. NCBI lineage: Eukaryota > Metazoa > Mollusca > Bivalvia > Lucinida > Lucinidae > Lucinisca > Lucinisca nassula. The sequence goes on from OY757019.1 coordinate 36,709,307, forward strand.
AGAGTCAGGAAAGTGACAGTTGGTGACAATGTCACGGTTCCAGGGAATTCCGAGCTTATAATAGATGTCTTCATAGAGCGTCGCGAGGTCGATGATCTTCGGAATAGTTCTGCCGTCTTGATAGAACCTAGCACAAATTTCAAAGAAAAATATGGGCTATTTTTAGCTGCTAGTTTGGCTGACATAAAACATAATGTTAGCCATAAGGTACGAATTCTAAATCCTTTTCAAGAATCTCAACATCTTTTTGAAAATGCAGTGATTGGGACAGCTGAAGAAATTGAGCATATTGAGCATTGCATCCCTACGGAATCTTTTCAGAAAGCCGAGATTACTTGCAGGTCAGACAAATTTAACCATGGGACAACCGACACAGTACGGCGGATACAAGAAAGAAATCAGTATGTCCCAAGCCATGTAAAAGATTTATTCCTTAAAGCGTGTGAGAACCTGCAAGATCAGGAGATAAGTCAAGTGAGTGAAATGCTGCACAAATACGGCGACACATTTTCCAAACACGAGTTCGACCTTGGCATGACGTCACTGACTGAACATACCATAGATGTTGGGTGCCATAAGCCGATCAAACAGCCTCCACGAAGAGTGCCAGCTGCCTTTGCAGATGAAGAGGAGAAAATTATTAAACAGATGGAGGACCAAGGCATAATTCGAGCCAGTACATCACCTTGGGCGAGTCCAATCGTGTTAGTTCGCAAAAAGTCTGGAAAAATAAGACCTTGTGTAGACTACCGGCGTTTAAATGCCATAACCGTTAAGGATGCCTTTCCGCTACCTCGAGTTGCCGACTGTTTAGACGCCGTGGCCGGCGCATCCTTATTTTCATGCTTTGACGTTACGTCAGGTTATCATCAAATTTCTGTCAAAGAATCTGACATTGCTAAAACTGCCTTCTGCACAAAGTATGGACTTTACGAGTACACTTCGATGCCCATGGGGTTAACCAACAGTCCAGCCACATTCCAAAGGTTAATGGAGCTGGCCCTTCGTGGTCTGCAATGGCATACTTGCCTTATCTATTTGGACGACATTGTTGTCTTTGGGGAAACATTCGAAGAACATTTATTAAGAGTGCAAGAAGTCCTTGAACGAATGAACTTCGCAGGACTAAAACTAAAACCGGAAAAATGTCAGCTCTTCCAAAAAGAAGTCGATTTCTTAGGCCATCTTGTCTCATCAGAAGGTATAAAACCGAATCCTCATAATGTAGCCAAAATCAAACTATGGCCAATTCCTTCCAACGTTACGGAAGTCCGACAAATTTTAGGCATGGGGAATTATTATAGGCGATTCGTAAGAGATTACTCAAAACTTGTGAGGCCACTTACCGACTTGACGAAGAAAGGAGTACAATTCAATTGGACAGTGGATTGTAACGAGGCATTTAATAACCTTCGACAAGCGCTTGTCGGGGCCGACGTAATGGCATATCCCAAAGACACTGGACAGTACATCTTGGATACGGATGCAAGTGACAATCAGATAGCTGGAATACTGAGTCAAGTTCAGGACGGGCGTGAGAGAGTGATCAGTTATGGAAGTAGGACGCTAGGAAAAGCTGAAAAGAATTACTGCATTACCGACAAAGAATTGTTAGCGATTCGACACTTTGTAGAATATTACAGGCAGTATTTACTAGGGAGACACTTTCTAGTCAGGAGTGATCATCAAGCACTAGTGTGGCTTTTCAAGCTGAAAGAACCAAATGGGCGAATCGCTCGCTGGATAGAACTGTTGTCAGAATATGTGTTCAGTATTGAATACCGCGCCGGCAAAAAGCATGCCAATGCAGACGCGTTGAGCCGCTGTCCAAATCCGTGGGATTGCAAATGTGCCGAAAACGACAACTTGGAGAGGTTGAGGTGCGGACCTTGTTCAAAGTGCAGAAAAAGGACGTTGGAAATGAATTTCTGTCAAGCCGACCAACACGATGGTAAAGAGCATGAAAACATGAATACGTGCCGCATAACTACACGTTCCGCTGCGTCATCACCTCATTCGGAACAATACGGTTCTGCTGCAAACAATGTGGCTCCGCAAAATGACTGGTTAGATAAACATTCGACAAGCCTTTTCGAAAAGCAACAATCGGATCCAAACATCAAGTTCATTGCTGACGCGCTCAGACAGGGCTCCAGACCATTGCATTCAGAAGTTGTCACAAAGGGGCCGGAATGCCGGCATTATTGGAGTCTTTGGCAGTCACTCGAGATACGAAACGGTTGCGTATATAAATGGTTCTATAAGAAAAACGGTATCGGTACCTATCTGCAATTTCTCGTTCCAAAACAATGCAGAGAAACGATTCTTTATCAGATGCACAACAATGTTTTATCGGGGCATCTAGGGGAAAAGAAAACACGAGAGAAAGTGTTGCAGCGATACTACTGGTATGGTGTACGGGACAACGTGCAGCAGTGGGTTAGAATATGCATGGAATGCCAATCGAATAAAAGGCCACAGAAAACCCCGCGAGCGCCGTTAGGCAGCACAATGGTAGGAAACCCAATGGACCGTTTGGTAACCGACTATATGGGACCCCTTCCGTTAACTCCGCGAGGAAACCGGTATATTTTGATTGTTTCAGATCAATTTTCAAAATGGGTAGAAATGTTTGCTTTGCCCGACCAAAGTGCCTCGAGATGCGCCTACACCATACTTAATGAGGTTATCGGCCGATATGGATGCCCTTTAAGCATACATTCTGATCAAGGTCGAAACTACGAAAGTACAGTCTTCAGAGACCTTTGTCGCTTGTTGGAAATAAAGAAAACGCGTACGTCGCCGCGCCATCCCGAATGTAATGGTCAATCAGAACGGTATAATAGAACGGTTTTGAGCATGATAAGGTCATACATCAAGGGCGAGCAAGATAATTGGGATTTATATCTTGGATGTCTTGCCAGTGCCTATCGCACTACTCCTCAAGAATCGACAGGGCTCACGCCCAACATGTTAATGCTTGGGCGGGAGAATCGGCAGCCAATTGATATCATTTACGAATGTCCTGATGTACACGGAAATAGCATAGCAAGTTATGACAACTATGTGTCCGTTCTTAGTAATCAACTGCAAAAAGCACATGAGGTTGCTCGCAAATACCTAAATGCACAGGCAAAGCGTCAAAAGGAAGTCTATGATTCAAAACTCGCTTTTAATCAGTTTACTAAGGGAGATGTGGTCTGGTATTTGAATGAAACTCGAGCAGAAGGTGTGTCACCAAAGCTACAGCCTACTTACCTTGGTCCATGTTTGATTGTTAAAAAGCTCAATGAATTGATATTTCAAATACAGTTGACCAAAAGAGGCAATGTGCGTGTAGTCCACCACAATAAACTTAAATTATTTTATGGAAATAATTACCCAAGATGGATAACAGATGCAAAGGGTCAGTTAGCTAGTCCGTCAAATAATTAGCAGGGATTTGAGCGGTTTATTCAATGTGAACTGCTATGTGCTATTCTCAATACTCACCAGACCAAACTTAGGCTCATTATATAGTCCACATCTGTATTGATATGAAAAGTAAAAGACAATTTCGTTTTATATTGTTTTAGCAAGATGTCTCAGATCCAAGCAAAGTCACTCACGACCATCAGGGGAAGGGCATACAGATGTCTACACTGTCCTTCCTTGAATGCAGCGATAGGAGAAAAGCGGCGAATTGAGGCCCATATCTACAAGTTACACATACCACTTGAACAATCACCATTCTACTGCAAGCTATGTACGTTCAGATGTACAGAGCAGGATGATTTGGAGAGACATGTGCTCAGTTTTAAGCTACACAAAGAGAGAGCAGCTCTTCAAGGTGACAACTTCGACGTTGAATCATGGCTTATTCAGTCAGCAAACCCTTATTACATCTCGGCAAAGGACATGACCTGCCTATCTGTTGAAGAGAGTGAAAGGGTTTGGCAACAGAGAAAGAAAGTCGTTTCAGGTCTAACATCACCTAAAGTCAGCATCTCTTCACACACTCCCCTCAGATCACCCCCTGTTGTCCAACGTCAGCTTGGCACCCCGGTACAGGATGAGAACGTCTGGGACACAATCATGGGAACACATCAGTATTCAACAGGAATGACCATCACACCACCACCTTCAGGACTTCAGACGCCAGTTTCTGTACCACCAAAGATATCTACGTGTCAGAATACTTCGCCACTGATGATACCTCGTCCAGTTATGGCACCTGCATCCTTGAGTACGAATAATGCACCCTCACTACCGCTTAGTTTTGGTACAACAATAGATGCTCTTCCTCCGATAAATACTATTTTTCCAGCTCCCATATTATCTTTACCTCAGATTGTCACCTCCACCACCTTCTCATCACCAGCACTTACCAACATATATACCCCAAGTTTTCCCTCATACGGACACGCCTCCTATGTACCGACCACCATTATGGAGTCACCGGTGACGTGTGAAGTGGAGAAGAAAAGTCAAGGATGTCAGACAGATGGTTCTTTGTCCATCGATAAACTTACTAATGCTGTTAACGATCTGAATAAAGTCATTCACTCAGGTTTTGGGAGCATTGCGAAGGCAATTGAGAATCAGACATTTCTAATTGGGGCAATGAATACTCAAATTAAGAACTTCGTAAGAAATGCTGAGGATGAAGTTAAAAAGAGAAAACGTGAAGATGAAACAAAAGAAAAGGATAAAAGTAAAGATAATAAAAAGTCTAGACATTAAAGTGGTTAAAGTTCAAATAGAATGTGATAACTAGTTGTAACCCGAGGTTATTAATCGAAACATGAAAATACAGTAACTTCAAACAATAACTGAAAACAAGAAAGTAAAACATTTAAATAAAGAGAAAGATACTTGAACATAAGGAACAGTATGTGAGCATGTGTTACATTTCTTTTGTGGACTATCAGCGAGCCTAACATGGTAAATCGATTGGAAAAACTACTGATTTCAAGTGACTTAAACATCAAATTACATATGTGCACTCATTATTATTTTTCTCGTGAGGACACGTCGAAAATAAAAGGGGGCAAAATGTAGAGCCACCCCGTGCAGACTGGCACTTTTACTGCCTGTGCATTTTTTTTTCTTTTCTTGAGGTACACGAGTTTGTCACGGTTCTACGGTTACAGAACTTAGCAGTGTGTTTGTTTGTGCCCGGTGGCCTTTGTCTGTTTGTTTGTTTCTTCTCCGTCTTATCTTCTTCTTCTTCTTCTTCTTCTTCTTCTTCTTCTTCTTCTTCTTCCATGTCTTCTCATGTTTTTTTCTCTTGCTGCTCTTTTTCTTCTTCGTCCTCTGTTTTTCTTCCCTCTCTTTATCGTCTTCCTCTTCTTCTTCTTCTTCTCCGTCTTCTCTTCTTCATCTTCTTCCTCTTCGTCGTCTTCTGCTTCCTCTTCTCTGCTTTGTCTTCTTCTGGTGTCTCCCTCTCCTTTTCTTCTTCATGCTCTATTGTCCTTCTTCTTTTCCCCCTTCTTCCCTCCCTTTCTCCCTGTTGGGTCTGATGGGTGCTTTGCCTTCTCTCTCTCTCTCTCTCTCTCTCTCTCTCTCTCTCTCTCTCTGTTGATTTGAGGTTTGGCGTCCCCGTCAGCACTGTAAAGGTCATTTTGGAGACGTTGCTTCTAATTCTGTGGGACTTTTACCCGATGCTGGGATGAGATGACATCTCAAGCCCTGTCGCCCAATGAAACCAATAGAGTTTATAAGCATGGACGGGCCGACTCGCACCGCTCTGCCTGGGCAGGCTTAGATCCTCTAAGTGGTTTACCAGTACTCGTGTGCGGGTCGGTATCAGCTCTGCGTGGAAGCATCATGCAACCAATCTATTGCTTCAAGCCCCGATGGGCGGGCTGTCTCGGATTTCGGGGTGGACACGCACATATTTTTTTCTCTCTCTTTCTCTCTCCCTGTCTCTCTTTCTCTGTCTCTCTCTGTCCCTCTCTCTCTCTCTCTCTTTCTCTCTCTCTCTCTCTCTCTCTCTCTCTCTCTGTACTTCTGCATTAAGACTTTATTTCAAGGTTATTTAAGAATATTGATTAATAATAATCAATCGTACCTAAGAGTGCATGGCTATGAATAGAAGCTGATTTTATTTTTAGATTTAATCGATTGCAGTGCTTGTTGTTTAAAGTTTATGTGGCGGACAATTTGAATTACATCTGAAAGAATTGACATTTAAGGTGATTGAGAATTGAATTTATTTTCTTCTTCTACTATTTTTCTTTCGTTCATTACAGGCCGCTGGGTACATCATTTCCCAACGCCTTAGCTGCTGACTCGTCAACCGTCATGTTGAGACCCAGCGGCCCAGCCGCCGCCAAGCGTGTTGGGCGTTGGATTTCGTCACGTCGGGTGCTGATTTCGGCAGGTTTGGCGTTGAGACTATATAAGCAGCGTTCGGCTTGGTTCGTGGTTGGGAAATCGTTTTGGAACTGCGGGGAGCAGTTGTGTGTATCGCTAAGAGATAATTTAAGGGTTAGGGAGATACTGATTATTATCGGATAGATTTGTAGGTAGGGGAAATTTATTTATGCGAGTTTCTGCCGGGTATAGAGTCGAGCGCTGCTAGTTGTTGCTGTTGTTTGAAATTATCATCAAATTCATTAAAACTGGTTCATAAACGATCTTGGTCTTGTTTCAATTTTGACTCAACTTACAGTAAAGGTAGCATCCTGACGACAGTGTAGCGTTGCCGACCGCTCGGACGCTACAGTACTGTTTGGTTGAAACATTTAAGTCTTTTCACATATACATCACCGCCGCCATTAGCGTAATTTTGACTCCAGGAAATATATCCTGTAAGAGTGCGTATGAATGTATATATGTATGTGGGGATGCGTGAAAAGGATAATGCATTTTATACTGTTGATTATGATATACCTTATACTGTCGTTATTTGTTAGAGGGCCTCAATAAAAATTGTTTCACCAACTGAGTTACCCTCTTTAAATAAAGTCGTTCCTTACTTACTTTGGTAATGGGTGCATTTACACTTAAACTCCGTTCAGAAAATCTGAATCATCGATTTTTTTCGTTTCTTCCTTTTAATACTCATTTTAGCCCATACATCACTGTGGGAAAGTTTTAGACTTCACCCTCCGCCGATTTCTCCTGCAAGCCGTATGCCTCTGCGACAGTCAGGAAAGGCTGTGATTATTTGGAGAAAATTGCAAAACAAAGAAATGAGTGCACAGACTAAGTCCATTTGACGATGATTGTCAGGTAAAATAATAAATATTCAAATCCATGTGACGCATTTTATAAATAGATATGCAATTGCGACCCATCTTATATTCGAATGGTTAGATAGAGGTTCGCTAGGAACGGGGAGTCACTAGCGCGATGTGCTGTCAACAGTCGTCAAAAAGAATTATACCGATATCAGATGTGGTGTCACAGTTAATGATTTTCCATGGAGTGATCGTAAAAATTAAACATAGACGCCCTTGTAATGTACAAGAGCAGTGACCACTTCTATATATGGTTTAAAAGGGTGTGTCGAACCTGTCAGAATGTCTTAGTCTGTGAAAGAAAATATAGATTTTGCAATTTTCTCCAAATAATCACAGCCTTTCCTAGCTGTCGCAGAGGCATACGACTTGCTGGAGAAATCGGCGGAGGGTGAGGTCTAAAACTTCCCCAAAGTGATGTATGGGCTTAAATGAGTATGAAAAGCGAGAAACGAAAAACTCGATGATTCAGATTTTCTGAACGGAGTTTAGTGTTCCTATTCTAATGTACGTTGTACTCTGTATATTGTTTACAACTTCGGTGAAAGGATAAATACTGGGGTGATGGGTATAGAACTGATCATTGTAATGACGGTGAAACTATTCACATCCATTGTTTGTTCTTCGACTTTCTGATGGTTCTTCTGACCATATACGTGGGTGGAATTTCGCATCGTCTGCTATAGAGTTCTCCAACACGTAGTCTGAGAAAGAGACACGAGTGTCGGAGGGAGCTACAGACATTAAGTCCTCCACATGTTCATTCTTTATAATAGGTGTGAACAACTTATTAATGTACAGGTAAGCCCAGCCCCATTCATACCTTTTCATTCAGCCCCATTGACAACTTTAAGAATTTAAAAATCAGCCCCATTGTAATGCAGTCGGTGGTAGTGTAATGGTGTGGGGAGGGATCTCATGGCGTCACAAAACCCAACTCATCGTTCTTGATAGCATTTTGACGGCACGTCGATACATCGATGAAATCTTAGAGCCTGAGGTGGTATCGTTTTTACGTAATAAAGGTGACGTTACGCTTTTCCAACAGGACGATGCACGCGCTCATTCTGCGAGGCTAACCATGGACTTTTTTCAATCAAAATGGTGTGCAAGTTCTTCCTTGGCCTGCGTTTTCGTCGGGTTTAAACCCAATTGAACACCTTTGGGACCAGGTCGGAAAATGTGTACACAGCCGACGGCATCCGCCAATCAACCGTCAGCAGCTTGCCACTGCGCTACAGGAAGAATGGGGCATCACACAAGACCAGATACAGCGTTTAACTCGAAGCATGAGGCATCGATGCCAAGCAACACTTGATGCTAATGGTGGATATACCCGGTATGTGATTTTAATTTTCGAGTCTTCGTATCTCTGCATCCAATGAAATGCTGTAATTCTGTAGTGAGTCTGTGGATAAGTTAGTGATAATTCATTAAACGTGATCAAATGCAGGAAACATTGTGAATCAATTAAAATTTTAGGTATAGTACCAGTGGTGCTTTTTCATTGAATCTGAGTATATATAGTGCAGGATTATTTTTCTCAGCCTACACTCAGAGACGACCGACTAATCCATGCTGTCAGTTCTTGGAATTCTCATCTGAATATTACGACCTTTTCAAGAGGATCAAGCCCTGCTTGTCTCTGAGTTTAGGCTTGAATATTAGTTCTAAACCTGGACTTCCTGTACATTAGACAAACTGTGCAGACCCGGATCTGACGATCAGACGCCACGTTCTGTGGCGTCTGAGTTGGGTTTACACTGTTTGCCAAAGTCCCAGTTTGTATTGTATGACCTAACACATAAATATCAAACAAGAGGGCCATGATGGCCCTGGATCGCTCACCTGATCCATAGAGTAACAAGTGGGCCCCGGGGAGGGCCATTATTGACCCCAGGGCTATAATGTGCATAATGTTGAGGGAGGTCGAAAAAGGTGAAGCTTCATACCAAATATCAACGAAGGCTATAATTTGAACAATCTTGGCAAAGGTCCACTAGATGAAGCTGTACACCAAATATCAAAGACCTGGGCCTTGCTGTTTCAGAGAAGAATTTTGTTAAAGATATCCCCCCATAAGCCTATGTAAAACCAAATGGCCCCGGGGTCGGGGGCATCTTTGGCCTCAGGGCTATAATTTAAACAATCTTGATCGAGGTCCACTAGATGAAGCTTCACACCAAATATCAAAGACCTGGACCTTGCTGTTTCAGAGAAGATTTTCAAAGGTTATCTCTATATATGTCTACATGTATGTAATACCAAAGGGCCCCCGGGCGGGGGCATTTGTGGCCGGAGGGCTATAATTTGAACAATCTTGGTAGAGGTCAACACTAGATGAAACTCCATACTAAATATCAAAGACATGGGCCTAGCAGTTTCAGAGCAGAAGATATTTAAAGATTTCCCTACATAAGTCTATGTACAACCAAAGGACCCAGAGGCGGGGGCATTTTTGGCCCCAGGGCTATAATTTGAACAATCTTGATAGAGGTCCACTAGATGAAATTTCACACGAAATATCCAAGACCTAGAACATGCGGTTTCACAGAAGAAGATTTTTAAAGATTCTCCCAATATAAATCTATGTAAAACCAAAGGGCCCAGAGGCGGGCGCATTTTTGGTCTCAGGGCCATAATTTGAACAATCTTGGTAGAGTTCCACTAGATGAAGCTTCATACCAAATATCAAAGACCTAGGCCTTGTGGTTTCAGAGAAGAAGTTTTTTCATATATAAGTCTATGTAAAACCAAAGGGCCCTGGAGCGGGGCCATTTTTGGTCCCAGGGCTATAATTTGAACAATCTTGGTAGAGGTCCACAAGATGAAGCTTCAAACCAAAAATCAAAGACCTAGCTGGGCCTTGCGGTTTCAGAGAAGAAGATTTTTAAATACTACCCTATATAAGCCTATGTAAAACCAAAGGGCCCCAGGGCGGGGGCATTTTTGGCCTCAGCATTATAATTTAAACAATCTTGGTCGGAGTCCACCAGATGAAGCTTCATACCAAATGTCAAATACCTGGACCTAGTTTTACCTGATATGACACATATTCGAACTTGACCCAGATATCATCAAGACAAACATTCTGGTAAAGTTTCATGAAGATTAAAGCAAAATTGTGGTCTCTAGAGGATGAACAAGGTAAATGTTGACGACGCACGTCGCATGATGAATGATGCACAATGCACTTACGACGGACAAAAGGTGATCACAAAAGCTCACCTTGAGCTTTGCTCTGGTGAGCTAAACATTGCGGTTTCTAGAGTGTAAACAATGTTTATCTATGATTTGACCTACTGACCTACTTTTTAACCCCACATGACCCATATTCGAACTTGACCTAGATATTGTAGAGATGATAATTCTGAGCAAGTTTGATGATGATTGGACCAAAACTGTGGCCTCTAGAGTATTGACAATGTTTTTCTATGATTTGACCTACTGACCTACTTTTTGATCCCACATGACCTGTATTCAAACTTTACCGAGATATTTTCAGGATGATCATTCTTAGCAAATTTGAGGATGATTGGACAAAAAACTATAGTCTCTAGAGTGTTAACAAAGTTTTTCTATGGTTTGAAATACTGACCTACTTTTTGATCCCACATGACCCATATTCGAAGTTCACCGAGATATTGTCAGGATGATCATTCTGAGCAAGTTTGAGGGTGATTGGACCAAACTGTGGCCTCTAGACACTTAACAATGTTTTTCTATGATTTGACCTACTGACCTACTTTTTGACCCGACATGACCCGTATTCTGAGCAAATTTGAGGATGATTGGACCAAAACTGCGGCCTCTAATGCCTGAACAAGGTTTTTCTATGGTTTGACCTACTGGCCTACTTTTTGATCCCACATGACCCATATTCGAACTTGACCGAGATATTGTCAGGATGATAATTCTGAGCAAGTTTGAGGATGGTTGGACCAAACCTTTGGCCTCTAGGGCGTTAACAAAGTTTTTCTATGATTTGACCTGCAGACCTACTTTTTGACCCTACACGACCCATATTCAAACATAACCAAGATATTGTCAGGATGATCATTCTGAGCAAGTTTCAGGATGATTGGACCAAAACTGTGGCCTCTAGAGTCTTAACAAGGTTTTTCTATGATTTGACCTACTGACCTACTTTTTGACCTGACGTGACCCATATTCGAACTTGACCCAGACAAATATCCTGGTAACGTTTCATGAATTTTGAAGCAAAATTGTGGTCTCTAGAGTCTTAACAATGTAAATGTTGACGACGCACGACGCACGTCGAACGACGCACGACGCACGTACGACGGACAAAAGATGATCACAAAAGCTCACCTTGAGTTTTGCTCAGGTGAGCTAAAAAAATGAAAAAGTATTTCACCATTATTTTCTATGCGCTCTGTGTTTGTATGCGGGCGGTTTAATTTTCATTAGTCAGTGGTAGTCACGTGAACTTCATCAGTTTAACGACGATAGTATATATACAGTATGGAGGTCGACCGAATCGACACTAAAACAGCTCTAAATTGTTATTTCAGGTGTGCCTCAAGGATTCGTACATGTATGTGGCCCTGCCAGTATGTTCTTACTTTGCAGACCCAGATCAAAGTCATGAGGTCTGACGTTTCCTACTATGATTTTATTGTCGTGCCTGCTATTAGCATGGCGCGATATAGGCGCCCGGTTTTCCGTCCGTTCGTCCGTTCGTTCGTCCGTCCGTTCGTCAAGGCGTCAACATTTACGACCACCCTAGCATTCACCCTAATGGTCAAGTTTATTTCTCAAGAACTATAAGAGCTTCATTAATGATACTTGGTACAAACTTGTGTCTGGGGATGACAACTTACATGCAAGCATCCATATTTGACCTTGACCTACATTTCATGGTTCACTGACTTTGTAAAATATTGCGACCACCCTAGCGTTCACCCTAATGGTCAAGTTTATTTCTCAAGAACTATAAGAGCTTCATTAATGATACTTGGTACAAACTTGTGTCTGGGGATGACAACTTACATGCAAGCATCCATATTTTACCTTGACCTACATTTCATGGTTCACTGACTTTGTAAAATATTGCGACAACCCTAGCGTTCACCCTAATGGTCAAGTTTATTTCTCAAGAACTATAAGAGCTTCTTTAATGATATTTGGTACAAACTTGAATCTGTGGATGGCAACTTCAATGCAAGCATCCATATTTGACCTTGACCTAAATTTCATGGTTCACTGACTTTGTAAAATATTGCGACCACCCTAGCGTTCACCCTACTGGTCAAGTTAGTTTCTCAAGAACCATAATGATACTTGGTACAAACTTATATCTCGGGATGGCAACTTAAATGCAAGCATCCATATTTGACCTTGACCTACATTTCATGATTTACTGATTTTGTAAAATATTGCCACCACCCTAGCGTTCACCCTAATGGTTAAGTTCATTTATCAAGAATTATTTGAACTTCATTAATGATACTTAGTACCAGCCTTTTATGCAAGCATCTATGTTTGATCTTGGCCTAGATGTCATGGTTCGGTGACTTTGCGCCCCCACAGTCGCGACATAGCCTTCGGCGGAATTCTTGTTTATCTGTGATATCAGCCCGATTTGTTTCTCCAACAATATGTAAACCTCCCACCACTACCTCAGTTCATCATTTCGGAAACAGACCAATTCAAATATATTGAAAAATTTAACACCAAAAAAAAAAAAAAAAAAAAAATGAACATTTTCAGATAAAAATATTCCGATAATTTTCACGTTTCTGCTCAAAACATAGATTTGGGAACTCGGCGAGGCGGTTCTAACGAGTATCCACAATCTATGTTTTTAGCAGAAATAAAAAATAATACAAGTATCTACCTCTGTAAACCTCAGTTTTAACAATACGAGAGTGGGTTTAAGGAGGTCAGATTTATATAGGCGTTTCCCTGATAGTTATCATAATTCCTCAACCTCCATTCTGATTAATATTGAAATAATCTTTCTTAAATATCTGTCATTTCAAAATTAACATAAAAGCTGATTTTAAGAAAAATTGGTTTTAGCTTACAATTTTATGCATATAAATTGCTATAAAATGCTAAATAACCGATGACAGGCATGTGGATTAATATAAACCACTTAACAACCATCGTGTAAAATATGCATATACTGATTCTAGTAAATTTAATTAAAGACATTGAGCGAACGAAGTTAGGAGAACGTGTCCAAAGCCCACTTTATTTTCAGAGGGTTGTAGGATTTAAGGATATGAATTTTGTGTCGCTTGTTTGTCAATCGACCCAAAGTTATAAAGCGTATAAGGTTTTCAATGCTTAAGCCCACGTCACTATCACTAATTTGTAGGAAATACAGGTAACGGTTATTTATAGAAATTTGCCGCGCCATTCTCAATCAGAGTGTTGCGAAGGAGGGTTTATTTATTTTTTTTTTTGTTTGGGTTTTACGGCCCTCTCAAGATTATTTCACTCATATCGAGCCGATCGTTAATCAGAGGTGGGCGAAAACCGGAGTACCCGGAGAAAAACCACCTGACCTTCCGTTGCAGAACTTGGCGTCTCACACGTGACCCGAGCGAGGCTCGAACCTACGGCGGTGAGAGACCTAATGACTAAGAGTCAGCGCTCTTTTCCACTAGGCCACGGAGGCCCGTTGCTAAGGGGGGGGGGTTATATATGATCTTGAATGGGGCCATGGGTTGGGCTTGGCAATCAGTGCAGACCCAGATCAGACGCCGCAAAATGCGGCGTCTGATCAGGGTCTACACTGTTTGCTGATAGAGTAGGAATTTAAGGGTCAGTCGCCGCGACACGCAGTACAGATTCTATATTTTTTGCTCGGCCCAGGACTATTTCACCAGCCTACTCTCAAAGACAATAGACCAACCAGTGTTGCCAGTGCTTTGATTATTTTCTGCAAACTTGAGATTATCACGAAAACACACTTGAACCCCACTTTATACAGTAAAAATGGGGTTTACAGGGGTAAACCTTATTTTCCTTATTTTTGTTCTAAAATATATAGTTTGTGAATACTCGTTTGAACCGCGTCGCCTTGAGGAGGCGGTTCTAACGTGTACCCACAATGTATATTTTGAGCAGAAAAAAGAAAAATACTCAGAATTTTTCAGCTTAACATTTTCGCTTTTTGGCGGTAAAATTTACCGGCAATGTATTAGTATAGGCATGTTCTCATAATGTTCTCATCAGTCGATCATGCACAGGAAATCATCTTGACGCCAGAATTTCTCAACTTTGGAAGTTTCGGAGGGACTTCTACCAACCTCATCACTTCTGACTTGATGAAGTTAAGCTATAAGTCGGAAGTAGGATAACCTTTGACTTCCGACTTCCGCTAACTTCATCACTTCCGACTCGGCGAAGTTAAGTTTGAAGTCGGAAGTAAGAAGTCAGGAATAAAAAGCCATGAAGTTAGAAGTTGGAAGTCGGAAGTTAGAAGTAAGAAGTTATGAAACAAGTAAAAATGTCGTGAAGTTAGAAGCAAGAAGGAATAAATAATAATAATAATAATAATAATAATAACTTTATTTTAAGAGGATAACATATTTGGCACGAGTGCATCAAGAAAACACGTCTATATAATTTTGACCCCCTTGAACCCCACTTTTATATAGTAAAACTGGGGTTTCTGGGGGTATACCTAATTTTTCTTATTTCTGCTCTCAAATATAGAATGTGGGTACTCGTTAGAACCGCCTCGATGAGGCGGTTCTAACGAGTGCCCACAATCTATATTTTGAGCAGAAATAAGAAAAATATCACATTTTTTCATCTTAAAATTTTCATTTTTTGGCGATAAAAGTGGCAATGTATTTGTATAGGCGTGTTTGCGTAATTGCCAGTCTAACATATGGTACTCATTGGCCTGTTTGCATTGTTGATAAAATTTTCCGCACATAACGATACAGACTGAAGTTAGAAAATATTCACAAATATATACATGTATATAAGTGTTGAAGTTAGAAGTCCCTCCAGGGCTTCCATACTCAACCTTTTAGTAAACGGTTCGTTTATGGGGTTTCAGTTGCAAGCTAATGTAAAATGACATACGCAGTAGTCTCGAAAATTTGATGTTTTCCAAATATTAGGTACAATAGTTTAACTGTCATAAATGTTTTGATAGTAGCATTTAAACAAAAGTTGAGTCACTAACCAGTTGAAGGACACACGTCTTTCCATACTGCGCGGAATAAAGTCACAGACATTACGAAAACACGCCTATACAAATATCGCCGAAAAAATGAAAATTTTATGATGAAAAATTGTGATATTTTTCTTATTTCTGGTCAAAATATAAATTGTGGGCACTCGTTAGAACCGCCTCGTCGAGGCGGTTCTAACGAGTACCAACAATCTATATTTTAGAGCAGAAATAAGAAAAATAAGGTATACCCCCGGAAACCCCAGTTTTACTATATAAAAGTGGGGTTCAAGGAGGTCAAAATTATACAGGCGTGTTTCAGTGATGGTCCAAATATTAGGTCTAATAGTGTAACTGTCATAAATGTTTTGATAGTAGCATTTAAACAAAAGTTGAGTCACTAACCAGTTGAAGCCATAGCATAAAGTCACAGCTAAGACCGAACTCTTAGATCTCCCACCGCTGTGGTATCGAGCGGCTCGATATGAGTGAAATGATCTTGAACGGGGCGTAACAGCCCCCCCACCCCGCCACCCCGACAAAAAAGACCAAACACACATAAACCCCTTTATAAAACTGCTAAGTATAACACGTTTTTGATATAACATGGATAGCAAAATTGTATAAATTATATTGAAAATGACCATTAACCCATAAATTTTGTTCGATTTGAGGTTTAACGTCCCTGTCAACACTGTAAAGGTAATTTTGGAGATCTAGCTTCCAATTTTGTGGGACTTTTACCCGACATTGAGATGAAATGACATCTCAAACTCTGCCGCCCAATATAACCATAGATTTTATAAGCATGGACTGTCCGACGCGCACCGCTTTGCCTGGGTAGGCTTAGGTCCTCTAAGGGGTTTAACAGTACTCGTGTGCGGGTCGGTTTTAGCTCTGCGTGGAAGCATCATGCAACCCATCTTTTTCTTCAAGCTTCGATGGGCGGGGTAGATAAACCATGTATATGATAAAAGAATCTGCCATCTAACAAGTTTAGAGTGGTCCAATTTCAATTGAAGGGGTGGCAGGTTTGCTTTAATTGTGGTAGATTTTAAAAAAATGTATGTTCATTCTGCAACAGTTTAGGAGGGCCGCGGCGCCTGATCTGCCTTGGCATACACTGTTGTTGCCAATGTCACAAAAATGGGACGCTAGACATAATGGGTTAATGCTTCCCCGTCAACATTATTTGAGCCAGTGCACGACAAAATCTACAATAAGACCTGGGCGACAAGCTAAGACTCAAATCAGCCTGCGCATCCGCGCAGGCTGATCAGAGTCTTCGCTTTTCGCATGAGCCTTCTATAGACTCTGGGCTATTCATAGGACAACTAGAGAATGCTCCGACCAGGCTGACCTTACGGGCCAGCTGAACTGAGTCTTCGACCATAGCTCGGGTCTTATTGTAGGTTTTGTCATGCACAGGCTCATTCAGGAAATATTGCTTCCTTTATCCGACATTGTGATGAACTACCTGAAGAAACCACTAGGGTTTAAGGGACGTTTTGTTTTATCTCGAACAAATTTTCATGGTCCTAAACATGTTCCAGCCAACAAAGTGCGAGTGTTCAGCTTTTCAAAAAGGTGCGTTGAGAGAACCCATTAGAATCGCCTCGTCAAGATAAAAGAAGAAAATCTGCCACATTTAGCACTCATTCATTTCTTTGAAGCCGGTCTCGGTAGCTCAGTCGGATGTACGTCTGACTGGTGGTCAAGAGAACGCAGGATCGATACCTGCCGGGGTCGGCAACATTCTTTCGTGGAGATTGATCATTAAATCTCTTCTACGACCATTCTCCACCTCCCGCTGATTCAAGAAGGGCAGTTGTCAGTTTCTAGCGGAAGAATGTGCACTGGACTGGTTCACCGCTTACGTATAAGCCTATATACCCAGGAAAAGTGTGGATAGGTAAACTGACCGGCTGAAAAATGACCTATAATAGTGTTGTCTGGACCATTAAACTCCAGTGTCAAAGATTAGCCAGCTTACCTACCTTTAAGACCACTTTTGAACAGTCCCAAAGGTTGTCTCTGACCAGAGGGCACTGTATGCAAAAAAAAAAAAAAAAACACACACACAAAAATAACTGCAACCTATACTAAATAAGCTCTTTTAAGCAGAGTTCGACTTAATGTTAGGTGGTCTTTATAACGGAATTTCATTGTACACTGTCCAGTTCGGCCCCCGCCCACCGGGGCTTGAAGAAATAAATGGTCTGCATGATGTTTCCACGCAGAGCTGAAACCGACCTGCACACGAGTACTGGTAAATCGCTTAGAGGATCTAAGTCTACCCAGGCAAACCGGTGCGAGTCGGCCTGTCCATGCACCCTATTGGTTTAATTGGGCGGCAGGGCTTGAGATGTCATTTCATCCCACAAAATTGGAAGCAGCGTCTCCAAAATAACCTTTACACTGTTGACGTGGACGTTAAACTTCAAATCAAACAAACAAAATCACTGTACAATTATTTTATGACCATTTGGGGGATAGTCACACCTATTATCCCTCGGCGCTAAGGACGAACGCATACACTATTGCATGAGGCCGTAGGCCGAGGGCAATATTTCATTGGGCCGTCCGGCTATCCCCTAAACAGCCATGAAATAACAGTTTTATTACTCAACTGCTGTACGAAAAAACCATCCACTGAAGACAACAAATAACCAAATTAACAACACTATGAAGTTTAAAAAAACAATCTTTGTTTGTTTGTTTGATTTGAGGCTTAACGTCCCCGTAAACACTGTATAGGTAATTTTGGAGAAATTGCTTCAAATTTCGTGGGGCTTTAACCCGACATCGAGATGAAATGACATCTCAAGCCCTGTCGCACAATGAAACCAATAGGGTTTATAAGCATGGGCGGTCCGACTCGCACCGTTTTACCTGGGCAGGCTTAGATCCTCTATACGGTTTACCAGTACTCATATGCGGGTCAGTTTCAGCTCTGCGTTGAAGCATCATGCAGCCCATCTATTTCTTCAAGCCACGATGGACATGGGCTGTCAGAACCACATGTATCACTAAAACGGAAACACCGTGAAGTAATCAAACATAGCACATTACTTTTTATATATATATATATATATATATATATATATATATATATATATATATATATATATATATATATATATATATATATATAAACACTGATTATTCGTTTTAGTTAAAAAAGGGAAATAAAACATGCTTAAGTGATTTTTGAAATGCAATCTCAGCAAAATTGAGGACATCCCCATTAGAGGTTTTCGTTTTTATGACATGATAACAATTTGAAGCTGTAGGCAAAATGATCGATCAGTCCATTAGTATCATTATATCACTGAAAGCCCAATGCCAACAGACGAAATAACAGCTCCCCATCAACTGATATTTTCGTTAAATTTTACGATGCTCGTATTGAGCTATCTGGAAAAAATGCTTCAAAATATATATAGCCGGTATTTTTCTTTAAAACAATACAAATGAATGCATTATATGCAAAAATGTGAACAATTATGATGACAGGTAAACGAGTTTGAGAGGGGTTCCCTAACTAGGTTTCGAACACTAGTTAGATCTGTTTTTAGTTCGTGACAAAAATAGAATCCCCATATATGGCGTTATGTGACGTTTATTTTTGGCCTTGTTTGCTTAGGCCATGCCTGAATCGGAAAAAATATGACGCTGAATACCATGCCATAAGTAACGACACTCAGAGACGATACTGTCGCCATGTATGTGTAAAGTGACAGATTTATTTTTAGAACAGAAATTCCGAACACATGTTCAGAGCGAAGGGTAAACACGAATGAAAACGACCATTTTCACAAAGTTCTGAAGCTGTATTTGGCTCCAAAAGTGTACACATGACAAAGGAGTATGCATTGAAGATAAAAACTGGAAAAAAACAATTTGAGACCCGGTAGCTCAATAATGCACATTTAAAGGTGCATTATTGAGCTATCTGGAAAAAATGCTTCCAAAAATTAATATACATATAGCCGGTATTTTTCTTTAAAACAATACAAATGAATGCATTTTATGCAAAAATGCGAACAATTATGATGACAGGTCAACGAGTTTGAGAGGGATTCCCTATTTAGGTTTCGAACACTAGTCAGATCTATTTTTAGTTCGTTACAAAAATAGAATCCCCATTTATGACGTTATGCGACGTTCATTTTTGGCCTTGTTTGCTTAGGCCATGCCTGAATCGGAAAAAAATATGACGCTGAATACCATGCCATAAGTAACGACACTTAGAGACGATACTGTCGCCATGTATGTGTAAAGTGACATTTATTTTTAGAATAGAAATCCCGAACATGAAAACGACCATTTTCACAAAGTTCTGAAGCTGTATTTGGCTCCAAAAGTGTACATATGACAAAGGAGTATGCATTGAAGATAAAAACCAGAAAAAAAATTGAGATCCGGTAGCTCAATAATGCACCTTTAATATTCGTGTGAAATATGATGAGGTTTGAACCGCAATATTTTCACACGGGTATAAGTCGTGTGTGTGTGTGAATTAGGGTTTAACGTCGCTTTCAACAATTTTTCAGTCATATCACGACGTTGTCTGGGTATAAGTCGTTCACTGGTAAATACGAGAGTCAGTCATTAAAAAGTAAGACCATCACGAAAACACTCCTCTATAATTTTGACCCCTTGAATACCACTTTTATATAGAAAAAAACGGGGTTTATAGGGGTAAACCTTATTTTTCTTATTTCTACTCTAAAATATAGATTGGAGGTACGCGTTAGAACCGCCTCGAAGAGGCGGTTCTAACGAGTACCCACAATCTATATTTTGATCAGAAATAAGAAAAAATATCACAATTTTTCATCTTAAATTTTTAGTTTTTTCGGCGGTAAAGTTTACAATGTATTTGTATAAGTGTGTATTCGTTATGCTGAAATTCATATACCAGGAACTCTATATGGTCAATGGAAAATATAGCCCTTATAAGTAATTCTAACACTGGTCGCCTATATAGCCAATGGCTAAATCTGGTGATTTATTGAGTGATAAATCACTGGGCGGAAGTTTTTTTAGTTTAGTGACGTCATTCATTGTTACCTTGACGCTCAGCGTACATACTTTCACCAGAAACCGTGTTAATTGTCCTTCTTGAATGGAGAGTTTGGCCATATGAAAGATCTCGTGATCAATCTCCGAGAAAGAATTTTGCCGACCTTGGCAGATATCGTAGCCACGTACTCCTGATCACTAGTCAGACGCACGTGTTTGGGTTAACGGCACGTCAACCCTTGTGAGTAAGAGAGAGAGAGAGAGGGAGAGAGAGAGAGGGGTTTGGTTTTGCGGCCCTTTCAAGATTATTTCACTCATATCGAGCCGACCGTTAATCAGAGGTGGTCGAAAACCGGAGTACCCGGAGAAAAACCACCTGACCTTCCGTTGCAGAACTTCGCGTCTCACATATGACCCGAGCGAG
Organism: Lucinisca nassula; assembly: GCA_963580285.1. Classification (NCBI taxonomy): domain Eukaryota; kingdom Metazoa; phylum Mollusca; class Bivalvia; order Lucinida; family Lucinidae; genus Lucinisca; species Lucinisca nassula. The sequence goes on from OY757019.1 coordinate 36,730,146, forward strand.
GCTCGAACCACAGCGGTGAGAGACCTAATGATCAAGAGTCAGCGCTTTTAACCACTAGGCTACGAAGGCCCGTGCCTTGTCCAATTGTAAGCCAGCCCTAGTGACGAAAGATATACGATACCTTTGCCTCACAATGTTTGGAGTTATTAAAAAAGTTTTTTCCTAATGGATGTAGAATATATACTACTCAAAGTTTGATAGGGATCACTTTTTTAATGCAAAATAAGTTTTGGATGAATTAATCACTTTAATCCAAATTCGATATATAATGATAGAAAAAGTATCCTTCACAAAACCTAGTGATTAAATTTGTCAACTGGTACTGCATTCAAGCGTGACAACAGCAACCATCTTGGCACCCCCTAAATTTGCCGTAACACGAAGGGATTTGGACAAATTATTTTTCACAAATTTCCAAATTTGTTTAGACAAACGTGCCTAATAACGTGTTTGGCGTCCACGGGCGTCAATTACAGTACGACATCGCCTGCGCATGAATCCGAGTCTGTGTCCGGTTTTGTGGAATCAGCTTTCATTCAGCAACCAATGCATCTTTGAACTCCTGTAAAGTCGTCGGATGCACAGGTCGGGCTGAAACAGCACCCTGTAGCATGTCCCGCGCGTGCTCAATCGGATTTAAGTCCGGCGACTGAGCAGGCCAGTCCATACGAACGATTGTCTCGCGTTCCAGATAGGAATCAGTGACGTTAGCATGGTTGGGACGGGCATTATCGTCCATCAGAATAAAGTCCGGGCCGATAGCATCTGCATATGGTCTCACAAACACATCAAGAATATCATTACAGTACCTCACGGCCATTAACGTTCCGTTTTCAACGACGTACAAGTCAGTTTTACCGTTCACGCTTATCCCAGCCCAAACCATGACTCGTCAGCCTCGATAGCGCAGTGGTTAGCGCGTTCGACTAACGATCGAAAGGTTGTGCGTTCGAATCCGCCACCGGTATCGAGGTGTGTCCTTGGGCAAGACACGTAATGACACTGCCCCACTCCACCCAGGTGTAAATAGGTAGCAGTGGTGTAAAAGTCACTGCCTCTCTCTCGCGCGCGCGTGAAAACACCCGGAATGAGTGTTCGAGAGCGATTAAATAAGCTTGAAGCTTTCATCGCAATCGAACTAAAATAAATTAGTATAAACTAACCATGACTGACCCTTTTCCATAGCGATTATGATCTGCCACATTCAAGTCATCGAATCACTCTTTAGACATTCGCCGCACTAACTGACCTTTATAAGTGATGTCTAGACAGAATCTGGACTCCTCAGTAAACAGTACTGGCGTCAAGTCACGAACCGTCCACCTGACGTGAGTTCTGGCAAAGTCCAATCGGTCTAGCACGTGCTGTCTCGTCAATGGAACACGTACAGCAGGCCTCATGGCATTAAGTCCGAACTCGTGGAGCCCGTTTCTGACAGTTTGTGTAGAAATTCGTACTCCAGTTCCGTTGCTAAGCTCGTTATGCAAACGCGTAGCGTTCAGGAACCGTTGACGTCGAGACTGAATCAACAAGAAACGGTCCTGACGTTGAGTTGTAGCCCTTTCTCGACTCAGCCGTGTCTGTGTGAAGAATTTCCGTGGGTAAGATGCCGACTCCACATTCGGGAAACCACGCTGTTAGACACATTCAGAATCCCAGCAACACGACGTTGAAAGATGCCAGATTCCAGATGCCAGATTCCAACATTCCGATGCCACGATTAATTTCTTCCGGGCTCTGACGGTTTCTTAATTGTCCCCTAGGCTTTTTATTGGTCACAAATCAAACGAAGTCCTTTTTACGCTTGGTAAAGGAACACTGACAAGTTTGATTGGTCTATTGGAAAGCAGTCTACGCACGATTTTGGGGGTGCATGAATTCATTTGCGAAATGTGAGAAGTGTGCCGTTTTATGAGTACTGAACTGCACACGAGTTTCTGCTTAACCCTTGTCCTGCTGATCCCGGATATGCCTTATCTTTGAAACAATGTAGATCCAGATCTGATCAGGATCTACAGTGTTTGTCATCCAGATTGTGAATGTGTTGCAATAATTAGCATCAAGTAATCTGATTGGTTGATAATCGGTAGTGGGTGTGACATATATGAATATTCAGCAGAACAAGGGTTAAGATATTTATCAATATACCTAGTAAAAATTCTGTCAAGAAATTGTAAATTTTCAGTGCAAAATTTTGTATATAAAAATTGATCCCTATCAAACTTTGAGTAGTATATTTGCGCGTCTGACGGGTGATCAGGAGAGCTAAATTACTTAAAATTAGTATATAGGTTAATCATATCATATAACAAGTCTCCGAGGCCTTGTGCGTAAGAGCGCTAACGCTTTAATCGCTGTGGTTCTTGACTCGCTCGGGTCACACTGGGACGCCAAATTCTGCAACGGATTCTACGTGTTTTCGCCCACCTCTGATTAATGATCGGCTCGAAATAAGCGAAAGGGAAATCTTGAAAGGGCCGTAAAACATACTTTAAATAAATACAAGTGTTGGCTTTTCAAACAAAAGCTTGCGATACATGTAGTTCATACTTACTAGGTGCTCGTCTTCAACATATTTATCCATTACGTTTGTTCACCATAAGTTAAGTTATATATATTAACGGACATATATCAAACTACATTGTATGTAGTTTAATCTTTTATAAGTCATCATTTTCTATCAGATCTTGTCTGCTAGATCGATTTACCTTTCTAAAGGAAATCGATTGCATACATGGACATCATTCGTCCTTTGATGCTGTTAGTCAATACCTTACTTTTTCTGGCGAGTTCATTACTGGTGACTAGTAGTGAGCACATTTCCTGCAGGAAAAATACGACCATATTGAATAATATTTGTTTTTGTAGCACCGAGAAAACGCAAATAAACCTAAATTGCTGGTACTCGTTAGAACCGCTACTCAGGATACCTATGATCTATGTCTTGTAACAGCAATAAAACAACATAATGGTTATCGTCGTGAACGTCGTCATACTGACTTAATAAGAAATAAAGGCACTGCCTTTTGAGCAAAGTAGAAGTAAAACAAAGATCAGGAATCGATACAATTAACTTACTCCACCCATCAAAGGCACCATCAAAGAAACACAAACATTAAGCGACCAGACCATAATGGAAACCTAAACAAAGGAAGGCCATAAGGACAGTTACTTTCCCACAAAATGGCCATATGGCCATCCAAAATAAAAAGACACAAGTGATACACACAGTAAGTAACAAACAACAACATAAATAAACCGCCACAGGAGAACCGCCTTGGAACGGTCAGTGGAAATATTTTCACTGGGGGAGTGGGGGGGGGGGGCTTAAATCTATTTTACGTGGCCACAATCCTCGCCCTTACCTCCGTCGCGATTTAGACAAATAATTTGTTCAGTCCGCATGAAGGCCTCCTAACTCATCAGTGCAACATCTCCGTGAACACAAATAATCAAAAGATTTGGGCAAGTACATCATGCCAGACTAAGACTTAATTGCAGCTCGCTACACGATCATCTCTTTCAAAAGAATATTCTAAATAACTCTTTATGTGCTTGTGGAGCTGTTGAGGACACGCATCACTACCTCATGGCCTGTGAACAGTACACTGACGTTAGACAGGACATGTTAAACATTGTCTCAGCTATTTGCAAACCTGCTTTAAACATCCTTCTATACGGCAGTACTGATCTCTCTGTGAATGATAACATACAAATTTTCTTAGCAGTACAAGATTTTATTCTTAAGTCTAAAAGATTTTGTACCTCAAATTTATAATCACAGATTCCAAATGCCTTACTAGTACTTATCACAGATATATAAATATGTGTAGTTTTTCTACATGGGCACACACACATATATCTACACACGTAAATATATACATGCGTGTTCTTACCCGAAAAAGTTTGAAAAACACATCTACTAACTCGAGTTAAACAGCTACAGCGTCCAACCGAACCGATCTTCAGCCTTTGTCTCACATCACTATTCGAAGAGCGCAACTGAGTTTCTACATTGTATTGTTTCTCTTGAGACAGCCCCAAATTACACGCCCAAGACTTGATTCATCAGTGCTAATGAAACAAAATAATTACCTTAAAATCCATTCCCCGTGGAGCCATATATCTATGCTTTATTTCACTACTATACTATTCATTTTGTAACCAAAATGAAATTCACCTAGAATATCTTCACAATAATTTGCAAATTCGAACAAACTATACAACTATACTTAGTACATTGATATTGTAATCGAGGGATACAGATTTGAATAAGTCATTTGACTTTTTTCTGAATCCCTTTGTATGATACTTGTATTCTTTGTCAACATTATATGTGTAAAAAATGTATGTATTATACAAAGAAATAAAGTTTAAACCAAATAATCAAAGAACCACAGAGGTGAGACAACGGTGAGGGCTCGACAGCAAGAAACCACTGAAATGCTGGAGCAAAAGAAAACGAACAGTTAGCCTCCGATGGGCCCGACCAGAGACAGAGCATTAGGCACCAACCAACATTACCTTGGATTAGATTATCTTTTTAATTCTCACTCACATTTTATTGTTTAGACGTTTATTTTCAAGTTTATATTTAATTATCACTCACTATGTCATGTTTAGACGTTTATATTTTCAAGTTTATATCCTTTTAATTTCACTCACTAGTTCTTGTCTAGACGATTATATTATTGACTATCACTCACTATTTCTTGTTTAGACGTTTGTTTTCAAGTTCATATCCTTTACTTATCACTCACTACGTTTTGTTTAGACGTTTATTTTCAAGTTTATATCCTCTGATTATCACTCACTATTCCTTGTTTAGACGTTTATTTTCAAGTTTATATCCTTTAATTATCACTCACTATTTCTTCTTTAGATGTTTATTTTTAACTTCATATCCTTTAATTATCCCTCGCTATTAATTGTCAAGTTTAGAAATTTATTTTCAAGTTTATATCCTTTGATTATCACTCACTATTTCTTGTTTAGACGTTCATTTTCAAGTTTATATCCTTTAATTATCTCTCACTATTTTTTGTCTAGACGTATATTTTCAAGTTTCAATCCTTTGATTATCCCTCACTATTCTTGTCAAGTATAAACGTTTGTTTTCAAGTTTATATCCATTAATTATCTCTCACTTTTTCTTGTGTAGACGTATATTTTCAAGTTTATATCCTTTAATTATCACTCACTTTTGCTTGTACTTGTCCAACGTCCCTCATTTCTGGTAAGTTTATATCCTTTAATTATCCCTCACTATTTCTTGTCTAGACAAAAAAATAGTGATGGATAATTAAAGGATACAAACTTGAAAATAAACGTTTTCGTATCCATAAGAATCACCTCGACGAGGTCAGTCTAATGCGATCACAAAACATACTTTTCAACAGAACATAAAAGAGATAGTATTTATTTATTCCAATTACTCCACCTAAACTGACGCTAAGAGTAACCCACCTTTCCCAGTCTCGAACAAATGTTCATAGTCCCAAATGTGAACGAGCCATTGAAATTCGACTGTTCATATACAGTCAACCCTCTTTATACCGGCAATCGTTATAACGACAAAACTCGTTATAACGGCTATTTGAATGGAATAACTACTTAGTTAATGGCTTAGCATCGGTTCCGGGCGGCGTGGGCTTCCCTCGGATTGGAAATGCACAAATCGAGCCCATAGTCATGAAAAGGTCTTGTAATCAAATACTCCAAGAAACAAATGTTATAGAGAGGCGAGCCTAACAAATATCTATAACATTTGTTTCTTATAGATATTTGTTAGAATTTGTTATTCGTTTTTTTTTTTGTTTTTGTTTTGCTTTTTTTTTTCGACGGTAAAGTTTACAGTGTATTAATATAGGCGTGTTTTTGTAAGGAAGGCACAAAATTAACGTAGTTCACAATACCTGACAGCGTGACTGGGGTCTATCGTAATACGTTTTTACAACCTTTTACTATGTTTATTGCCGTTTTGTCACGTTCAAAAAAATCATATATAGCAAATCCTAGCCCTCAATACGTGACAGCGAAATTGTGGCTTTCTGTATGTTATACGACAAACTATTTTATTCTGAATGGAAACTCTCGCCTTATATATTGACAAGGATTCTAACACAGCGCGTCTATATAGGTAATGGAAAATAACTGTGTTTTATTCTGCAACAAATCACGACAAGGAAGAGCGTGACGAGTGACGTCATTAAAAACTGCCAATTTATGACGTCACTAGTCCATTTCCTTGACGTTAGACGGTGTAACGTCATTTTCTCGCATCGAAAACGTTAGAAAAGGATATAAAAGCATGTGTTTCAGTCGATAATTTTAGCGGGATTTCTTCTAATAATGGCGAAAAGTTGTGAGAATTTGAAGGAAACAACAGCATTATTGCCGAGTTTCAGCATGTTAGAATCGAAATAGATCAGCTCTAGCCCGTGATTTGTTAGGTAATAAATCACAGTTTGTCGGTCAGTTGTAAGTAGACAAATCACGCGCGCTCCGCGCTCGTGATTTGTCTACTTTACAAATGACATCCAAACTGTGATTTATTACTCAACAAATCACAGTTAGAGCTGATCTATTTCTTAAGTCAACTTTGAATTGAGGGGTGCCAGATAGAGTTGATTAAGAAAAAGTTATTTAGAAAAACTGGCTAAAATTTATTGCAAACAGTGAAAGCCCTGATCAGACGAGGCGTATCGCGGCTTCTGAATTTGGCTTGTTCTTGTTGTCCATGTGCCGTTTTGGGGTTTGTCGTATGAAATTGATTACCTGGTGAGACTCATAAGTATTTATCAGGGCCGTAAAATTATCTAACTAAAGTCCTGACCCAATACATAGAGTGATATCAACATCTCAGCTTCAACGTCAACTCTACACCATGCGGCCACGTTATTGCTTCTAAAAGCTGTACACTGTATACATCACAAAAAAGACGCCTGTATAAGTTTGACCCCCTTATATCCCACTTTTATATAGTAAAAGATGGGTTTACAGGTTGCACAGTATTTTTCTTATTTCTGCTCTAAAAAATAGACAGTGGGTACTCGTTAGAACCGTCTCGCAGAGGCGATTCTATCGCGTTCACGCAATCTTTGCTTTGGCAGAAATATGAAAAATATCTTAATTGTTTATCTGATCTTTTTTTTTCAGTTTTTTTTTTTTTTTTGTGGGAAAATGTTGAGTATATATGAATAGGCGTGTTTTCGTATTCCAATGTGTGAAAATCCTTACCTGAAATAAGTAATTGTGTATTCCCTTTAAATTCCAAAAAAGTGCGTGGACCTGTCAGTTAAAAATAAGGTGCTTTACGCGTGGATTATTTTCCCATCCGTATTCGTAAATACATACCTCTAATGAATTTCATAAAACTGATACGCCACATTTTATTCAGCACTTCCTTTTTTTGGACCCTGTTCACGAGAAAAAGCTAGTGTTCACAAACTAAGAACAGCGATGGAATTGATGAGAATGTGCGTACTAAGCATTTGCTCTTCCCAAACATGAACAAAAATAAAGCTATATAATGCTTCTTGCGCAGGGAGGGGATCCAGACTCCATAGAAACGTTGCGCATGCGCGTTTCAGTAAAATCTTATCTCAGACGGGTTTAAGTCCTATTTTTCCAAGATAGTCTTTTTTTTTCATATATTTAAAGGCACTCACCCATACATTTCAATGAACAAGGTTATATACTGACACATTGCGAGCAATATGCAGCGGCGCATTTGCTTATAATTGTTTTGGAAAAGGTTAAATTTCATTGTGTAAACTTTTTATATCCTACAAAAAAAAAATAAAAATAAATAAAACATTTTTGAAATCAAATAATGTCAATAGATATATTATGAAAACACACCTATACAAATACATTGTAAATTTTACTATTTTACTGCCGAAAAACGATTATTTCAAGATGACAAATAGAATATTTTTCTTATTTCTGCTCGAAATATAGACTGTGGATACACGTCGATGTGGTTCTCACGAATATCCACAATCTATATTTTAGAGCGGAAATAAGAAAAATAAGGTTAACCCTTGTAAACCCCAATTTTACAATATAAAAGACGGCTTCGAGGGGGTCAAAATTATATAGGCGTGTTTTCGTGATGTTATTTTTTTCTTTTTATACTCCAAAGATAGGTTGCGCCACAACCTACGTCTTGGCGGAGAAATAAGAAAAATAATGCATACCCCTGTAAACTTCATGCTTCTCTATATTAAGTAGGATTTAAAGGGGTGTTGTTAACATGGTGTTTTCATGCGACAATAGTACCATTTCAAGAAACTGTCCATTTCCTACCAGCAAAGTTTTTCTCCCTTTGTAAAATGAATAATGTATATGCCTACAATCCTTTTAATTTACGAGAAGTTAATTTCTACATGGACTGTTTATGTATCTATTTATTTATTTTATTCTTTTTTATTTAATTATGTTTTATTAATATTATTATTATTGATTGAAAGGATCAAAAGAAAACTAAGAAATTGCATGTACGTGAAATGTCAGTTAGATACTCATATTCGACAGTATTACAACCCGCACAACAACAACAACATCAACCGACAACAACAACAACAACAGCAAAATGCAATGAAACAAAATAACAATAATCAAAGCACAGCATGGTGGGTTGATTGTTTCTGAGTGCAGGTGTAGGCTGGACAAAAAAATTGTCCCGAATTTTGACTTTGATTGATTCGTCTAGCAACTTCAAAACTGAAACATCACTTCCGGCACTTGCGGGCATAGTCTCATTGCGCAGGTTACTAACCCATACGTGCCAACAGTCAAAAAAGTAGGTTATTTAACCTTTTTTCCACCTAGTAAGTTTGGTGTGGTCCATTCCAAATTTAGAAGTGACAGGTTCGTTTGAATGTTCTAAGCAAACTGTGTAGACCCAGATCAGATCTGGGCCTACACTGTTTGTCATCTTAAAAAAGGCCGGTTAAAAATACCGAAGACCCTGGACAGACATTATGGGCTGCATGATGCTTTCACGCAGAGCTGAATCCGGCCCGCACACTAGTACTGGTAAACCGCTTACAGGGTCTAAGCCTGCCCAGGAACCGCGATGCGAGGCGGACCGTCCATGCTAATAAACCCTAATGGTTTCATTGGGCGGCAGGGCTTGAGATGTCATTTCATCTCAATGTCGGGTAAAAGTCCCACAAAATTGGAAGCAACGTCTCGAAAATGACCTTTACAGTGTTGACGGGGACGTTAAACCTCAAATCAAACAAACAAACCACCACCGCCAAGAACAACAAAATACAACCACCACCGCCAACAACAACAAAATACCACCACCACCAAAAACAACAACAAAAATGAAATTTTCTGTTCTGAAACTTTTTATTTTCTCAGTGAACCACACAGAAGCCTATTGTTAGATGTACCCTGTTTATTTTTGTCGGTTAAAAGGCCATGTATCTTGAATCGTGATGGGTTTATAAACTTAAATGTAATTATTTGAAATGCGATACCACTGGATACTTCAAAATAGTGAAGGCATAAATAAGTAGAAGTAAACAAGTCCAGTACACAAGCACCGCGGTGGTGATCAGGAGGTCACGGGATCAATACCTGCCAGGTCGGCAACATGGAATTGATTGCACAACGAAAACACGCCTATACAAATACACTGTAAACATGACCGCCGAAAAAAAAAACGAAATTTCAAGACGAAAAATTTTCATATTTTTCTTATTTCACCTCAAAATATAGATTGTGGCTACTCGTTAGAACCGCCTCGATGAGGCGGTTCTAACGAGTACCCACAATTTATATTTTAAAACAGAAATAAGAAAAATAAGGTTTACCCCTGTAAACCCCGGTTTTACTATATAAACATTGGGTTCAAAGGGGTAGATATGATATAGGAAAGATGGTTCAAGAAATCTTTTCCACGACCAACCTCTCCCTTCCGCTGATTCAAGACGGACAGTGTTATCAGTTTCTTGCGAAATAATGCGCATTGAACTGTATAAGCCTGTTTAGAAAAAGTGTGGTAAATGACCTAACTGGTGTCGACCGGGTCGTGAAAAAGAAACAGATATTCAAACTCTTAACAAAATCCTAGCATATGGCCCCCACCCATCGGGGCTTGGAGAAATAGGTTGGGTTGCATGATGCTTCTACGCAGAGCTGAAACCGACAGCACATGAGTACTGGTAAAACGTCTTAGGTCTAAGCCTGCCCAGGGAGAGTGGTGCGTAACCGCTATCAAATTGATCGCAACAGGCGAAAAGGAGCCTTAAAATATTTGCGCACAGTAAAAACTCAAATCAGCCTGCACGCCCACTCATTATACACCCTCCTCAGTCTGTCTGAAGATGCTTTGGATTAATGGGTAACCAACCAGCGCTCAGCGAATGCGCAGGCTGATCTGAGTCTTCGCTCGGCGCACATGCTCTTAGACCGGTTTCGCTTGGTGCAACCCAAACGTCATATAAGCTAGTAACACTTCAGTCGTTGGTTTTCTATGTCATTGACTATTGGATCACCTTCGATCCTCTCTTCTGCTGCATCAACTCGAAAGCATGGCCTCTCCAAGAGCGAATGCCATCACGCCGGACTATGGTGGCATGCTGTTGTGCATAACTCGAAGGGTTTGTCGGAGAATATGAGCAGACGAACATTTAGGAAATTTCACTCACTGAAAAGAGAACCATGATTTACGAGTTAATGGGCAGTTACTGGTCCCTATATGCCTGTATGATTAAGGTCAGCATAATATTTGTCTAGCTCAAAAATATTAAAATGCCAATTATTGATAGCATTTAAATAATTACGAGCTAGGCAAATGTTGGAACATCAATTTTTATGAGCAAAATCAACTTTTGGCATTTTAATATTTATGAGAAAGACAGCATTTTACGGTTTGCATTGTAATATTAATGGGAAGAAAACTGTTGGAATTGTAATATAATTATGAGCAGGATAACTATTGGCACTGTAATATTTACGAGCCAGACGACTGTTGGCACTGTAATATTAATGGGCAAAAAAAAAAACTGTTGGCACTGTAATATTTATGAGCAAGATAACTGTTGGCTCTGTAATAGTTACGAGCAAGATAACTATTGCCCCTGTAATATTTATGAGTTAGACAACTGTTTGAACTGAATATATTAATGGTCAAGAAAACTTTTGACACTGTAACATTCATGAGCAAGACAACTGTTGGCACTGTAATATTTATGGTCAAGACAACTGTTGGCACTGTAATATTTATGAGCAAGACAACTGTTGGCACTGTAATATTTATGAGCAAGACAACTGTTGGCACTGTAATATTCATGAGCAAGACAAATGCTGACACTGAAATATATATGAGCAGTAGAACTGATGGCACTGTAATATTCATGAGCAAGACAACTGTTGGCACTGTAATGTTTATGAGCAAGACAACTGCTGGAACTGTAATATTTATTAGCAAGACAACTGTTGGCACTGTTATATTAATGAGCAAGACAACTTTCGGCACTGTAATATTAATGAGCAAGATAACTGTTGGCACTGTAATATTAATGAGCAAGACAACTTTTGGCACTGTTATAGCAAGACACTGTTGGCACTGTAGTACTTACGAACAAGACGACTGGCACTGTAATATTAATGGGCAAGAAAACTGTTAGAACTGTAATATTTATGAGCAAGACAACTGTTGACACTGTAATATTTACGAGCAAGATAACTATTGATACTGTAATATTTATGAGCAAGACAACTGTTGGCACTGTTATATTGATGAGCAAGACAATTATTGGTACTGTAATGTTCATGAGCAAGAAAACTGATGGCACTGTAACATTTATGGGCAAGACAACTATTGGCACTGTAATATGTATGAGCAAGACATCTGTTGGCACTTTAATATTCATGAGCAAGGCATCTGTTGGCACTGTAATATTTATGAGCGAGGCAACTGTTGGAACTGAAATATACATAACCAATACAATCGTCGGCACTTTAATATTCATGAGCAAGACAACTGTTGGCACTTTAATATTCATGAGCAAGACAACTGTTGGCACTGTAATATTTATAAGCAAAACAACTGTTGTCACTTTAATATTCATGAGCAAGACATCTGTTGGAAATTCAATATTCATGAGCAATACAACTGTTGGCACTTTAATATTCATGAGCAAGACAACTGTTGGCACTGTAATATTTATGAGCAAAACAACTGTTGGCACTTTAATACTCATGAACAAGACATCTGTTGGCACTTTAATATTCATGAGCAAGACAACTGTGGGCACTATAATATTCATGAGCAAGGCAACTATTTGCACTTTAATATTCATGAGTAAGATAACTGTTGGCGCTTTAATATTCATGAGCAAGACAACCGTTGGCACCAAAATATTCCTGAGCAAGGCAACTGTTGGCACTTTAATATTCATGAGCAAGATAATTGTTGGCACTTTAATACTCATGAGCAAGAGAACCGTTGTCACTTTGATATTCATGAGCAAGACAACTGTTTACTTACGCACAAGACAACTGTTTACACTGTAATGCTCATGAGCAAGACAACTATTGGTGCTGTAATATTTATGAGCGAGACAAAGGTTGGTATTGTAATATTTATGAACAAGACAACTGTTTACACTGAAATATTCAAGAGCAAGTTAACTGTTGGTGCTGTAATATTTATGAGCAAGACAACTGTTGGCATTAAATATTCATGAGCAAGACAATTGTCGGCATTGTAACACTTATGAGCAAGACAACTGTTGGTACTGTTAAAATTATTAGCAAAAAAAAAAAAAATGATGGCACTTAATATTAAGGAAGACGAATACTGTTGGAATTTAATCTTTATGTGCAAGACAACTATTGACAATTTTATATTTATAACCCAGACAACGGTTGGCAACTCAATATTATAAGCAAGACAATTTTTGGCTATGTGATATTATAAGCAAGAAAACTTTGGGCATTTGGTATTCATTTGTAGGACAATATGCTCAACAGTTGTTGACATTTTAAGGGAACTGGTATACCTTCAGGGGAAGCAACTCCTTCAAAAAAATTTTTGTTTCTCATGCCAATAGGGGTCAACTCTCAATTGTAAGAATTTGCTCCTGAGCTAAGTCAGCCTCGATAGCGCAGTGGTTAACGCGTTCGACTCATGATCGAGAGGTTGTGCGTTAGAATTCGGCACCCGGTATCGAGGTGTGTCCTTGGGCAAGACACGTAATGACACTGCCTTACTCCACCCAGGTGTAAATGGGTAGCAGTGGTGTAATAGTCACTGCCTCTCTCTCGCGCGCCTGAAAACATCAGGTATGAGTGTTCGTTAGCGATTAAATAAGCTTGAAGCTTCCATCGCAATCGAAATAAAATAAATAAGTATAAACTATTTTTTTCCTTTAAGAGTAGACCCCCTTTTCAGTGGGACAGGGCTTCTAGAAAAGCTAGCAGGAAGTCCCCAAAGTTGTCTTCCTATGAAAAACGGCATAAATCAGCCAGGTGTATTCACTCCCCTTAATATTTAGGAACAAGACAACTGTGGGCACAATAATATTCATGAGCAAGGCAACTGTTGGCACTGTAATATTTATGAGCAAGACAAATGTTGGCCCTGTAATATTTATGAGATAGACAACTGTTGGCATTGTAATATTTATGACCTAGGCAGCTGCTGGCACTGTAATATTTATGAGCAAGACAACTGTTGCCACTGAAATATTTATGAGCTAGACAACGGTTGGCACTGTAATATTTATGAGCAAGGCAACTGCTGGCACTGTAGTATTTATGAGCAAGACAACTATTGGCACTATAATATTTATGAGCAAGGCAGCTGCTGGCTTTGTAATATTTATGAGCAAGACAACTGTTGTCGGTGTAATATTTATGAGAAAGACAACTGTTGGCACTGTAATATTTATGAGTAAGGCAGCTACTGGTACTGTAATATTTAAGAGCAAGACAGATGTTGGCACTGTAGTATTTATGAGCAAGACAACTGTTGGCACTGTAATATTTATGAGATAGACAACTGTTGGCACTGTAATATTTATGAGCAAGGCAGCTGCTGGCACTGTAATATTTATTAGCAAGACAGCTGCTGGCACTGTAATATTTATTAGCAAGGCAGCTGCTGGCACTGTAATATTTATTAGCAAGACAACTGTTGGCACTGTAATATTTATTAGCAAGACAGCTGCTGGCACTGTAATATTTATGAGCAAGACAACTGTTGGCACTGTAATATTTATTAGCAAGGCAGCTGCTGGCACTGTAATATTTATTAGCAAGACAACTGTTGGCACTGTAATATTTATTAGCAAGACAACTGCTGGCACTGTAATATTTATTAGCAAGACAACTGTTGGCACTGTAATATTTATTAGCAAGACAACTGCTGGCACTGTAATATTTATTAGCAAGACAACTGTTGGCACTGTAATATTTATTAGCAAGGCAGCTGCTGGCACTGTAATATTTATTAGCAAGACAACTGTTGGCACTGTAATATTTATTAGCAAGACAACTGCTGGCACTGTAATATTTATTAGCAAGACAACTGTTGGCACTGTAATATTTATTAGCAAGGCAGCTGCTGGCACTGTAATATTTATTAGCAAGACAACTGTTGGCACTGAAATATTTATGTGCTAGACAACTGTTGGCACTGTAATATTTATTAGCAAGGCAGCTGCTGGCACTGTAATATTTATGAGCAAGACAACTGTTGACACTGTTATATTTATGAGCAAGGCAGCTGCTGGCACTGTAATATTTATGAGCAAGACAACTGTTGGTATTGTAATATTTATGAGCAAGACAACTGTTGGCATTGTAATATTTATGAGCAAGGCAGCTGTTGGCACTGATATATTTATGAGCAAGACAACTGTTGGCACTGTAATATTTATGAGCAAGGCAGCTGCTGGCACTGTGATATTATGAGCAATACATGTATATATGAACCAGACAAATATGCTCAATAGTTGTTGTAATTTTAATGTTGTTACTTGAATACATGTATATATGAGCCAGACAAATATGCTGAAAGTAGGCACTATTTATAAACAAGACAACTTTTGGTACGTATTTCAATGTTTATGAGCAAGAAATGTTGATAACATTTCAAAACTTATTAGCATGATTGAATTCATATATATAAAATATGTGTTGTAAAATGGGTAAACTTCTATTTTCATGCTCCAAATATAACTGCGGGTTCTTCTAAGAAAGCCACATACCACCGTAACGACTATTCAGTCACGATCACTATTGCTGAGGATAAATCGTTCATGGCTCTTTATTTTTTTTCACGAGTACCAGCAAGCCTAAAATAATGAGCTCGCAACGTTTCCTTCCTAACGTGCGGAAAGGAACGCATTGCGCTCAGTAAGATTTCAGCAATCCAGGTAGATCACAAGGCGCAAATAATGTATACCTTTTTATCATACGACGTATGACGTTGCGACTGAGCATGTAATAACGCCATGTATTAAATTCGGTTATCCACTAGTGGATTAAATATGCAATTTAGTGAGACAATTCCCATAACCACGTTTACTAATGACGGAATATTGACATTTTTGTTTTTTAAAAAAAAGTGAATGAAATGCGTTATAAATGCCATAGGATAAGCAGAATCTTGCATTCGTGCTCATATATTATTGAATTTATTAAACTCGCATTTTATTCCTTTTTCCAACTCTTTTGATAAATTCAATAATGCATGAACAGTCATGCATCACGAAAACACTCTAAAAAGTAGATTGCGGGTACTCGTTAGAACCGCCTCGATGAGGCGGTTCTAACGAGTACACACAGTATATATTTTGAGCAGAAATAAGAAAAGTTTCACAATTTTTCGTCTTAAAATTTCCGTTTTTTCGGTGGTAAAGCTTACAATGAATTTGTATAGGCGTGTTTTCGTGATGGAAGATCTTCTATGAAACCCATCTTTTGGGGTTCGATTGTGTATTAATCGACCCACTGAATTAGGTAATGGTCATGAATCTTCACTGCGATTGTCCACGTGGTTATCGCGGACGCGCGCACATATCCAGGTAAAGGTTTTTTATAAACGTGTTACTTTCGTAGCTGTGACGCCAGGGTGCTGTGTGAACGAAAGTAGCACGTTTGCTTAAATTACAGGTATTTAAGGGTTAAACGAAACAATTTTAGTCCCCATACATTACAATTGACCGATTGACACTGTTCAGTGTATACTACTCTTGTAGCACGAAATCTTAGTAATTAGGCAGTTATCTCTCTTCGTTTATCTTTACTTGAGTTAAACGGCCAAGTCAACACTGTTTAGGTCATATCGAGGACGTCAATTCACTTAATCACACTTTTTCTGCGCAGGCTTATACATAAACGGTTAAACATCTGTCGCCAGAAACTGGCATGTCCTTCTTGAATGAGCTAAAGAGTGAAAATGAACGCAATCAAACTCCACGAAAGAATGATTATCGAACCCGTGACCTCCTGATCTTCATTCAGGCGCGCATTCGACTGAGCTACCGGCATAGTAAAATACTAGAATAAATGCATTGAGTCTCGCGCTAGAATATTCAAACACGATACGACCTCGAGTGTGTTGAAAACATCGGAATTTTCATGAGTGTGAAGCACTAGTGAAAATTCTGATTTTTCAGCATACGAGATGAACTATTTTTGGTATTTATCGAAAGTGGTAAAGTATCGGAATTGGGATCGAGAGGTATCCGGTTCGTCCCACAGAGCAGCAAGTGTTGTTTCCTTGAGCACGAGACTTTATCCACATTGCTAAGTACTGGTTTTACCCAGGAAAAGAATGCCACATGGAAGATTAGTACTACATGTAGTTTACTAAATGTGTTAACCTCTATAAATAAAGTCGATTATTTTTATAACCATTATTAAGAAGAAAAAAAGTAAATTTTTTTCTAATTTTATACGTGATTTTAAGGCAATAAAAAAGGATTCCGGGCTGCTACCTTGAAAATAACATAGTCATATTATTTTTCACAATGTCATAATATCATCATGATGCTGACTTTAAAAATGTGAAAATATCTTTTTCTTTCAGATATGCATTGATTTCAAAGCTACTTAAGGCGTATCTTTCACAGCTCTGTCGATGGTATTTTCCACAGGAAAAGTTGTGTCATTTTTCTCAGTCATTATATCTGATCATTGCCGCCCCCGCCCATCGGGCTTGAAGAAGTAGATTGGGCTGTATGATGCTTCCACGCAGAGCTGAAGCCGACCGCACATGAGTACTGGTTAATCGCTTAGAGGATCTTTACCTGCCCAGGCAGAGCAGTGCGAGTCGGACCGTCCATGCTTATAAACCATATTGTTTTCATTGGACGACAGGGCTTGAGATGTCATTTCATTTCAGTGTCGGGTAAAAGTCCCACAAAATTGGAAGCAGCATCTCCAAAATGACCTATACAGTGTTGACGGGGACGTTAAACATCAAAGCTAACAAACAAAAACAAAGCATTTGATCATTGCCTCGGGTTTAGTCAGTAGTGGATTGTTGATGTGGACAAAACCTGTAATTTGTTTCTGGTCGGAAATAAGAAAACAGTAAATAAAATCCCTGAAAACTCCCGCTTTTTCTGTATAACTGTATAATTCTTTATAAAGTGGATATTCTAAGATGTTTAAAACATCATAAAAACACGCCTATATAATGTTGACTTTCATGAACCCACTTTTATATAGTAAAACTGGGGTTTACAGAGGTAAACCTTATTTTTCTTATTCCTGCTCTAAAATATAGATTGCGGGTACTCGTTAGAACCGTCTCGATGGGGCGGTTCTAACGAGTACCCTCAATCTTTATTTTGTGCAGAAAAAAGAAAAATATCACAATTTTTCATCTTAAAATTTTAGTTTTTTCAGCGACAAAGGTTACAATGTACTTGTATAGGCGTGTTTTCATAATGACTTACACTTTTTCTGTATACCTGTATAATTCTGAATAAAGTGGATATTCTAAGATGTTAATTTTATTCCTTTTCAAAATGAAAACTTACCATTGTCTTCACGATCCTCCACTGCTGGCCGGATTTCGGCAGGTACTGAAGTGGGTACCCTCTGGCTCACCCTGGGCCCATTCCATGGTCTGACATACTTCAGCTGTATACAGTCTCGGATACTCCAGTAAATGGCACCTGTTATTACGAGAACAGCCAAAATACTCAGGAAAATTAGAACAATCAGGTAACTTTGTGGCATCACTGAAAAGAAAGAATTCGCTTAAGTGAGATAAAGTTTTAGAATTCACTCGTGTGAGATAAAGTGATCTCTCATGATATAATTAACTTTTCCGATTGAAAGCTGTATCACAGTGATATTTTCTTTCTAAATTTACTAGTACTCATTAAAACCGCCACATGTTTGATGAAATTCTGACATATACCAACAATTGTTGTTGTTGTTGTTGTTCTTATTGATGTTGTTGTTTTAATACAAAAATTGATGGATAACCATTCCAGAAAGAAAGAAGAATGAAGAATGAACGAAAAGAAAGATAGAAAGCATTTAAATACGCCCAAATCTTACTGTAAGTACATTCCGGAGTAGAAAAAAGACAATTACAGTCGAACTTCAATTGAAAATTTGTTTGAGATAGGGGTATTTCGAATTATTGAAGTTTAATCACAGCGCAGGGTCACGGGGCATAATGGGGACCACTTTATGCTTTCTTTACGATCTTCTGTAAGATAAAGGTATGCGGCCATTATGCGTACACAGTAGAATCGCCCCAGTTGTGTGTACTCATTAGAATCGCCTCGATGAGGCGATTCTAATGAGTACGCTCAACATACTTTTGCAAGAAAACCTCAAACAATATTCATATATACGGATATCTTGAGCTATTCGGTAATTCGATTGGGACTTAAGGGGAATGGGAACACTGGGCAGATTTTCCGCCATTTTTCAAAGGGAGACAACTTCCGGGACTTCCTGTTCGCTTTTCTATAAGCCCTGTCCCAGTGAAAAAGGGGTCTACTCTTAAAGGAGCAAATTCTTTCCTTTAAGTGTTGACCCCTATTGACATTGGAGACAAAAATACTTATGCTGTAGTTACCTCCCCTGAAGGTGTATCCATTACCCTTAAGAGCGAGTTCGAATTAGCCATTGTAACCGAGGCAGTCGTGTTCCAGTTATTCAAATGTCACTGTAATAAATTAGGGAAACATAAGATGTGCACGTGGACGGGCCTCCGTGGCCTAGTGGTTAAGAGCGCTGACTCTTGATCATTAGGTCTCTCACCGCTGTGGTTCGAGCCTCGCTCGGGTCATATGTGAGACGCCAAGTTCTGCAACGGAAGGTCAGGTGGTTTTTCTCCGGGTACTCCGGTTTTCGCCCACCTCTGATTAACGATCGACTCGATATGAGTGAAATAATCTTGAAAGGGCCGTAAAACCAAAACTAAAAAAAAAACATGTGCACGTGGTTTTCTGATTTTAGGAATTGAGTGACTTCTATGTCAAAATGACCAACCGGCGGACGAACGGACGGAGACATAGATGTGTGTGTGAATTCGGGTTGAACGTCGCTTTCAACAATTTTTCAGTCATATCACGACGGTGTCTGGTTGCGACAGGGAGCTCAATGCTCACTTTTATAGTGCTGCCTCTCCGAAGTATCATGTCCCAGACCCATTACATGATACCACACCCAGTCACATTATCCTGACACTGGGTCGACCAGTCCTAGCTCTACCCCGTAAATCTGAGTGCCAAGCGAGGAGCAGCTAGTACCATTTTTAACGACTTTGGTATGTCGCGGCCAGGTATCGAACCCGTGACCTCCCGTTCCCCGGAGCGGACACTCTACCAACTTAGCTATCGGGACCGGTGATAGATAGATAGATAGATAGATAGATAGATAGATAGATAGATAGATAGATAGATAGATAGATAGATAGATAGATAGATAGATAGATAGACCTGAACACACCACACTCTAAACAAAAGTCTGGCTCACCTCTGTCTGAAATGTATCTAGCTTCGTATCCGTCGGCTATCATTTCATCATTACTGGTTGAATATCCATTGGCTTCATCAGATTGATTTAGAACTCAGACTGATTTAGAAGTGTTGGAAGTCATATACGGCGGTTTAACATATTACATGTACATAATAGACGTGTGCTAATAAGGTTAAGCTTTGTCAAAGCTGCTTAATTTTATGAGCTGGTCAATCTGGTTAGAAAACAAGGCGTTCATGTGCACCAGATTAACAAGTCCGTGTAATGACCACCACTCTAAACCCCTTTTATATAGAGAAAACTGGGGTTTACCGGTGTATACATTATTTTTCTTATTTCTGCTCCAAGACATATGTTGTGGGTACTCGTTAGAACCGCCTCAATGAGGCGGTTCTAACGAGTCCCACAACCTATGTTTGGAGTATAAATAAGAAAAATAGAACATATTCTAATCAGAAAAATAACCATTTTGGTGATATGAAAAATTGCACTAAGTCACCCTGAGCAGTTAACGTAATGTGTGTCCGTGCGTGTGCTGTTATTCATTTATTTTATTTCACCAAGAGAATCTGAATTTGATTCTTCGATCTTCGGATATGTACACGTCCATTCTTGTTTGTAAATTGGGGTTTGTCAAAATCATTTGGTCTAACGGGATCAATGGCAAACAGTGTTGATCCTGATGAACCGTCTCGGCTTTATCTACCGTGTGTTGCATAGGAATCTGAACCGGTCTACTCGGTTTGCTTGAATTGGTTCACTTTTAAATTACTGCCTCACAGAATAAGCTTCCCAATCATCATCATCATCATCATCATCATCATCATCATCATCATCAACATATCATCATCTGTTGTTCCCCTTTTGCATCATCACCATCATCATCATCGTCGTCCTCGTCATCATTAATTCCTTTTGTGGTCAAAATGATAGGGCTACATTGAAAATGTAAGATTGGGTTTGGGAAATGTAGACCATTTAATGCAAAGCTTTAGTAAATATAAGACACTAAGATGCATAGCATAAAAGTTATATTAATATAGCACTGGCATAAATCATGATAGTAATGTTATACCAAAATCACCAGAATTATACTCAATATGCTCAACACACACACACACACACACACACACACACACACACACACACACACACACACACACACACACACACACACACACACACACACACACACACACACAGAGAGAGAGAGAGAGAGAGAGAGAGAGAGAGAGAGAGAGAGAGAGAGAGAGAGAGTCTAAAATGTGCAATTTAACGATAAGCAGTAATACAAAAATGGTCATCTAAATCAACTACATGTTTTGTTTGATTTGAGGTTCAACGTCCCCGTCAACACGGTAAAGGTCATTTTGGAGACGTTGCTTCCAATTTTGTGGGACTTTTACCCGACATTGAGATGAAATGACATCTCAAGCCCTGCCACCCAATGAAACCAATAGGGTTTATAAGCATGGACGGTCCGCCTCGTACCGATTTGCCTGGACAGGCTTAGATACTCCACGCGATTTACCAGTATTCGTATGCGGTCGGTTTCAGCTCTGTGTGGAAGCATCATGCAGCCCATCTAGTTCTTCAAGCCCCGATGGGCGGGGGCAGCTCAACTACATGTAATTCTATCTAAACTAAAAGAAACAAGAATGGCTGGGTCCAACCCAGAGCGCATCTAATTGGTTGACACAAAGACGTATGAGACGGCATGTTCAGGGTCTCTCTCTAATTGAAGGGGTCTGCAATTTCCAGGTAGAAGATACAGTCCTTATTGTCTGATAACACCTACTGGGGTATTTCCAAATAAACAAAGTTTGACCAGGAAAAGCAGCTAGCTATTAGCAACTGACCCCTTAGAATTAATATCAGATTAAAAACGTTAATCATCACATTAATTTCTTTTTGTTCTCAAAATGATAGGCCAACATTGAAAATATAAGACCATTTAATGCAAAGCTAAAACGGACTTTACATGAACATTGCATATAAGTTAATATAAGACAGAAAAATGCATAACATATATCTTGTATTAATACAGCACTGACAGAAATCATGATAGTAATGATCTCCAAATCCAAAACCCAGGTAGTGGTAGTTTAAAAAAAAGAGGTGGGGGCAGCAAACAAAAAGTAAAATGCATTATTATTACCTGACTATCCTGTATTGTTCGCAGGTCATCCATATTAACACTGAGGTCAAAAATCAGTAATCATGTTTTTAATGGTGTCAATTAATAAAATTATCATTAATCAAGTAATTTCGTATTGGCCCGGTTACAGGTCCCTCGTGCCAATACAGCAGACCCCGAACCTGTAACTGGGCCAGTACGAAATTACTTGATTAATAACATTATATTATAAATCAATTTCAACATAATAGTAATAAGCTTGAGGCTATATACAATATGTAGAACTATTTCTTAACACTGAGCACCACTGTCCGTTCTCAATTCTACACATCTGATTCTGGATCAGGCGGGTGTGAATAATAAGATCATCATATATGATCTATGCTATTTTCTGTCACAGACCCCTTCACAGGCAGGGGTCTACATGCAATTGCCCAGGAGCATATACCGACTGGTAGCGCTAAATGTATCAGATCAGGCAGCGATCTCAATTTGTATGAGGAGCGATTGCAGAGGTAAAACAAACTGGCCGGAGACATATAGTATTATGATGGGGGACGGAGGCATAAATGGAAAGAAATCAGCACATTTTCTGGTATCGTGACGACGAGAAACGCTGTAGGCCAATGTGTTTCTCAGTCCTTGGATGAAGCGAGCAGTGATGCAAAAATTGAGAGTTGCCGAGAGTCGAAAAAGAATTCCGTAGACAAGCCATGAGAAAAGGATTTTGAAGTATCGCGGTTTATGGTGTGAACTGTGACCATGTTATCAGACTGAATGTACACTCTTTTTGTTTTGCCCAAGGGGGCCACAGAAGAACCGCCTTGGAACGGTCAGTGGAAAGAATTCCACTGGGGGCTTAAATCGATTTTACATGGCCATAATCCTCGCCCTTACCTCTGTCGCGGTATACACTAATTTTGTTAAGTCCGCATGAAGGCTTCCTAACTCATCAGTGTAACATCTCCGAGATACAAATCAAAAAATGAAACAAGGTTGAGGACTCGACAGCATACAACAACAGAATTGCTGGAGCAAAAGAAAACGTACAGTTAGACTCCGAGGGGCCCGACCAAAGACGGAGCATCAGGCGCCAACCAACATAAAGAATACTAAAATAAAATAAAATTCCATTTATGTTTTTACGCTGGAACCGTCATATAATCTTAAGCCAGACCCACGGGTGTGCAATCAATGAGGGAAGCAAAGTTGCCAACCGTGATTGGGTTAGCCACCATGCATGCAGTCTGTTTTATAACAGTAATGTTGTACCCAATCTTTATATATCGACGAACGATTTTACGAAATTGGGTACTTAAGTCATTACAGGCATGTATTTTTCTAAATTTATATACTAAGTCACCATAGAATTCGGGTTCCGATAGGCCTTGTTGCAGTAGTGTTTTAAGTCTAACATTGAATTTTGAAACCAAATCAGAATGACGTCTTTAAAACTTAGAAAAGGCTTTACCTAGTTTATGATACCGATACCCCTGATTAAGAAGTTTAGCGGTTAATAATTTATTACGAGTGTTGAAGTCGCATACATGACTAGAAACTCTAGCGAATCGAATTAACTGCGAAATATAAACCCCGTACGATGTCGCACGAGGAACATCACCGTCCATAAAAGGAAAATTTACAATTTCGTAATCAAAGTCATCACGTTTATCATAAATTTTGCAAGAAACAAATCCATCTACAATAGCTAAATGTTAATCCAAAAAGGGGGCCTCGGTATCAGAGGAATTTGCCTTGTTTAACTGAAGTTCTAGGGGATAAATCTGATCAAACCGTCAGAGTAAGTATTGTCAATATTTAATAAATCATCTAAATATCTAGAAGTAGAACTAAAAGCTTCAATAATTTCAGATTGGTTATCAATGGAAAGCGAAAACATGAAGTCTCTTTCATAACGATACAAAAACAGATCAGTCACAAGAGGTGCGCAATTCGTACCCATCAGAATACCCACAATTTGCCTATATAACTTAGTACCGAATCTAATATAAATACTGTCAAGTAGAAAGGTGAGGGCATCACACACTTTCTGACATGACCAAAGTGTTTAATTCTTATGCTCTTGAGAAGTGAAAAAATGCATTTCTAACATTACATGCAAGATAGAGAGAATCTTCTCTGTGAAAAGCCCATTCAATTAAATCAATAAGCTTTTCTTTTAAAAGATAATGAGGAAGTGTAGTGTAAAGAGTGTTGGAAAAATCGTAAGTAGACAGACTTGAAGCACGAAAACGTCTGGATTTCAATTTATTTAAAACCTCATTCGATTTTTTATAGACCAAAACAGATTTCTTCCTGATCTTTCAAAGACTTTATCACAATATTTAATCACATGCGTTTTAATAGCAGTAAGACAGGAAGTTAATAATTAAGAAAGTTCAGTGGTAGCGCAAGAGCTAGAATTTGCAATAAACCGTGCTTTGTAAGGTTTTTTATGAAGTTTTGGTAACCAGTATAGCGTAGGAAGCTTGTCTTGGCCTTCTGTAACACACACAGCAAACTTGGTGGCTGAATCACAAATATGTTTATCTACTATAGCTCTCTCGTCAGCTAAAGGCTGAAGTTCATAGGCCTTAGTACCACCAAGCTCCTGCTTAAGCGTGTTAACATAGTGGAGCCGTCACACAACGGCGGCGTTGTTAGCGGCCTTGTCTGCAGGGGCCAAAACAAACTTCTTATGAAATTTTTGAATACCTAGTTTAAGATGGCGTAAAGACGTCTTAGGCTTAGGAGGTAATAAGTTAGTATTTTGAGAATAGAGAGAAATGCGTTTATTCACTAGTTTTAAAATGCTAAGTTTCCAGTCCTTAAGGGCTATATGCTCAATATACTCTCGCTTACACCATCGATTACCGAATTCATTCAAGGCAGCAGCGATTTCATCTCTACATTTACTGAAATCAATTTTAGAAAGAAACCGATATTTCGGTCCTTTAGAACTTATATTCCTTATCCTAGAATCAGGAATAATTTTCAAATTGCCAGTAATTACATGACAAGCAGCAGGATAGCAATACACAGAGTTTTTACAATCACATGAATCAGGAGTATTAGTATCAATATCAAGATCTGAAACAAGTTTATTGAAATTAAAAATGATAGATCTAACAGGTCTGTTATATGTATAGCAAATTATAGGTGTTTCAGTATTTTGAAAATAAGCAGGAATGGAAGAAAGCACCGAGCTCTCACGAATAATACTAGGCAAATCTATAAAATCCATACCCTTATTAATGAAGGATATTTTGAAGAAATGGCTTTTATGATTAATTTCAGAATCAATGTAAGGGCTGAGAGTATGCTGAGTATAGCCTCTAGTTAAGAGAGCCGCATCATATAACAGATTAGAACTATCGTAGAATTTATTCGCCTCGGTGTCCAGAAGACGTAAAACAGAAACGGGTAATGAACTTAGAAATGAAAGCATAGAGTGGCGTCCATGATTTAATAATATAATTGACAGTCACTGCAGTCTCGTATTGTTTCGTTTGAAAGCACGTAATTTACGTTTATAGTTACCATTTTTCCTGGTGCCGTGAGATCTAGTTCTGCGTTTTCGACATTCCAGGAGGAATAAGCAGGAATGGAAGAAAGCACCGAGCTCTCTCGAATAATACTAGGCAAATCTATAAAATCCATACCCTTATTAATGAAGGATATTTTGAAGAAATGGCTTTTATGATTAATTTCAGAATCAATGTAAGGGCTGAGAGTATGCTGAGTATAGCCTCTAGTTAAGAGAGCCGCATTATATAACAGATTAGAACTATCGTAGAATTTATTCGCCTCGGTGTCCAGAAGACGTGAAGCAGAAACGGGTAATGAACTTAGAAATGAAAGCATAGAGTGGCGTCCATGATTTAATAATATAATTGACAGTCACTGCAGTCTCGTATTGTTTCGTTTGAAAGCAAGTAATTTACGTTTATAGTTACCATTTTTCCTGGTGCCGTGAGATCTAGTTCTGCGTTTTCGACATTCCAGGAGCGAGAAATTATCAAAGTCCGGCATTCTGGAAATATTACCCACCCTCATGATAAATGTTGTCATTAAATCCCAGTGGAAAAGGGGTCTGTAAAGATTTAATCCATTTCAGTTCAGCCTCATGTCTTTTGATAATTTTGAATCTAGATGTAGAATTTGCGTCGTAGTAAAGTTTTTCCACTGGTTGTATAACAATGTTATTTACAGAATGACCTGTACGTCGAAAGTGGCGGTACAAGAAAGTGTCAGTTTTCTTAGGCTTACTCATTCTACGATAATGCTCGTTCAATCTAGTTTTAAGCATGCGGTTAGTTTGACCGACGTACTGCATATTACAGTTTGCAGCACGTCATGTAATTAGATAAATTTAATCTGAAGACTGTCATGTCAAATCGGACATGTTAACTACAGAGAAGCGTCTACCGTTTACAGGTGAAGTAACGGTAGACGAAGTGCTTAAATGCGAACAACATCTGCACCTCTTGGCATTGCACTTAGAAATACTAGGATAAATACCACTTCTTTTCCACGGAAAAGGTACACCACAGTGGCCTTTAGGCCACGTTTAATAAACATGCGTTTTACCGCTTGAGTGAGTCGATGGAAAATTACTGGGGCTAATTCTGATCCAAAGCACAGCAGTGTCTCTTGGAGACATACCGCGTTTTTACCAAATTGCCATTTAAGACCAGTAACGTTTTGGCTATGTTTACTTATGGGGACAGAACTATAAGCCTGTTTCAAATCAACCTTTGTTATGAAACAGCCAGGGGTTACCAACTTTGCTGCATCGTCAACCCTAGCAAACCTTTGTTTCCAGTCTGAAATGCAGTTAATATTGAAGCGCATCCGCAAGGCCTTGAGCAGTCATGAATGAGTCTCAAATCCCTATCTAGCTTCGGAATCACTGCCAACGGCCTTATTATAGCTGGTGGAATAACAGCCTTATCTTATGGTGTCTGGGAATGTGTGGCGGCCGTAAAAAGTCTCCCTGCCCTACATCACAGTGCAGTTTATATTTTCCTTTGGGATCGTTGATTCCATTGTGGAATTTCGAAAATATCTGAAGGTCACTGATGAGGCCTAATTGGTCGAAACTAGCTAGTCTGGCCCAGAAAATACGTACACTCCATATTTTCCAGTTCCGTGGTGTATTCCTTGCTTCCAAAGGATAACCCTTTCTAGAACATATTTAACGTCACTACAGCTGGTGTATGGGAATGTGTGGCGGCCGTAAAAAGTCTCCCTACCCTACATCATAATGTAGTTTATATTTTCTTGTCCTTTGGGATCGTTGATTCCATTGTGGAATTTTGAAAATATCTGAGGGTCACTGATGAGGCCTAATTGGCCGAAACTAGCTAGTCTGGTCCAGAAAATATGTACACTTCATATTTTCCAGTTCTGTGGTGTATTCCTTGCTTCCAAAGGATAACCCTTTCTAGAACATATTTATAATGCCCCATTTCAATTTCTTTCATAGCCTGAGCAGCGGCCTCTTAATAAAAAGGGCTACCCGGTCTGTCTGACTTATTATTCTCATTTTCAACAGAAGCTGGACATTCTCCTCCCAAGCATAACCTAATTCGTGAACCTGAACGGACACTCATTAGTTTTTTTCCTTGATTATGAACTGTTGCTGCATGGGCTTGGTAACATCCACTGTGCGAACATTGGTGAACATACCGACACTCCTTATCATGACAGCCCCCTTTGGTTTTAAATATTTGTTTGCATATTACCCGCCCATCGGGGTATAAGATGGACATTCTGTAGATGTGGAACATCTTTTCAACATCTGAAACCATTCTGGGCTTGGAGCTGACGATAGCCTCTTCATATAATAGGACAGATACCAAGGTGAAGAGCTGAACTAGCTCACAGATTTTGGTGGTATATGAAAATATGAAATATAGTGCAGGATATGGTTAGGGTGAAGCTTCGTTTCATAGACCAGCTTATACAAAGTGGCATTGTTTGCTACACACCATTGTGCTAGGGTGACGTTTTCCAGTTCGGGCATTTTTGAGCCAGACTTCAGGACAACCTGTAGTTATCCATTTCTACCATCAATGATCTCCTCTTCCACACCTCCTGTTACAAAATCAGTGATATCAAAGTGAGAATGAGGAGACTTATCCGATGCTGCTCTTCTCAAAAAGTATTTGGGGATCTCTCCATGATTCCACTATTGGAATGTTCATATTAACTGAATGTCCAGTTTGCATTTGATCACTTATTTTATCACTGGTTATCCGAATGTGTACCCTTTTCAACTACACATTGTCCACTTTGCCACTGCTGTAAAAGATGACGATATGGCTCATCTCCAGGTCATCACGAAACCGCACCTATATAATTTTGACCCCCTTGAACACGACTTTTATATAGTAAAACTTGGGTTTACAGGGGTAAACCTTATTTTCTTATTTCTGCTATAAAATAAAGATTATGGGTACTTGTTAGAACCGCCTCGATGAGGCGGTTCTAACAAGTACCCACAATCTATATTTTGAGCAGAAATACGAGTAAGAGAAAATATCAGAATGTTTCATCTTATTTTTTTTTCTTGTTTTTTTCGGCGTTATAGTTTACATATATTTGTAAACTGCGTGTTTTCATAATGTGTCCCTATTTGTTATGCACCACTATTCCCTCTAGCCCGTTGGTTTGGTCCCATATCTGGTTGGTATGCATGATTGCCCCCAGTGGTAGTCTGGTTTGGTTACCTTCATAGCTGGTGTGGCTGAGTGCTCAATGTAGCAATCAAGTTTGGAAGCATTCTGGCTGGATTTGACTGACTGCATCGTAACTTTTATGGCTAAGTGTACATCTTAGAAATGCGCCATCTGTTAGTAAATTGGTAAAGACATTTGTAGACCACCTTAGGGATTGTTACTATTCATCTGTCTGTCTCTGACTGTCTGTCTGTCTGTCTGTCCGTCTATCTCTATCTTTCTTTCTTCTTTTACATGTCATGTATATAGCTCGTCAAAACATGTTTTTGTAAATTGCTGGGAATCGGATTTCATTTTTTTCTGGCTGGTCAGTCATGTATAAGACTAATTTAATGTACCTTGGAGGCCTTCGCCCATAGGGGCTTGAAGAAATATATGGGCTGCATGATGCTTCCACGCAGAGCTGAATCCGGCCCGCACACTAGTACTGGTACACCGCTTAGAGGATCTAAGCCTGTCCAGGAACCGCGGTGTGAGGCGGATCGTCCATGCTAATAAACCCTATTGTTTTCATTGGGCGACAGGGCATGAGATGTCGTTTCATCTCAATGTGGTGTAAAAGTCCTACAAAATTGGAAGCAACGTCTCCAAAATGACCTTTACAGTGTTGACGGGGACGTTAAACATCAAATCAAACAAATGTACCTTGGTTTGAGAGGCTGTTTCTTTGTACTCTTTTATATGTTCAATGGTTTGAACACCGATGAGTCGTTAGAAATGGTTGATTCCAACTAGCTCTTGAGTCTCCTTGCCTCGTACGTATCAATAGGTTACGGTGTGCTTGGGGCTGTTGTTTATCAATCGACCCAAAATTATAAAGCGCAGTAGTTTTTCATTGCTGGAATCCATGTGACTATCACTGACTTGACGGAAATCCAGGTTATGGTTAGTTATAAAGATAGCCGCGCCATTGCGTTATTTTTATCGATATGAGGTCAGAGTGCTGCATTCGTAAAATGGATATCTATAGAATTGTCTTGGGTAGGGCAAAGAGTGTTGACCCAGATCAGACGCCGCAGAACGCGACGCGGCGTCTATTCAGGGTCTACACTGTTTTCTTACGGTAAAGGAGTTTAAGGTTTACACCAAAGTCTACGTCCTCGTGGCATTTTTTCAGATATTCACCCTACAGTGCTGTCAATGCTTATAATATATTTTATTTATTAAAAAAAAGGTATTTTGTGTGTACTTATTACAATCGCCTCAATGATTTAGGCGTCGGTGTAAGCAATTGCACGACCCGCAGAAATAGCGACCGACTGAAGTCGGTTGATTTCTAAGAGTGCCCTAAAATCACCGTGTCATTCTGTCATTCGGTCAATCGGTCATTCTGTCAGTCTGTCATTCTGTCTGTCCGTCCGTAACCCGTTTGTGAAAATTGGTGATAGTGACTTAACCGCTTGGAATATTTGAACAATTTTTGGCATACTGATAGATATCATTGAGATCTAACCAATGAACTTGCGAAATATTACATTCAATTTAGTAGTCTCGCCGAGGCGAAAAATGTGAAAATTTTCGAACTGCTTCTCCTCGGAAACCGCTGGGCCGATTGAAGTCAAATTTCATATGAAGCCTCTATGGGATGGGGGAAACCAAACTTTACTCATGGGGTCCAGGTCACATGACCAAAATGGCCGCCAAGCCATATATGGTCTGTCTGTCTGTCCGTCCGTAACCCGTTTGTGAAAATTGGTGATAGTGACTTAACTGCTTGGAATATTTAAACAATTTTTGGCATACTGATAGATATCAATGAGATCTAACCAATGAACTTGCGAAATATAACATTCCATTTAGTATAGCCTCGCCGAGGCGAAAAATCCGTAACCCGTTTGTGAAAATTGGTGATAGTGACTTAACCGCTTGGAATATTTAAACAATTTTTGATATACTGATAGATATCAATGAGATCTAACCAATGAACTTGCGAAATATTACATTCCATTTAGTTAGCCTCGCCGAGGCGAAAAATGTGAAAATTTTCGAACTGCTTCTCCTCGGAAATCGTTGGGCCGATTGAAGTCAAATTTCATATGGAGCTTCTATGGGATGGGGGAAACCAAACTTTGCTCATGGGGTACATGTCACATGACCAAAATGGCCGCCAAGCCATATATGGTCTGTCTGTCTGTCCGTCCGTAACCCGTTTGTGAAAATTGGTGATAGTGACTTAACCGCT
Source organism: Lucinisca nassula (assembly GCA_963580285.1). Classification (NCBI taxonomy): domain Eukaryota; kingdom Metazoa; phylum Mollusca; class Bivalvia; order Lucinida; family Lucinidae; genus Lucinisca; species Lucinisca nassula. The sequence continues at coordinate 36,761,191 of OY757019.1, forward strand.
TGGAATATTTACCCAATTTTTGGCATACTGATAGATATCAATGAGATCTAACCAATGAACTTGCGAAATATTACATTCCATTTAGTATAGCCTCGCCGAGACGAAAAATGTGAAAATTTTCGAACTGCTTCTCCTCGGAAACCGTTGGGCCGATTGAAGTCAAATTTCATATGGAGCCTCTATGGGATGGGGGAAACCAAAATTTGCTCATGGGGTCTAGGTCACATGACCAAAATGGCCGCCAAGCCATATATTGTCTGTCTTTCCGTCCGTAACCCGTTTGTGAAAATTGGTGATAGTGACTTAACCGCTTGGAATATTTAAACAATTTTTGGCATACTGATAGATATTAATTAGGTCTAACCAATGAATTTAAGAAATATTACATTCCATTTAGTATAGCCTCGCCGAGGCGAAAAATCCGTATCCCGTTTGTGAAAATTGGTGATAGTGACTTAACCGCTTGGAATATTTAAACAATTTTTGGCATACTGATAGATATCAATGAGATCTAACCAATGAACTTGCGAAATATTACATTCCATTTAGTATAGCCTCGCCGAGGCGAAAAATGTGAAAATTTTCGAACTGCTTCTCCTCGGAAACCGTTGGGTCGATTGAAGTCAAATTTCATATGGAGCTTCTATGGGATGGGGCTAACCAAAATTTGCTCATGGGGTCCAGCTCACATGACCAAAATGGCCGCCAAGCCATATATGGTCTGTCTGTCTGTCTGTCCGTTCGTAACCCGTTTCTGAAAATTGGTGATAGTGACTTCACCGCTTGGAATATTTAAACAATTTTGGCAAACTGATAGATATCAATGAGATCTAACCAATGAACTTGCGAAATGTTACATTCCATTTAGTATAGCCTCGCAGAGGCGAAAAATGTGAAAATTTTCGAACTGCTTCTCCTCGGAAACCGTTGGGCCGATTGAAGTCAAATTTCATATGGAGCTTCTATGGGATGGGGGAAACCAAACTTTACTCATGGGGTCCAGGTCACATGACCAAAATTGCCGCCAAGCCATATATGGTTAAAACCCTTCAAAAATAGTCTTCTCCAGAACCACTGGGCAGATTTCCACGAAACTTTATAAATGGCATCATGGACGTAGGCCCATCATAAATTGCTAAAATGGTGACCCTGGGTTGACCTTGACCTTCTTTGTGCCTAGGTCAAACTTTGACACATATGCTTTTTTACTGGAAAATGGGAGAATGCATTTTATGCTGCAAACGATTCAGAATACAGTACTAAAGTATAAGATATATTTTTGCTCCTTACGATAAGGCGCATTTATTTGGAGAACCGTTTTAGGTCCAGGTCACATGACCAAAATGGCCGCCATTACCATATATGGTAACACTCATAAAGCTAAAAGCATCCGGCGGGTCGTGCACTTCAGCTGAAGCACTGGTTTTGTTACTGATTTGTCCAGGCTGTCTTGTGGTGGATTAAAGCTAGGACAGTTTTCTGTAACATCACGATAACAAGTGCGTGAAACAAAGACCCCCTTCAAACCTTTATATAGAGAAACTGGGGTTTAAAGGGGTATACATTTTTTTATTTCTGCTCTAAGCCATAGCTTGTGGGTACTCGTTAGAACCGCCTCATTGAGGTGGTTCTAATGAGCACCTACAACCTATGTCAGCAGTATATATAAGAAACATATCACAGATTTTCTTCAGAAAAGTAGCCATTTTGGAGATGTGAAAAATGCACTATGCCGCACGATTGTGTTATCGTAATGATACAGCAGGGATATGCTCTGTATAACCATCGCAACCCTATTGATGACAGTCTGACCATCGTTTATGCTTTTAATTTCAGTCTCTTCATATTGTCTTCACTCCTAGCGCGACGAGAAATCACGCAGCAGAGGTTGAAATTTTAGCTGCTCTAGCAAGTACTGTTTTCCTTATTTCTGTTCAAAACTGAATTATGGGTACTCTTTAGAACCATCTCGGCGAGGCGGTTTCAACGAGTACCCAAAATCTTGGTTTTGAGCAAAAATATGGAAAATATCAGATTTTTTTTTTTGTCCGTTTATTTATTATTTTCTTTTTGCGGTGGCGGGGGTGCTTAAATTTTCAGTATGTTTGCAATTGGAAAGGCGTGTTTTTACCAGGAACCATGGAAGGGACATGCCATTTATTTTAATATGTTTTGCGAACAAGATAATATCTTGTTTGCACAACATAGATCTTGTGCAGACAACATAATATCTTGTGCGCACAACTTATTATCTTGTTCGTACAACATAATTTCTTGTGCGAACAACATTTTATCTTGTGCGCACAAGATATCTTGTTCACACAACATATTATCTTGTTCGCACAACATATTATCTTGTTCACACAACATATTATCTTGTTCGCACAACATATTATCTTGTTTGCACAACATAGATCTTGTGCAGACAACATAATATCTTGTGTGCACAAGATATTATGTTGTATATGTTGTTCGCACAACATTTTTAAAAAATGCATGTCCCTTCCAGGGTTCCAACTGATATTGGCTTACAGTTAGGCAAGACAGTTCGCTGTCCTTGCAGCAGGTAAAGGGTGGCGGGGGAATGTTGTTAGTTCTTCAGTTTCTACACTTCCATTCATGTTCCTCTTCCTCCGCTGTACTTTACCTTCATCTCCTCTACTGTTTGTCTATCTCTTTTCTCTGTGAGAAGACAGAGGTGGTCGGGTGAGGCGAGGGTATCATGTATCTTGCGTCACTGAGGCATCCAATAGATATTGGCTTACAGTCAGATAAGGGTCTGCGAAAGGGTTGCGGATGACTATTTTCTACACTTCCATTCTATATACCCACTGGTACTGCGATTGGTCACATTTGACATTACTCGCAGTTTTTTGACATTCATCCCTGCAAATGTCGCAACGTGTTCGGACACCGAAATAATCACCGCCGCCGAGGATCGAATCGGTGGCCTCTAACATCAGAGACAAGTGCACTTACCACTGAGGTATTAAGCTCTTGATTTATTTCCGCTTCATCCTCTGTCCTTCACTTTCATCTCTGTCTCTTTTCTCTTTTTCTCTGGTAGACGACACAAAATAATCCAGAATGGTTGACGTGCCGTTGAACCCCAACATAGTCAATCTATCAATCGTAGACTGGTTTTACAGACATTTCAAATGGCAGCAGGAAGGTATAATTATTTGACAAGTTTCGGGGCATAAATAAACCTTCATTCGCCCCGCCCATCGGGGCTTGGATAAATAGATTGGGCTGCATGGTGCTTTCACGCAGAGCTGAATCTGACCACCCACGAGTACTGGTAAACCGATTAGAAGGACCAAGCCTGCCCAGTCAAAGCGGTGTTAGTCAGATCGTCCAGTGCATATTAGCCTTCTGGCTTCATTGGGCGGCAGGGCTTGAGATGTCGGGTAAAAGTCACACAAAATTGGACTGAGCAATGTCTTCAAAATGACCTAACTAGTGTTGACGGGGACGTTAAACCCCAATTCAAACAAAACCAAAAAACCTTCAGGGGAGGCAACTGTTTCAATGAAAAAGTATTTTTGTCTCCCAAGTCAAAAGGAGTCTACTTTTAAATGAAAGGAAAGAATTTAATCCTCAGGGGGCAAATTATTTCCTTTAAGAGCAGAACACATTTCCAAAGGAGCCAGATGTATTGGTTTGTTTGTTTGTTTGATTTGAGATTTAACGTCCCCGTCAACATTGTTAAGGTCATTTTTGAGACGTTGCTCCCAATTTTGTGGGACTTTTACCCGACATTGAGATGAAATGGCATCTCAAGCCCTGTCGCCCAATGAAACCAACATGGTTTATAAGCATGGACGGTCCGACTCGTGCGCACCGCTTTGCCTGGGCAGCCTTAGATCCTCTTAGCGGTTTACCAGTACTCGTGTGCGGGTGGAAGCATCATGCAGCCCATATATTTCTTCAAGCCTCGATGGTCGGGGGCCCTCCGGATGCATTGGAAAGCATTCCTTGTTTTCATCTTTTTCATCTCAATGTCGGGCAAAAGTCCCACAAAATTGGAAACAGCGTCTCCAAAATGACATTTACAGTGTTGACGGGGACGTTAAACCTCAAATCAAACAAAACAAACAAACAGATTGTTAAATATGGTAAGAAAGTATGTCATTTTAATAGCGTGTTCATCGGACTTGACACCACAAGCAAACTCAAATATGCAACATTAAACCACGTGTTCTATATTGTATGATCGATGTTTATAAAATAAATGAGAGAAATCGTCGACTTTTTGCTCAAACGAACTGAGTCTTGGGCGAAACTGTCTTTGGACATGTGCGTACGTACAGGCATAACAAAAAGGATGCTCACAAAAAAAATAGGAAAGAGAATATCCCGAGTACACGAAACGCTTTGGATGAAATGCATTTAAACAGCGCCCAGCGAAGTATCCGTGCCTTCGCTGGGCAGAAATGCAAATGTTCGAAGAAACAGTTTTGCTTCATGTGGCTCAATTATCGCATATCAGTCTTGTAAATTTTCTGGTGCAGAATTTTAAATGTCATCTGATGGTACTGTTCTTAGTCCAACTTGGGTTATTAGTTAAAAACGAAGGCACTTATTTAACGTCTTTGACGCACAAACAGTTTTATTACATTTATTTTTCGCATTAATTCTCCACCATCTCCGACGTTTCGGCTTTTGACAGCCTTTATCACGGAATTGTTCTTTCAGCTATCACATATTTTTCAATTTCTTCTTCAGTCTACCATATTGATTGCGTAAAATAACCAGAGGACCAGTGGTCCTGTAAACGCTCACCTGACACCTGGTCCTGGTGTACATTTCAATGTTTTTATATTTGTTTGTTTGATTTGAGGTTTAACGTCCCCGTCAACACTGTAAAGATCATTTTGGAGACGTTGCTTCCAATTTTGTGGGACTTTTACCCGACATTGAGATGAAATGACATCTCAAGCCCTGTCGCCCAATGAAAGCAATAGGGTTTATTAGCATGGACGGTCCGCCTCGCACCGCGGTTCCTGGACAGGCTTAGATCCTCTAAGTGGTTTACCAGTACTAGTGTGCGGGCCGGATTCAGCTCTGCGTGGAAGCATCGTGCAGCCCATATATTTCTTCAAGCCCCTATGGGCGGGGGCGACAATGTTTTTATATATGTATATAGCCTCAGAGCAGGGATACACAACTTGTGGGGACAAAATTTTGATGTCTAACAATGTGATAAAACTTTCCACCTATTCCTACCTTTCTGCCAGTTCGAAGGCCATGCTTTCATTACGGTTTATTCCATTTGTCATATTTTGTTTAACTTTTCATATTATTTAGGGAATGTCTGATTGACAATGTGCTGGGAAAGAGCACTTGACTCCTTGATTTTCCACTTGTTCAGTTTTACTTAATACCATCTACATTATAGGTGTTTCTTTGCAGTATGGTGGCTGGGACACAACGTGAATTTGTTTTATCAGTTCCTGGTCATTGCATTTTATCTACTTTGTGACCAGAAACAGCAGATGAGACCTATTTGATTGAATTTTTGCATTAACCCCAATTTTGTATTATATATTCCTTCCAATTCGGTATTCTAGAAATTATGTGCTTATTTTTTAAATTAATTTTAGGAGAGATACTGGTCTAGTGGAATTCATTTCACTGACCGTTCCAAGGCGGTTCTTCTGTCGCGGTTTATTTTTGTTATGGTATGTCTATTGTGTGTGTGTGTGTGTGTGTGTGTGTGTGTGTATCGCTTACATTATTTTATTTTGGATAGCCAATTGGCCATTTTGTGGGAAACTAACTGTCGTTTTGGCTTTCCACTATTGATGTTTCCATTAGAGTCTAGTTATTTCATGTTTGTGTTTCTTTCCCTTTGGTGAGCTAAAAATCAATTATTTTCACTTTTTCCCAAGCAAAAGCCTAAGTCCGCAAATTTGACATTGCCGTAAAATAGGTAAAGGTCAACCAAGGGTCACCATTTGAACAAATTATGATAGGCCCGTGTACCAGATGCTTCCTGCCAAGTTTCAAGGTCATTTGCCTTACGGTTCTGGAGAAGAAGAATTTCGAAGTGTTTTTACCATATATGGGCATGGCCACCATCTTGGTCATGTGACCTGGACCATATGAGCAAATTTTCATTTGTTCATCATATAAAGGATCCATATCAAATTTCACTTGAATTGGGCCAGCGGTTTCTGAAAAAAACTGTTTGAAATATGGAACCTGGTTAATCTTGGTCCCAGGTCACTGAATGATGACTTTTCTTACCCATGAATCTTCATGTATTCATTTACTTTACCTGATCTACTGATTTGGTGACATTGTCTTCAATGGTTTCCTAAAAATCCATTATTTTCACTTTTTCCCATGCAAAAGCCTAAGTTGACAAATTTGACACTGCCATAAAATAGGTCAAGGTCAACCCAGGGTCAGCATTTGTAAAAACTATGACGAGCCCGAGTATCATATGATATATGCCAAGTTTCAAAGCCATTGGCCTTACGGTTCTGGAGAAGAAAATGTTTGAAGGCTTTTTACCATATATGGGCGTGGCGGCCATCTTGGTCATGTGATCCAGACCGTACTGGCAACTTTTCATTTGTTCAACTTACAAAAGCTCCATATTGAATTTCACTTAAATTGGCTCAGTAGTTTCTGAGAAAAAATGTTTTTTTTTTTAAATATGAAATCGGAGTGACCTTGGTCTAAGGTCAATGAATGACCTTGACCTTTCTTACCCATAGATCTTCATGTATTCAGTTACTTTACCTAATCTACAAATTTTGGTGACACTGTCTACAATGGTTTCCCTAAATATCCATTATTTTCACTTTTTCCTATGCAAAAGCCTAAGTCAGCAAATTTGACATTACTGTAAAATAGGTCAACATCAACCAAGGGTCACCATTTGAACAAATTATGATAGGCCCGAGTACCATATGCTACATGCCAAGTTTCAAGGCCATTGGCCTTACGGTTCTTGAGAAGAAGAATTTCGAAGTTTCTTTACCATATATGGGCGTGGTGGCCATCTTGGTCATGTGATCTAGACCATGTTGGCAGCTTTTCATTTGTTCAACTCCCAAAGGCTCCATATTGAATTTCACTTCAATTGGCTCAGTAGTTTCTGAGAAAAAATGTTTGAAATATGGAACCTGCGTGACCTTGGTCTAAGGTCAGTTAATGACCTTGACCTTTCTTACACATAGATCTTCATGTATTCAGCTACTTTACCTTATCTACTAATTTTGGTGACACTGTCTTCAATGGTTTCCTAAAAATCCATTATTTTCACTTTTTCCCATGCAAAAGCCTAGGTCGGCAAATTTGACATTGCTGTAAAATAGGTCAAGGTCAACTCGGGGTCACCATATGTACAAACTATGATGGGCCTGAGTACCATATGCTACATGCCAAGTTTCAAGGCCATTGGCCTTACGGTTCTAGAGAAGAAGAATTTTTAAGGCTTTTTACCATATATATAGGCGTGACGGCCATCTTGGTCATGTGATCTAGACCGTATTGGCATTTTTTCATTTGTTCAACTCACAAAGGCTCCATATTAAATTTCACTTAAATTGGCTCAGCAGTTTTGGAGAAAAAATGTTTGAAATATGGATCCTGAATGACCTTGGTCTAAGGCCAATGAATGACCTTGACCTTTCTGACCCATAGATCTTCATGTATTCAGTTACTTTACCTGATCTACAAATTTTGGTGACACTGTCTTCAATGTTTTTCCTATAAATCCATTATTTTCACTTTGCCCCATGCAAAAGCCTACTTCGGCAAATTTGACATTGCTGTAAAATAGGTCAAGGTCAACCCGGGGTCACCATTTGTACAAACCATGATGGGCCCGAGTACCATATGTTACATGCCAAGTTTCAAGGCCACTGGCCTTATGGTTCTGGAGAAGAAGATTTTTGAAGGCTTTTTACCATATATGGGCATGGCGGCCATCTTGGTCATGTGATCCAGACCCCGCGAAAAAACTTTCGTTCCCCCATCCCACTGAGGCTCCATATGAAATTTGGCTTTGATTGGCCCTGCAGTATAGGAGAAGAAGATCTTTGAAAATGGTGGACGGACGGACGGACGACGGACGGACGGACGGACGACGAACCATGGCTATACTATAAGCTCACCTATGAGCCTAAAGGCTCAGGTGAGCTAAAAATTATTTAACGTTCATTGAAGTAAATTTACACTTCCAGTGTAACGTCTAATGTAAACCTAAAGAAAACAATGTAGTTAATACTTCCATGATCGCATCGAGTCACATGATTTCCAGTGACGTCAAGTGACATCAGTATAAACCATGGTTCCCTATGGGCGTGGGGATGTCAACGCTATTCCGCTCTTTGTAGAAAAACAGCATGTAAATGTTTTTTAGCCTAAAAAGTTTGCCCTATAAGCATTTTTCGCCCAGTGATAAGGGGCAAAGAATGTGAATATAAAAAATGAGCTTAATTTTTCTGCTTTTCATGAAAGTATGAACGACAGCGGGTCGCTAGCAAAGTTTAAATGAACCCATTTTCCCCTTCGGGGTTCATTTATTTTGCACGCGACCCACTGTGTTCATAGATTAATGAAACGCAGAAAAATAAAATTCATTTCTTAAATGAAGAACACCAGATCACAAGCAAACTTAAACTTTGCTCTTCATTCTTCAATGAACCTTAAAAGTATTGTGTTTATTATTGTTATATTTACATTATTTTTCCATCCATTATTTGATGAGACTTTCTAGTTTGATGGCTGAAACTGAATCACACACACGCGCGCACGTACATATGCATGAAAATATCCTATAAACAACGTTAAAACGGCGTTGACCTCATGACGTCTCCATCGGAAATTGGAGGGAACCAAGGTTTATTTTGACCAGTGACGTTAGCTGTATGAATCAATGTTCTCATGGAAATATAAACAATACGTGAGACTATTCTTCTGAAAATCGGACAATACCGTGATAGGCATCAGATTTGCTTTCTGCTTTCCTTGCATTTTACAGCACGCCGATAACAGGCCCGTAAGGCACAGAACAGTCTTTCATTTCTTATTAAACGGCATTTTTTCTGATGAAAATTTGCGATATTTTTCTTATACATGTATATACTCAAAACATAGGTCATGGGGGTTCTTTAGAACCGCCTCATTAAGGCTGTTCTAATAAGTACCCAAACTGAGGCGTTCTAATGAGCACACCAGTTACCGCAGACAACGTAACGCTCCTGGGTACAACGAACGCTACTGATTTTTTTATGACGGGAGAAAAATGTGAGTACACTGTTTCCTTTATTTTGTCGGAAATATTACGAACTGCGATTTTCTGTTGGTTTTTGGGATGACAACAGATTGGGTTTTGTTGTTTTGTCCAAATTTTAAGTTATGATACGGTCAGAGAAGGGAAATCAAAGCTACAAATTAGGCACCAATAGGTATAAAAACAAAACTATAATCATTTACAAATTAATGGCATACACACGAGTATTCTAGGGTTTTTCATGTCTCTAGGTATCGAAGTAAATATACTATTAATAATAACTCATTAAAACATTTATAATAAGAATAGTACCGAATTTTCTTGGCTCACTACCTTGAAACACGGGTACACCTTACCACGGATCATGTGTTGAGTCTGGATACACTAAACACGGAAAACAATGGTACAACAATCACGGATGTGGACAACCCAAATCTGGACTTTTTTTACCCGTTACAAGCGCCATTTTTCCAGAAATAGCAAAGAGGATCGGTACATATTTGCCCTTTTAGTTGAAAAATTGCAACATTTACAGTATGCACTTGGTCATTCCAAAATAGAAAGTGTTTTGGGTTGTGAGGTGTGTTTATGACAACATTTTACAACCGATTCACAATAACCAGTCGCTTGGACCCATTAGAATTGCATGTGACATACAAAATAACCTGTTTGTTTGTTTGAATTGAGGTTTAACGTCTCCGTCAACACTATTTAGGTCATTTCGGAAACGTGTCCGATTTTGCGAGATTTTTATCCGTCATTGATATTAAATGACATCTCAAACGCTACCGCCCAAGAAAAATAATATGTACATGAAAAAGCGGTTGGACTCGCACCACCTTGCCTGGTAGACGTAGACCTTCTAAGCAGTTAACCATTAGTCCTGTGCGATCGGTTTCAGCTCTGCGTGTAAGCACTATGCAGCCCATTTATTTCCTAAAGCCGTGGTGGGCGGGGCCACATAAAAACCTGTACATAAACATGTAAGCAATAGAAAACTAAAGAGCAACCCTTCAAATGCGCGTTGTTACCGCCGTCAGTGAGCTCTACTGGGCAAAACCAACTTCATTGAGACAACACTCACAGTACAAACCCAAGAATCTGCATAATAATTTGTTAGTACAGAAGTGACTGAAGAACATAATTAATTAATCTGATCGATGAAACCGATTAAAATCTTGCGAACAACAAAAGACTTACACGTGTTCATTATATCAATACAGAACCTTGCAATGACCTTGATTCGAATATTTCCTGGATACGCATATTATACCTTAGCCCCTTGTTACTAGTTTTTGCACACGAGACGAGGAAATCCTGGATTTTACCTGGATGAGAACTATTATACTACCCACGGTATCCTACCCAGGGATGTAATGAAAATCGAGAGTTCTCACGTGTTTGTCTCTGGGGAGTTTGTTGTACACTTGTTGTATAAGGTCTCATGCACGCCGCCGTTAAGATATCACACGTAACTTGGCGTCACTAAACGCCACAATAATTTCATCACACTATTACGGACGTCAACAGTCGGCTGTGTAACTGCCCCGTCAGCGCTATTTAGGTAATTTTGAGGACGTTACTTCCAAGTTTGTAGGACTTTTACCCGACATTGAGATGAAATGACATATCAAGCCCTTCGGCCCCCGCCCATCGGGGCTTGAAGAAATATATGGGCTGCATTATGCTTCCACGCAGAGCTGAAACCGACCCCCACAGGAGTACTGGTAAACCGCTTAGAGGATCTAAGCCTGCCCAACATAGCGGTATGAGTCGGCCCGTCCATGCTTATAAACCCTATTGGTTTTACTGGGCGACATGGCTTGATATGTCATTTCATCTCAATGTCGGGTAAAAGTCCCACAAAGTTGGAAGCAACGTCTCCAAAATGACCTTTACCACGTTGACGGGGACTTTTAACCTCAAATCAAACAAACAGACAAACATATCAAGCCCTGCCACCCAAGCAAACACAAGGGTTAATATGTAGGCACGGTCCATCTCGCACCACTTTGCCATGGCAGGCTTTGATCCTCTGAGCGGTTTAACAGTACTCATGTGCAGTCGGTGTTAGCTCTGTTTGAAGCATCATGCAGCCCAATCGATTTCCCCACGCCTCGATAGGCGGGGGCCCCAGTAAGCAATTGAAGTGACTGCTTAATAAAAAAATCTACGGTTTACAATCAAAGTTGTGCAAGAAAAAGAATCTGAAATGGGTGTGCCATGAAATCTTTTTTACGGTCATTCTCTTCTACTCGCCTCATAAACCAGGGGTCTTGGGTTCGATATCGGGCTTCTCCAGACATTCCGATGATTCTTTAAAGCGAGGTCCCCTTTCGGTATGACCTTAGATAGACTCCTTTCCTTATTGACAACAACTTGATGTGTTAATATGTTAACAATAATGAAACCGGAGTGGGCTCCAGTTTTGCCTGGTGACCCACAAGGTGCCGTTCTTCGTGTGCATTATTGTCATTTCCATTGACAATGGCTCCAACGTTGGCTCAGAAATAAGCTCAGATCACTGTGATTACGACCGTAAAATTAGAAATGCAAATAACTCAGTGAAACTTCAAATTGATATACTAGATAGGATAGGATGTTGGCAATAAAATGGGGTATGCGATTTCAACGCATTAAGTGCAGTACTATGCAGACAACCAGGAGAGGAACCAATACAATTGAGGCATCTTCCATTTAAAGGAGAACGATCACAAATGTGGGTTCATTAACTCATATTTGACAATGAAATCTGCCCCATCATAAGTTTGAAATGGTCCAATTCCAATTTAAAGGGTGTCGGGTTCGTTTTACTTGCGGCAAATTTTACAAAAAAATGCGTATGCTTTTGTGCAAACAGTGTAGGCCCAGATCAGACGCCGCCTTGTACGGCTTCTGATCTGTGTCTACAATGTTGCCAAAAAATCTCCCAGGAAAAGGAGGATAGACTGTAGGTAAATTTATACTGTTGTACAAAGGTCTAAAATGTACCCCATGGATTTCAACAGATGGCCTTATTCCCCCAAATTATGCACTGTAGAAATATCACCATTCATTGGTTTTTCCAGAACCCTATAGCAAAACCTGACAATTGCAAAGGATCCTTATTCTCTCAAACCATAAAAGATCGGAATGCCGTTCAGAAATAGATAATTTCCTCAGGATGCTGTAGCAAAGTTTACCTCCTTGGTAAGCGCTATGCGCTAAGTTTTACACATCACAGGTCCTTGTGAATTGATTTCATTTGACGTGCCACCAGTAACAATTCTCATCCTGAACTTCGTAATTCGAGTGCACTGTTTATTTAGAAACAATGACTCGAATAAGTTCAAAAGTCATAATAATATGAATCAGAAAAAAACATTAAAGAGTATGTAACAGTCAAATGGATCGTTTGGAATTAAAAACAAATAGCATCAGGTATCATGACTTCGCAGGCGGATTAAAGTGTTTTGTGTTTTGTCCCTTTTCACGAACCCCGCCCATAGGGGCTTGAAGAAATATATGGGCTGCATGATGCTTCCACGCAGAGCTGAATCCGGCCCGGACACTAGTACTGGTAAACCGCTTAGAGGATCTAAGCCTGCCCAGGCAAAGCGGTGCGAGTCTGACCGTCCATGCTAATAAACCCTATTGGTTTCATTGGATGAGAGGGCTTGAGATGTCGTTTCATCTCAATGTCGGGTAAAAGTCCCACAAAATTGGAAGCAATGTCTCCAAAATGACCTTTACAGTGTTGACGGGGACGTTAAACCTCAAATCAAACAAACAAATGCTCAAATTAAGAGCAACTGACATTTCTCTGCTCAAAAATGCTGAAATGCAAACAAATATTGACATTTTACATTTATGAGCACGCTCTATATAAATTTTCAACTGAGTTGTGTATCACCTCGGGACTGGACCTGGGGTCAATCGTTTTATGAGAAAATAAACTAATAAAGAAACGGAAGTACATGTAAATGCATCTTTGGATGAATGATTCCAAACTATTTCTCTAACCTAGCATATAAAAGTATTTCCGTAACATTATTAATCATTACAGACCTGAGATTAACCCATTTAGGCCCTGAAACCCCAAAACGGATACCCTGGCAAAAAGTGCAGGCCCTGATCAGACGCCACAGAACGCGGCGTCTGATCAGGGTCTCCACTGTTTGCAAAAAGATAAGCCATTTTCCAAAACACAACCTGACACCCCTAAATTTTGAAATGGACTCCTGCTACATATATGGAAGAAGATTCCATTTGGTACAAAAAGGGTTAAAAACCAAAAAGAACACGCGAAAACATAGTTAAAAGCTATTTTTAGGACCATTTAAGAGGAATGGATACACCTTCAGGGGAGGCAACTCCTGCAAAAGTATTTTTATCTCCCAAGTCAATAGGGGTCAACTCTTAAAGGAAAGAATTTGCTCCTAAGGCGCAAGTTCTTTCCTTTTAGAAAAGAACCCATTTTCAGTGGGAACCAGCTTAAAGAAAAGCTAACAGGTTGTCCCAAAAATTGTCTCCCTTTGCAAATGGCGGAAAAATATGTCAGGTTTTCCCGTTTCCCTTAAGCCACGTCAAGGGAAAATTGTTTTCGAACATTTGCGCGCAGCGAAGACTCAGATCTGCCTGTGCGCTGTACGTCGAAGACGAGGAAGGTTATTTTCTAAGTGAGTGCGCGGTCAGCCATCATTTGCCTTTCTTTACACATATGCTCGGTAGCCCCCGCCCATTAGGCTTTGAGGAATATATTGGGCTACATATTTTCAGTGCTCCCGCACATCGGGGCTTGGGATAATAGATTGGGCTGCATGATACTTCCAAGCACCGCATATGAGTACTTGCAAACCGCTAAAAAAGTCTAAGCCTGCCCATGAAGTGGTGTGGGTCGGACCGTCCCTGCATATAAACACTAATGGCTCGTTTGGGTTGGTACGGCTTGAGATGGCATTTCATATCAATGTCGGTTCCTGAATATTGGAGGTAACATCTCCAAAATGACACAAATAGTGTTGACGGGGACGCCAGTTTGTTTTTTGTTTGTTTGAATTGAGGTTTAACGTCACCGTCAACACTATTTAGGTCATTCTGGAGACGTTGCTTTCAATTTTGTGGGACTTTTACCCGACATTGAGATGAAATGACATCTCAAGCCCTGCCACCCAGTGGAAGCAAAATGCCTATATGCAATGGACGATCTCACTCACACCACTTTGCCTGGACAGGCGTAGACCTTCTAAGCGGTTTACCGGTACTTATGTGTGGTCTGTTTTAGCTCTGCGTGGAAGCACCATACAGCCCAATATATTTCTCCAAGGCATATGGGCGGGGGCGCGTTGACGGGGACGTTAAACCTCAATTCGAACAAACAAATACATATTCTCGAACACAAATTGTCACTCGTCGGGGCTGATTTGTCGACAATTAGCAGGCCACCAGCACCATCACAATGACTAGCGGGCCTCGGTGGCGCATTCTGATACGCGTCTGACCAGTGATCAGGAGGTCGCGGGATCGGCAACAGTATTTTGTGGATTCTGATTATGAAATCTTTTCTAAGGTTATTCTCACCCTTTCACCTATTCTTCATAGAAAGTTGTAAGTTTCTGGCCTTAAGTCCTAAAATCGCTTGTCGGTGCTTATTTGTTGCCCATTAGCTGGCCATCCGCTTTAAAATGACCAAGAAAGTTAACAATCAATTGGTGCAATCTACAACTGGTACAGGACACTTGGCAGATAAACATTGTCGCCCTTAAGGGGTGTATTCATACACTTTCAGGGGCAGTAAAGCCTGTAAAAGTATCTTGTCTCCCATACCAATGAGGGTTATTCTCTCCCTTTTGCTGATTCAAGAAGGGCAGTTGTCAGTTTCTGGGAAATAATGTGCACTGTACTGGTAGATAGGCAAACTGGCAAACTGGCCATCTCGACATGACGTTAATGCAAGTTGACTGGTCCATTAAACTCCGAACCAAACCAATGGGCAGAAATAAGAAAAATAATGCCTACCCCTGTAAACCCCATTTTATATAATGTGGGGTCTTCAAGGGTATTCATTACACAGACTTGTAAACCCATTTAATGCCAATCACGACAATTGTCGTCTGCTTTGTCGTCTGCTGGTTACTTTAAAAGTCATTTTTGCAAACAGTGTGGACCCAAATCAGACTGTTTGTCTGTAAGCAAAACTAATTTTTAAAATGTTTGCCAAAAAAAAAAAAAAAAAAAAAATCAGCAGACGACATAAGCAGACAACATTTTCAGATGTAGATTCTCTCGGCGTTTTAATGGTTAATATTAAGAAAGTATCTACTTCTTCCATAGGAGGAGTCTACTTCTGTCTCCTCGCGACCAAATTCTTTTCTGCTAAGTTACACCCATTTTTCAAGGGGATGAATATATTGGGAACATTATAGGCTTGCCCAAGTCTGTTAATTAGGTGACCATTGTAGAAATAATTGTTTACAAAAATAAATAAATAAATAAAACATTCTGGGATGAAGACTAAAGAGACTTTTATATTTTTTTTTTTTGTTTAAAGGGACTTTCATTTAAAAACAAAAAATGTAAATGTAGGGACTTGGGCAAGTCTAGGAACATTACAGACCTCTAGGTTATAAATCTTGTTTTTATTTATTTATGTTTTTATTCATGCTGATTTGTTTGTTTGTACTGGAGTTTAACGGCCCAGCCAACACTAATTTAGGTCATTTTTGAGCCGGTCAATTTACCTATCCACACTTTTCCAGGGCAGTCTTATACATGTACGTAAGCCGTTACCAGTACAGTGCACATTCTTTCGCCAGAAACTGACAACTGCCGTTCTTGAATCAGCGGAAGGGAGAGAATGACCTTAGAAACGATTTCATGATCAATCTCCACGAAAGAATGTTGCCGACCCCTGTAGGTATGGAACCCGCGTCCTCCTGATCACCAGTCATACGCGCATCCGACTGAGCTACCGAGACCGGTTTTTTCATGCTGAACTCATTTGAATATGAAAATTAATAGGCCTAATGCCAACAATTGTCAAAAAAACAAAATTTGAAGATTTTTTCATATCTATATTCATAGATGATAGTATTTGTCCTGCTGTAGACTTGCTCAAGTCTGTTAATTAGGTGTCCATTGTAGAAATAATTGTTTACAAAAATAAATAAATACATTGTAAATGAAATAGCAATAGTCTTTGTGAAATTGTGAAATTACATTCAGGGATGAAGACTAAAGAGTCTTTTACATATTTTTTTTTTGTTTAAAGGGACTTTCATTTAAAAATAAAAAATGTAAATGTAGGGACTTGGGCAAGTCTAGTCCTGCTGATACCTGCTGGCAAATATTAAAATGCCAAATATTGTTGGCATTTTAATATTTACCAGTAGGGCAAATTTTATGACTTTATGCTCAAGTGAGCTGAGTATGAAACTAAGGCCCACGAACCCAAGAAAGCATTACAAAAACACGCCTATACAAATACATTGTAAATTTTACCGCCAAAAATCGAAACTTTTAAGATGAAAATTCATAATATTTTTCTTATTTCTGCTTAAAATATAGATTGTGGGTACACGCTAGAACCGCCTCATCGAGGCGGTTCTAACGAGTACCCACAATCTATAGATTGGAGCAGAAATAAGAAAAATAAGGCTTATCCCTGTAAACCCCAGTTTTACTATATAAAAGTGGGGTTCAAGGGTGTCAAAATTATATAGGCGTGTTTTCAAGATGGTTCTCTTCCATGTAAAAAGTTTGAGGTATATCCATTCGCCTTAAATGATGAATATGTGATTACCCCCGTTTTATACTAAATGGACTGTTCCACTTTGGAAGAGTCCATTGTCAATTTTATGTGTAAGACTGAGTTATTTTGTCATTACGAAAACACGCCTATTCAAGTATATTGAAAACTTTTCTGCTAACAAATGAAACTTTTCAGATAAAAACTGACATTTTTCTTTTTTATTTTGTTTGAATTGAGGTTTAAAGTCTCAGTCAACACCCAATGAAACTAAAAGGCTTATATGCCTTGGATGGTCTGACTCACACCACTTTGCCTGGGCAGGTTTAGTCCTCCCAAGCGGTTTACCAGTACTCGTGTGTGGTCATTTTCAGATCTGCGTCGAAGCAACATGCAGACCAATCTATTTCTCCAAGTCCCTATGGGCGGGGGCGAGATTCTTTTTATATATCTGCATAGATTGTACCGTCTTCTAACGAGTACCCATAATCTATGTTTTTGAGCAGATATAATAAAGAATGTATTCACCTTTAAACCCCAGTTTTCAATATAAAACTGGGGTTTAAGGGGATCATACATGTTGTTATATAGGCATGTTTTCGTAATGTTTAAGAAAATTGTTTCAAAAATTGGCTGAAAATTTGCAAAAAATAAGTGCCGCCGTACACGATGGCTGACCTGGGCTTGCACCGTTTGCCAGTCTCTTTGGGGGTTTTCTGTCTGAAATGGGCTGGACTGATGCGAATATACTATATATGGTGCATTAAAATGACAGTCATAAGTTCATTTAAACATTTAACTGAGGTTTAATGCCCTGAGGGCCAGAAATTTCTAAATCTGACATTGGTATTTATATTACCAAAGATTAAAAAGACAAATCGTTGTTAAGTATTCATGGCCTCTTCAGAGAGACTTGTGACAAAAAATATCAAAAGTAGTGGGACCGTGAACATTTGAAGCCAGTGTTACTTTTCTGACGAGAACTTGGCCCCGTCCATCGGGGCTTGAAGAAATATATGGGCTGCATGATGCTTCAACGCTTCACGAGTGCTGGTAAAACCCTTAGAGGATCTAAGCCTGCAAAGGAAAAGCAGTGTGCTTATAAACCCTATTGGTTTTATTGGGCGACAGGGCTTGAGATGTCGTTTCATCTCAATGTCGGGTAAAAGTCCCACAAAATTGGAAGCAACGTCTCCAAAATGGCCTATACAGTGTTGACGGGGGCGTTCAATCTTCAAATCAATCAAACAAACAAATTCTGACGAGAACTTGTGATATTTTTTTTATTAGTATTCAAAACACAGGTTTTGGGTGCTCGTTATAACCGCCCTTCTAATTAGTTCCCACAACCTTTGTCTTGGAGCAGAAATGATAAAAACAATTGTCCCCTGAAAACCTCAGTTTTCTCTAGAGAAAGTGGGTTTTAGTTGGGGGGGGGGGGGGGGAGAGAGAGAGAGAGAGAGAGAGGGGGGTTGGGCGGGGCGGGGTTACACGGACTTGTTACCATGATGCATAAAAGACTTGCATTTTTAAGGATTCTGATATTTCGACTCACTTCGTCACAGCCTACGCCGACTGCCGTTCGTTAAATAGCTCTTGTACTATCATACTCTCGCCATTGGTAGCTTACTCGGATGCGCGTCTGATTCGATATCCGGCCAAGGCGGCAATATTCTTGCAGGGCCATCCTCTCTCTTCCGCTGATCCAAGAAGCACAGCTTTCAGTTTCTGTGCCCACTTTTGTTTGGTAATCTGACCGACTAGACATTACCTAAATAGTGTTGCTGGGCCGTTAAACTCCATACAATCAATCAAGTGTACGGTCCTGTTGGTGCGTGAATATGAGCCTCATCACAAGGAAACCTGTATTCGGGGTACGCTACCAAGTAAGACACAGACCGGCTTGCTCTGCTTAACAAACACGCTAGAGCCTTGAAATAATTGACATAGAAACCAAAGCATTATAGTGTCCAAACAGCGAACACAAAGTTGCAGATCAGACTGGGCAGACGCGCAGTCTGATTTGCAACTTTGTTCTTCGCGAATGGCAAAACATGTTTTCTCAAGGCGCGGCTCACAAATATTCTCTCAACCCAAAGTACACTGATTCAAGTTCAAGAAGGGCAGTTGTCAGTTTCTCGGGAAAGAATATGCACTGTACTTGTTAACCGCTGTCCAGGAAAAATTAGGATAGGTGAACTAATCGGCTCAAAAAAGGCCTAAATAGTGTTGACTGGGCCGTTAAACTCCAATACAAACAAAGTACACACGCCCAAGCCATTACAGGAAGACCTATACAGATATCCTTTGATAAAATGCTTTGAAATACCGGTATGAATACTTTGGTAATTTAGTGATATATAGGACCATATTTAAGGTGATCAGATACACTTGGCATATTTTTTGCCTTTTTTCTCAAGGGAGACAACCTTCGTGGCTTCTTGTTTACATTCTTGTAGGTCAGTCCTCTCTGAAAAAGGGCTCTACTCTTTAAAGTAAGATTTCACTCTAATAGGGTCTGTTCTTAAAGGTAAGAATTTTAAGTGCTCCTTAGCAGCCAATGGCTTCCTTTCGGTTTGCTCCTTGGGAGTGCCTTCATTTGTTCCTTAGCCGGCAGCAGTAGATCCCTATTTCAAAAGGAGAAAAAATACTGAAACAGTTGTTCCCCCTAGAAGTATACCGATGCTCCTTATGCTTCACAGTCTTTTTCTAAGTCGTTGGCAAGTTCATCCGGGGGCCGAAGCTCCACTTGAAAATTGTGAAATTTGCCCTGCGCATTAAGCTTCCTCTTGTAAACCTGAAAACAACCCCCTAATGCTAGCGCCATCTTCCGGGCATTCTGTGTGGAATCCGCCAAGAATGCATGGCACTCCATTTTCTTCTGTCTCGAAGAAAGTTCGTTCACTACGATAAAACAGAATACCTTCCAGTATTTCATGTCTTGAACACCATAGGAAATGAAATCAATGGGGTACATGCACACATCTATTCCATGTGCGACTCTGTTAGCTTTATGCGGTCGTATGTCAATTCCTTTGGAAGAAAACACCATGTAACACAGAGGTAATTCCACTTTATCCATTTCAAGTAAATCTTCTTTGACTTTGGCAATCATGGCATCAACTGGCTTTCTGACATGCTGGAGTCCGAATAATCCTGTAACTTCCTTTTTACCGAGGTATTTTGCCACAAAACAAGCCGGAAGTCGATCTACTGTCACACCTTTGAATTTAGAAAAATTTGATTTCAACTGAGTTTTCGGAGATTTATCGAACTTTGTTAATCTTTTCAATCTGTCGAACATAGATGTCTTCTTTGGCGTTTTCTCGGGCTTTTTACCACTACCGTCACTTTTATCCGACACTATTTTCACACCTTTTGATTTTGTTTCACTATCCTTGCCTCCTTCTGACTTTTCGCCCTCGCTCTGGCTCCCCGTTGATTCGTGTCCAACTGAACCAGTCTCGATTTCTTGTTCGTCTATTTCCGGTACATTCGAGTCGGGTTCTAGCTTAAGCTCGTCTAGCTTCTCGATCGCTTCTTCGAATGTCGTGTCGCCAGCTTCAATCTGAAATGTCGGATCTTCCTCGACATAAACGTCATTGGACAGCCCTGATCCGGACGCCGTCGAGTTGGAATCTGACTCTGCCCCGTTTGTCGACATGTTTTATCTGAAATAGAATAGCAAACTTAATTACTATAATTTTCTAGACTTCCTGAAAGTTTGTTTTCCTTTCATGGTAAACTCCTATTTATAAGACAGAAATAGAGGATCTTACACCCGTGGTCATTTCATATGATATTTATGAAACGAGCCTTCGGCGCGTTTCATAAATATCATATGAAATTTATCATATGACCACTTTAAATTGTATTTTATCACGTTTATTCCACAGAAATGCATGGTTGACATGGGCGTCGTCATGCCGTTACTTAATCCCGCTAATGGTAGGGTGACAATCTGGACCAAAAAAATGGGAACCCATACCCCCCCGTATAACAAGACAAGTCATATACCAAAATGTTCGTCAGGATCCGTAGTATCTGAAACTGCCGGCATAAATTGGCATAAATGATGGCGAGCTGAGAAATCCAAGATGGCGTCCAAGATGGCCGCCATAGCTGTAAATTCCAGTTTTTCGTAAAATATGAATATAAATACCACAAATCATCTTACAAACTTATTTTAATTTATTTTTCTGGTGTAGAAAGAAGATTTGTGCTAGAATATAGATCAACTTTTTAGGTTTGACTTGAAAACCGGTGAAAAAAATGATATTTTATTGTTTTTGTGTCTAGTTTCATAGGTGGTACATAAAAGAAATTCTGATGTTTCAAAATTTAAACAGTTTTTACATATCTATTGTTTTATTTTAACTAAGACACTATTCTAAAATACATTTAACACTATTTTAATATACATTTATGGTTTGTTATGACTTTTTTACCATCAATTTAGCCCCAGGATTACCCCACCCACTCATTTTACCAGTAAAATTAATTCACATAAATGCTCACAAACAAGGGATTTGTAGGTGTGTGCTTCATTTTAGTCAATCAAGTAGTAGAGGACATTCACAATAATGCTTAGTTCTGTTTTCATATTGTCTCAAAAACATGCCCATATGTTTTTGACCCCCTTGAACCTCACTTTGTTTTATAGAAAACTAGGGTTTTCAGGGGTAAGCATTATTTTTCGAATTTATGCTTAAGGACATAGCTTGTGGTGTTTGACAGCATCGCCACATTGAGAGGGTTCTAAAGAGTCCCCACAATCTATGTTTTGAACAGAAATAAGAAAAATATCATTATTATCTGGATTTTTTTTTGGGGGGGAGGGGGGGGGGGGGGTAGTAAAATCTTCCAATGGATATGGATTTGAATTATGCGTGTTTTCGTAATGTTATGTATTTAGCCATTTGAAACACCACCTCTTTATAATACTGTTTTCTGAATCCAAGCATAAACCTCTTAGTTAAACAGTGTTATGTCCAAGAAAAAGGTAGAATAGTGTAAAAGAAGTTCCTTTACATGTTTTTTGTCATTTTTTTCTATGCAAATAGTTAGGGGTTTGGGCTTTGAACAGTGTTATATAAAAATGTGTTATAAAATGATTGTGCTGTACTAATAGGCCATATCAGACTCCAAGTACATGATTTAAAACTGTCATAGTCCTCGGTATAAATATGAGCTAGTATTGTAAACAAGTTCTTACAAATGTTAGTTTTTTGTTTGTTTGTTTGTTTGTTTGAATGGGGTTTAACGTCCCCGTCGACATTATTAAAGTCATTTTGGAGATGTTGCTTCCAATTTTGTGGAACTTTTATCTGACATTGAGATGGAATGACATCTCAAGCCCTACCGCCCAATGAAACCAGAAGGCTTATATGCATTGGACGATCTGACACACACCGCTTTGCCTGGGCAGGCTTAGTCCTTCTTAAAAGCGGTTTACCAGTACTCGTGTGTGGTCAGATTCAGCTCTTCGTGGAAGCACCATGCAGCCCAATCTATTTCTGCATGCCCCGATGGGCGGGGGCAACTTACAAATGTTAGTTTGCTTGTTTGTATTGGGGTTTAACGGCCCAGTCAACACTATTTAGGTAATTTTTGAGCTTGTCAGTTTACTTATCCACACTTTTCTTGTGCAGGCTTATACGTAAGTGATTAACCAGAACAGTGCACATTCTTTCGCCAGAAACTGAAACTGCCCTTCTTGAATCAGCGGAAAGGAGAGAATGACCATTGAAAGGATTTCATGATTAATCTCCACGAAAGAATGTTACCGACCCCAGCAGGTATCGAACCCGTGTCCTCCTGATCACCATTTAGGCGCTTACAAATGTAAGACCTATTCAAACATGCTTTACTACTTGCAAGCTTGAGTACACGGTTGTACTTTCTATGAGCAAATGCAGTCATCACTACACTGATCAGGCTATTTACAACCATATTAGTTAAAAGGGAGAGGCTGCTTGCATCTGTGTTATGAGCTGTGGAATGAATAACCCAGTTTCAGGATCAACCATATGCCCTAGGTCTATAGGGCTAGGCAAATTAATCTTAGATTTAATAGCTCCCCATCAAATCAGTAGCTGATATGTACACCTGTACAAATGGAGCAAAAACTATTAGTTGGTGGTAGATGACTAGGTCTAACTCCGGGTTTTTGGAGCACCATTGTTGTCTAATGTGTTTGGCTGAACAGCAAACCTACAGAAAAATTGCTGCTGCCTTAACTGGCCCTGAGACATTTGACTCAATGCCAAGATCTGAAATCTCTTGAAGCTTGAAGTCTGATTTAGGCAATCCTCTTGTCTATACTATGTAAAGAAGAGCAGGTATCACATCCTGTAAGGCAATGCAGACAGCATAATTGCCCTTTCATCTGGCTCTAGCTTCCTGAAAACAGTGTGAACTGGAATACCTGAAACTGAAACCAATACAGCTTGTAAGCATGGACGGTCCGACTTGCACCGCTTTGCCTGGACAGGCTTAGATCCTCTAAGGGGTTTACCAATACTCATGTGCGGTCGGTTTCAGCTCTGCGTGGAAGCATCATGCACCTGATGGGCGGTGGGTGGGGGAGGGGGTGGGGGGCGAAGACATTTCGACAATATAGCTACTGGAGATGAAGTTCCTCAAGAGATAAGAGATACGATAAGAAGTTTGATAAGTTGCCATAAAATGGGTCAAAAGCCATTTGAGTCATTCATGCAGGAAATACTCATACCCATAGCTAGTTAGGCAGACCAAAGAACAGTCTTATGAGCCTTTGCCTGGGTCAAAACTCCAGACTATGAGTGATATCAGGTCAATGGCACAGGTGTCTGGGGAAACCAGTCTGAGGAACTGACTGCCACCGGTGAAGAGATATATGCTCTCTATACATCAATTCATTCATTCAAGGTCTTGTCTTTCAAAAATGCTCATGATCACGCGAGTTTGTTTACAGATGAAGAATGTATGATGTCTACCAATAAGTCAGATTTCCTTGAAAAACTAGAAAGACTTGCTGGTTGTGTAGTATTTGACGGGATATCTGTACTTCAAGTGTTGCAGCATTCATCATGTCTCAGACTGACATATCAACAGATGGCTGCTATGTTTTGGTCTTACAGTCTTTTTACCATTATTTGGGTAGGTACCATTCACGTCGGTTTTGACAGGAATGAGGAAAACAGTCTCAAATCACAGACCCAACAAAAGTGTGGAAAGAATGTTTCTTCACACGTGCCTGTGTCTACGAGGAAAAATATAGTAACTGGTGATTGATAGATACTTTCAAACAGTAAAATCAAGAACTTTACACTAGATACCTTACTGAAAATTGCCATGAGCTTCTTAAGAAGAATGCTACTGTTGTTGGTGCAGGTTGACTTGAGAACAAGGCTCTGAAGTTTCCACTGATGGAGCGCTGTGGTGCAGTGGTAAAGCATCGGATTTGAGATCGAGAGGTAGCCGGTTCGATCCCCGCAAGCGCCATGTGTTGTTTCCTTGAGCAAGGAACTTTATCCACATTGCTTTGTACTGGTTCCTGTCCAGGAAAAGAGGGCCACATGGAAGATTAGTACTAGTACTAAATGTGTTATCCTCTATAAATAAGGTTGATTATTATTATTATTATTATCATGTTGTTCCTGTTCAGCATGAACTTTATTCCAACCGTGAAGAAGCTGATAGAAGAATGATTTGCAACTAGCCGTTGCAGGTTCTCTTGTTGTCAGTTCTGATACCGATGTTTTCTTTCTACTTGTGCATCATTTTAACCTACTTTATGCTGATGACAGGCAGAAGAGGTATTCATGCTGACTGCACCAGGTATATTCCAGTTCACACTGTTTTCAGGAAGCTAGAGCCAGATAAGAGGGCAATTATGCTGTCTGTATTGCCTTATGGGTTGTCTTTACATAATACAGGCAAGAAAAAGGCAATTCATGTTCTGCCTAAACCAGACTTCCAGCTTCAAGAGATTTCAGATCTTGGGACTGAGTCAAATGTCTCAGGGCTACTTAAAGCAGTAGCAATTTCTTTTTAGTGCACAGCTGTGCATATCAGCTACCGATTTGATGGGGAGCTTCAAAATCTAAGATTAATTTGCCTAGCCCAGTAGACCTAGGGTATACAGAGTAAACCGCTTAGAGATTCTAAGCATGCCCAGGAAAAGTGGTGCGAGTTGGACCATCCTTGCATATAAAACTTTTTGGTTTAAATGTGTGGCGGGGCTTGAGGTGTCATTTCATCTCAATGTCGGGGAAGGTCCCACAAAAAATTGGAAGCAATGTCTCCAAAATGCAAAATGACTGATACAGTGTTGACGGGGGACGTTGTACCTCAAATCAAACAAAATATAACCTGATTGCATAGCATATCCACTTTATAACACGTTTTTATATAACAGTTTTGGATATAACACTATATAACCCCAAAAATCTAGCCAGTTACACAGCAAAAATGACAATGAAAGTCATTTTGGATCAATTTGATAAACACTATTTTGCTATTTTGTTTGGATATAGCACTGCTTAATTAAGACGGTCAATGCTCAGATCCCGAAAACAGTGTTATAAAGAGGTGGTGTTTCCTAATGGCTGATCATATAATATAGTATGAGAACAGAACTAAGCATTAGTTTCATTGCCCTCTTCTACTTGTTGTTTAAAATGAAATCCTCGCCTGCAAATCCCTTGAGTGTGAGTATTATGTGAATGAATTGTACTGGTAAACTGAGTGGGTGGGGTAATCCTGGGGCTAAATTTATGGTAAAACAGTCATAACAAATCATAAATGTACTTGGAAATAGTGTTAAATGTATTTTAGAATAGTGTCTTAGTTAAAATAAAACAATAGATAAATAAAAATTGTTTAAAACTTTGAAACATCAGCATTGCCTTTATGTACCACCTATGAAACTAGACACAAAAACGATGAAATGTCTTTTATTTCACCGGTTTTCAAGTCAAACCCAAAATGTTGATCAATATTCTAGCATAAATCGTCTTTCTGTACCAGAAAAATAAATTAAAATAAGTTTGTAAGATGATTTGTGGCAATATTGTGTGACTGAATTTTACTGGTAAAATGAGTGGGTGGGGTAATCCTGGGGCTAAATTGATGGTAAAAAAGTCATAACCAACCATAAATGTATTTTAGAATAGTGTTAAATGTATTTTAGAATAGTGTCTTAGTTAAAATAAACAATAGATATGTAAAAACTGTTTAAATTTTGAAACATCAGAATTTCTTTTATGTACCACCTATGAAACTAGACACAAAAACAATAAAATATCATTTTTTTCACCGGTTTTCAAGTCAAACCTAAAAAGTTGATCTATATTCTAGCACAAATCTTCTTTCTACACCAGAAAAATAAATTAAAATAAGTTTGTAAGATAATTTGTGGTATTTATATTCATATTTTACGAAAAACTGGAATTTACAGCTATGGCGGCCATCTTGGACGCCATCTTGGATTTCTCAGCTCGCCATCATTTATGCCAATTTATGCCGGCAGTTTCAGATACTACAGATGCTGACGAACATTTTGGTATATGACATGTTTTGTTATACGGGGGGGTATGGGTTACTACCAGAAATAGTGGACTTTTTGGCCCATTGTCACCCTACCAAAAGTGTTATACGATATGACGTTATCCACTGCATATCAACAACGTAATGTGATAAATACATGTTTGATATCCCTTAATCCCTTAATGTGCCAAACACACCCAACAGGGAGCGCGTGGCTATCTCGCCAGATCTTTATCTGAGTGTAAAATGGTGTCTGCGTTTGTAACAAAATCAAAATTACTATGATTCATTTGAAATTAACCAATAATTTCACACCCTGAGGACACCTAACTGAAATTAAACCAGTAATTTATCAAACAGCTATCTTGTTTAACGGTTTAAGAGGAATAGATATACCAGACACATTTTCCGACATTTTTAATAAGGGAGATAATTTGGGTCACTTCCTGTTTGCTTACTTGGAAATTTAATCGATCCGAAAAATAGTTCTACTATTGAAGGAAAGAATTTGCTTCTTCGGGAGCAAATATTTTTCTTTAAGATTTGGTCATCGTTGGCAAGGAAAACAGGGATATTTTAAGAGTTATCTCCCATGACGCTAAATCTATTCTATAGATAGCTACTTAAGGTGAATACGCATACACTTCCAAGGGAGTGTACTCGTGTATATACGTAGTAGCAAAAAGTTACACCACGTAAACAAGCCCGTGCGATGAATGCTCTTGAAAAAAAACGCTTATCATAACAGAAAGACGGGTTTACAGGGTAATTTTATTGTTTTTCTTGTTGTTAGTCATAAACATAGATTGTGAGTACTCGTTAGAACCGCCTCAATGAGGCGGTTCTAACGAGCACCCACAATCTATGTTTGAAGCAGGAATAAGTAACATCATAAATTAAAAAAAATGTCATCACAAGGTTGTATTGGTTGGTTGGTTTGGATATTTTACTCCCCAGCCAACACTACTATTAACTATTATCGACGGTCACGTCGAGCTGGCAATTTACCTGACCACACTTTTTTTCTTGCCCAGGCTTATACGAGTACGATGTTAGCGGTTAAGTAACACATTCTTTCGTCAGAAACTGACAATTGCTTTTCTAGAACCAGCGGAAGAGAGAATGAAAACAAAAAAAAATTCCTGAAGAACAAGGTTGGGTGGCAAATTCCACCCCCGGTATTTACCAGTGGCATTTACCGGTATTTACCGGTCTGGAAAATACTCATCAAGCGGCAAATACAGGCAAATTGAATTTTTTAGCCTTAAAATACTGCAGAAATCTTAACAATTTGAATTGAAATAGTATATTGGAACTAAATGAGTAAAAGAATGTTAAAAGTTAATATCTATATAAGGCTATCAACCTACTAAATAAAATATTACTCAATTTAAAGATGCTGAACCAGCCAAAAAGTGAATCTAAGAC
Source organism: Lucinisca nassula (assembly GCA_963580285.1). Lineage (NCBI taxonomy): Eukaryota > Metazoa > Mollusca > Bivalvia > Lucinida > Lucinidae > Lucinisca > Lucinisca nassula. The sequence continues at coordinate 36,789,129 of OY757019.1, forward strand.
TAAAATTTTGAAATTATTTAATAAAAAAAAAATGTACATGTATCTTTTTGAATCAACAGTAGAAAAATGTAGGTAGAACTGGTTTAATATTATCACTTACAACAATTACAACTTATCAGATGAAGATCAGACTGAGCACATCTGTATCTTTTAAACATACTTGTCTACAGAATAACCATGTTTTCAAGTTTTAGGTTGTAGTTACAGCATTTTACTACTGTCAAAAACTTTAGTTTCACAGTAAATAGCAAGATCATATGGACTAAATTACTAAAACAACAACTCTCTAAACCTTGTTATTCAAAAGAGCACAGGCTTATTCAAGAGAGCACACGATGGACTGAAGGATGTCTTATATGACTTTAAACAATTAGTCAGTGTGAAAGTAAACAGATGAGTACTGTGGCAGGTTCAAAATAGGTCTTTCTTTTCTTAAATTACATTTTTATAATTAAATTAGATAGTAACAAATAAACAAATACCAGAGTTAAACTAAACATGTACATGTATAGTAGTAAATGTAACATCTATTATTGAAATTGCCCATATATAACTGCTGAGTATATGGTTTTGTTTTAATTCCAGGGTGGAAAATTCCATTTTCCAGTATTTGCCGGTATTTACCGGTAAATGCCACCGGCATGGAAAATACTCATATCTGCCGGCATTTTGCCAACTTGCTGAAGAATGTTGCTGCATGGGCGGGGATCGAACCCGCGACCTGATCATCGGTCTGACGCAAATCCGACAGAGACACTGTGTTTTGACAACAACACATCCCGTCGGTGAAATGATTACCAACTAAAGCCCACTTTAAACAGAGAAAACTGGAGTTTACGGGGATATTATTTTTCTTATTTCTGCTCCAAGACCTATATTTGTAGCATAACACGGATTTTCATTTACCATTCGGGAGATGCGAAAAAATGTAGTTTGTTTGTTTGATTTGAGGTTTAACGTCCCCGTCAACACTGTAAAGGTTGCTTCCAATTTTGTTGGACTTTTACCCGACCTTGAGATGAAATGACATCGCAAGCCCTGCCGCCCAATGAACCAATAGGGTTTATTAACATGGAAGGGCCGACTCGCACCGCTTTGCCTGGGCAGGCTTAGATCCTCTAAGCGGTTTACCAATACTCGTGTGCGGGTCGGTGTCAGCTCTGCGTGGAAGCATCATGCAGCCCATCTATTTCTTCAAGCCCCGATGGGCGGGGGCCGTTGTTGCAAGGGAATGTTACAGTAATGAGACCAATATTGAAATAGAACATGACGTAGCCAATTACGACTATCAAAAAACTGCCATGATTATGTCCAAAGGGGCTGAAATCACTTTATTTTGGGTTGAAAATAGGGGTTTAAATCGTTTTATTTGTAGAAGAAAAATAGGGGTTTGAATCACTTGCTTAATTTTGAGAATAAAATAGGGACTTGAATCACTTAATTTTGGGTAGAAAAATAGGGGCTTGATCACTTTAATCGGGGTAGAAAAATAGGGTTTTGAATCACATTATTCGGGGTAGAAAAATATGATACTATCAGAGACTTTGTCTCTCGTAAATTAGAGAATTTGTCTCTAGAAAAAAATATGGTACCAAATTAGAGACCCCTTTGTCTCTAATTTAGAATAAATAGAGGGTCTTACATGAGTGCTCATGTATTATTGAATTTATTAAACGAGTTGAGGAAAAGGGATAAAATGCGAGGCTTTGCCGCGCATTTTATCCCTTTTCCTCAACGAGTTTAATAAATTATTGGTATAGAGGATCTTACATGAGTGCTCATGTATTATTGAATTTATTAAACGAGTTGAGGAAAAGGGATAAAATGCGAGGCTTTGCCGCGCATTTTATCCCTTTTCCTCAACGAGTTTAATAAATTATTGGTATAGAGGATCTTACATGAGTGCTCATGTATTATTGAATCTATTAAACGAGTTGAGGAAAAGGGATAAAATGCGAGGCTTTGCCGAGCATTTTATCCCTTTTCCTCAACGAGTTTAATAAATTCAATAATACATGAGCACGAATGCAAGGTTCTATTTATCATATGACATTTATAACGCCTCTTATTCACGATTGTTTTACAAAAATATCAATATTCCGCCATTAGTAAACGCGACGTCGTTAAGGACGTCGTACATGTAACGTAACGGAACGTATCTAGCCAATTTGCATATTTAATCCATTAGTGGATTATCGAAAATAATACATGACGTTATTACATTCTCAGACGCGACGTCATATGATAATATTGTTTCTTCTCCAAATAAAGTGATTCAAACCAATATGACAAAGATACAAAGGTAACGAGACCTAACCAACGCAATTTGGTGACACAAATATGATACTCTACACCATAATTGATTAAAATCATGCAAATAAAGTTACGGTACAGGGCGCCGGTTACCTAAAATGCCTGAAGAAAAATACAGTATTGTGCAATAGTAATGAGCCGTGACAATATCGAGTGCATTACCCCTTTATTACTCTCTGTATATTTCAGAAATGTCGTTCTCTTTCTTTCTTTAGGCCCCCGCCCATCGGGGCTTGGTTGGTTGGTTGGTTGATTTGAGGTTTAACGTCCCCGTCAACACTGTAAAGGTCATTTTGGAGATTTGCTTCCAATTTTGTGGGACTTTTACCCAACATTGAGATGAAATGACATCTCAAGCCCTGTCGCCAATGAAACCAATAGGGTTTATTAGCATGGCTGGTCCACCTCGCACCGCGGTTCCTGTACAGGCTTAGATGTAGGCTCTAAGCGGTTTACCAGTACTTTTGTGCGGGCCGGATTTAGCTCTGCGTGGAAGCATCATGCAGCCCATATATTTCTTCAAACCCCTATGGGCGGGGGCCGGAGTACTGTGTGTGTGTGTGTGTGTGTGTGTGTGTGTGTGTGTGTGTGTGTGTGTGTGTGTGTGTGTGTGTGTGTGTGTGTGTGTGTGTGTGTGTGTGTGTGTGTGAAACGGTGAATTCGGGTTTAACGTCGCTTTCGACATTTTTTCAGTCATATCACGAGGGTGTCTGGTTGCGACAGGGAGATCAATGCTCACTTTTAAAGTGCTGCCTCACTGAAGTATCATGTCCCAGACACATTACATGATACCACACCCAGTCACATTATCCTGACACTGGGTCGACCAGTCCTAGCTCTACCCCGTAAATCTGAGTGCCAAGCGAGGAGCAGCTAGTACCATTCTTAACGACTTTGTTATGTCGCGGCCCGGGATCGAACCCGTGACCACCCGTTCCCCGGAGCGGACACTCTACCAACTGAGCTATCGGGGCCGGTACACACGAGTACTGGTAAACCGCTTAGAGGAGCTAAGCCTGCCCAGGCAAAGCGGTGCGAGGCGGACAGTCCACGCTTATAAACCCTATTAGTGTCATTGGGCGACAGGGCTTGAGAAGTCATTTCATCTCAATGTCGGGTAAAAGTCCCACAAAATTGGAAGCAACGTCTCCAAAATGACCTTTACAGTGTTGACGGGGGCGTTAAACCACAAATCAAACGTAGCAAACGTTCTCCTTTTCATTCCTTCGTTCATTCGTCCGTCTCCCCATCTCAAAAACACGCCAATATAATTTTGACACCTTAAACCCCACTTTTATATTGTAAAACTCGGGTTTACAGGGGTAAACCTTTTTTTTGTTGTTGTTGCTATTTCTGCTTTGAGCAGAAATAAGAAAAATATCACATTTTTTTCATCTGCTTTTTTTTTTTTCATTTCACGGCCGTAAAATTTGCAATGCATTTGAATAGGCGTGTTTTCGAAATACTTTCTTCTCGAACTTACATGTTATTAATATTTTGAATGCACGACCCGCCGGATGGTTTTAGTTTTATGAGTGTTACCATATATGGTGGTCATGTTACCTGGACCTAAAACGGTTCCCCCAATAAATGCGCCTTATCGTAAGGAGCAAAAATATATCTTATACTTTAGTGCTGTATTCTGAATCATTTGCAGGATAAAATGCATTCTCACTTTTCCAATACAAAAGCATATGTGTCAAAGTTTGACCTAGGCACAAAGAAGGTCAAGGTCAACCCAGGGTCAGCATTTTAGCAACCTATGATGGGCCAACGTCCCAGATGCTATTTATCAAGTTTCGTGAAAATCTGCCCAGTGGTTCTGGAGAAGACTGTTTTTGAAGGGTTTTTACCATATATGGCTTGGCGGCCATTTTGGTCATGTGACCTGGACCCCATGAGCAAATTTTGGTTTCCCTCATCCCATAGAGGCTCCATATGAGATTTGACTTCAATCGGCCCAACGGTTTCCGAGGAAAAGCAGTTCGAAAATTTTCACATTTGTCGCCTCGGCGAGGCTATACTAAATGGAATGTAATATTTTCAAGTTCATTGGTTAGATCTCATTGATATCTATCAGTATGCCAAAAATTGTTTAAATATTCCAAGCGGTTAAGTCACTATCACCAATTTTCACAAACGGGTTACGGACGGACCATATATGGCTTGGCGGCCATTTTGGTCATGTGACCTGGACCCCATGAGCAAATTTTGGTTTCCCCCATCCAATAGAGGCTTCATATGAAATTTGACTTCAATCGGCCCAACGGTTTCCGAGGAAAAGCAGTTCGAAAATTTTCACATTTTTCGCCTCGGCGAGGCTATACTTAATGGAATGTTATATTTCGCCAGTTCATTGGTTAGATGTCATTGATATCTATCAGTATGCCAAAAATTGTTTAAATATTCCAAGCGGTTAAGTCACTATCACCAATTTTCACAAACGGGTTACGGACGGACAGACAGACAGACCATATATGGCTTGGTGGCCATTTTGGTCACGTGATCTGGACCCCATGAGCAAATTTTGGTTTCTGGTAGGGTGACAATCTGGACCAAAAAAAATGGGAACCCATACCCCCCCGTATAACAAGACAAGTCATATACCAAAATGTTCGTCAGGATCAGTAGTATCTGAAACTGCCGGCATAAATTGGCATAAATGATGGCGAGCTGAGAAATCCAAGATGGCGTCCAAGATGGCCGCCATAGCTGTAAATTCCAGCTTTTCGTAAAATATGATTATAAATACCACAAATAATCTTACAAACTTATTTTAATTTATTTTTCTGATGTAGAAAGAAGATTTGTGCTAGAATATAGAATAACTTTTTAGGTTTGACTTGAAAACCGGTGAAAAAAATGATATATTATTAATTTTGTGTCTAGTTTCATAGGTTATACATAAAAGCAATTCTGATGTTTCAAAATTTAAACAGTTTTTACATATCTATTGTTTTATTTTAACTAAGACACTATTCTAAAATACATTTAACACTCTTCTAAAATACATTTATGGTTGGTTATGACTTTTTACCATCAATTTAGCCCCAGGATTACCCCACCCACTCAGTTTACCTGTAAAATTCATTCACATAAATGCTGACACACAAGGGATTTGTAGGCGTCTGCTTCATTTCAGTCAATTTAGTAGTAGAGGACATTCACAATAATGCTTAGTTCTGTTTTCATATTGTCATGAAAACATGACCATATGTTTTTGACCCCCTTGAACCTCACTTTTATATGGAAAAACTAGGGTTTTCAGGGGTAAGCATTTTTTTTCTAATTTATGCTTAAGGACATAGCTTGTCGGTGTTTGACAGCATCCTCACACTGAGAGCGTTCTAACGAGTCCCCGCCATCTATGTTTTGAAGAGAAATGAGAAAAAATTCATTTTTATCTGAATTTGTGTGTGTGTGTGTGTGTGTGTGGGGGGGGGGGGGGTGATGGGGTGACAGTAGTAAAAACTTCCATTGGATTTGAATTATGTTTGTTTTCGTTATGTTATATTATGTATTTAGCCATTTAGCCATTTGAAAACACCACCTCTTTATAATACTTTGTTCTTAATCCAAGCATAAACCTCTTAGTTAAACAGTGTTATATCCAAACAGAAAGGTAGAATAGCGTAAAATAACTTCCTTTACATGTTTTTTTTGTCATTTTTTCTATGCAATTAGTTAGGGGTTTGGACTTTGAACAGTGTTATATAAAAATGTGTTATAAAATGATTGTGCTGTACTGAAAGGCCAAATGAGACTACAAGTACATGTTTTTAAATTGTCATAGTCCTCGGTATAAACATGAGCTTGTATTGTTTTTTTTTGTTTGATTTGAGGTTTAACGTCCCCGTCAACACTGTAAAGGTCATTTTGGAGACGTTGCTTCCAATTTTGTTGGACTTTTACTCGACATTGAAACAAAATGACATCTCAAGCCCTGTTGCCCAATGAAACCAATAAGGTTTAAAGAGTACATTGTTGTACTTTCTATGAGCAAATATGCAGTCATCACTACACTGATCAGGCTATTTACAACCATATCAGTTAATAGCTGGGGGCTGCTTGTGTCTGTCTTAGGCCAAAAAAAAAAAAATAGGTGTGTTTCAGGTTTCAGCTTGAAAAAAATTAGGTGGGGAAGGTCGATTTAATTTTTTTTTTTATCTTAATTTTTTATTTTGTTTATACACTGTATAGAGCATTTCTGCGGAAATAGTAGTAGTAAACACCGAAACGCTCGGAAACTGACCGAATTAGAACAAATAAACCGCACGCAACCGCTCGCGTAGTTCCGAGTCGTTTCGCCCCGCGATTTTTTTTTTTTTTTTGGCAATAAAAAATTTAGGGTTGGACCTAAAACTTAGGTAGGGTCGGGAAACCGGAAACACACCTATTTTTGTTTTTGGCCTTATGACCTGTGGAATAAATAACCCAGTCTCAGGATCAACCATATGCCCTAGGTCTATAGGGCAAGACAAATTAATCTTAGATTTTATAGCTCCCCATCAAATCAGTAGCTGATATGTACACCTGTACAAATGGAGCAAAAAAAAAACTATTAGTTGATGGTAGATGACTAGGTCTAACACCGAATTTTTGGAGCACCATTGTTGTCTAATGTGTTGGTCTGAACGGCAAACCTACAGAAAAATTGCTGCTGCCTTAACTGGCCCTGAGACATTTGACTCAATACCAAGATCTGAAATCTCTTGAAGCTTGAAGTCTGGTTTACGCATTTTTCTTGCCTATACTATGTAAAGAAGAGCAGGTTTCACAACCTGCAAGGCAATACAGACAACATAATTGCCCTTTCATCTAGCTCTAGCTTCCTGAAAACATTGTGAACTGGAATACATGGTGCAGTCAGCATGAATACACTTCCTGTCTGTCTTGAAGAATATGTTATCAACATTAAGCTGGCTAAAATGAAGCAGAAGTAGATGGAAAACATGGGTATATGGGCTTACCAGAACAGAGAACCTGCAAACTGCAGGTGCAAAATCATTCTACTATCAGCTTCTTCAGAGTTGTAATCGAGTTAATGCTGAGCAGCAACAACCTCACTGCATACTTTCAGAGATTTGTTCTCAAAATAGAAGTAAAGCAATGATCAAGAATTGATACAATTAATTTACACCTCCCATCAATGACTCTAAAGGGAAAGAATCACAAACATGAAGTAACTAGAACTTAATGGAAACAACAACAGAGGAAAGGCAAAAGGACAGTTACTGTCCCACAAAATGGCAAACTGGCTATCCAGTTATATTATAGGAATCACCCCTGATGAAGTTATGAACAAGCCCTTATAAGATGGTTTTTATCATGACCCATTACTGCTAAGTATGCCATGCATAGTTGCAAGCTTTTCTAAACACCATACCAATACACAGGCTTATAATAAGCCTATTAACAAGATGCTGGATTTATTTCACAATTACAGTTTAAAATTTATTAAACCATTTTCCCTGACATTTGGACAACTTTGTTTGTTTGTTGTTTTATTTGAAGTTTAACATACCCATCAACACTATATAGGTCATTTTGGAAACGTTGCTTCCAATTTTGTGGGACTTTTACCCGACATTGAGATGAAATGACTTCTCAAGCCCTGTCGCACAATGAAACCAATACAGCCTATTCGAAATTCGCAGAATTGCAGTATGTTTCCTCTGGCTTTCTTTGCCGTATCATTACAGGGTCATTAATGAGGCTTTATTAGCCGAAACTACGTAGTATGACCCATCTTCTTTCTTATGAATGTTTTCATTGCTCTTTAAGGAACTCATTTTTGATTTTTATTATCAGCATGGATTATCAGACTCGCAGCGCTTTGCCCGGACAGGCTTAGATCCTCTAAGGGGTTTACCAATACTCATGTGCGGTCGGTTTCAGCTCTGCGTGGAAGCATCATGCAGCCCATCTGTTTGTTCAAGCCCGATGGGCGGGGCCCGAAGACATTTGGACAATATAGCTACTGGAGATGAAGTTCCTTAAGAGATAGAGAAGTTTGATAAGTTGCCATAAAATGGTTTGCCATTTGAGTCATTCATGCAGGAAAGGCTCATACCCATAGCTTGTTAGGCAGTCCAAAGAAAACCTTATGAGCCTTTGTCTGGGTCAAAACTCCTGACTATTAGTGATATCAAGTCAATGATACAGGTGTCTGGGGAAACCAGTTTGAGGAACTGACTGCCACCGGTGAAGAGCTATATCCTTTCTATACATCAACTCATTCATTCAAGGTCTTGTCTTTCAAAAATGCGCATGATCATGCGAGTTTGTTTACAGATGAAGAATGTATGATGTCTACCAATAAGTCAGATTTCCTTGAAAAACTAGAAAGACTTGCTGGTTGTATAGTATTTGACGGGATGTCTGTACTTAAAATTCATCATGTCTCAAACTGACATATCAACAGATGACTGCTATGTTTTGGTCTTACAGTCTGCTTACCATTATTTGGGTAGCTACCATTCACTTCGGTTTTGACAGGAATGAGGCAAACAGTCTCAAATCACAGACCCAACAAAAGTGTGGAAAGAATGTTTCATCACCCGCGCCTGTGTCTACGAGGAAAAATATAGAAACTGGTGACTGATAGATACTTTCAAGCAGTAAAAGCAAGAACGAACCGACAATGCTTTACATTAGGTACCTTAACGAAAACTGCCATGAGCTTCTTAAGAAGAATGCTACTGTTGTTGGTGCAGGTTGACTTAAGAACAAGGCTCTGAAGTTTCCGTTGGTGTTGTTTCTGTTCATTATTCCAACCGTGAAGACGCTGATAGTAGAATGATTTGCAACTAGCAGTTGCAGGTTCTCTTGGAGTTAACGCAGCCCTTGTTGTCAGTTCTGATACCGAAGTTTTCTTTCTACTTGTGCATCACTTTAACCTGCTTTATGCTGATGACAGGTAGAAAAGATATTCATGCTGACTGCACCAGGTATATTCCAGTTCGGACTGTTTTCAGGAAGCTAGAGCCAGATGAAAGTGCAATTATGCTGTCTGTATTGCCTTATGGGTTGTAATACCTGCCCTTCTTTACATAGTACAGGCAATTCATGTTCTGCCTAAACCAGAGTTCCAGCTTCAAGATATTTCAGATCTTGGGACTGAGTCAAATGTCTCTGGGTTAGTTAAAGCAGCAGCAATTTGTTTTTAGTGCACAGGACCTGGTGTGCATATCAGCTACCAATTTAATAGGGAGCTATAAAATCTAACATTAATTTGCCTAACCCAGTAGACCTAGGGTATACAGAGTAAACCGCTTAGAGATTATAAGCATGCCCAGGAAAAGTGGTGCGAGCTGGGCCATCCTTGCATATAAAACCTTTTGGTTTAAATGTGTGGCGGGTTTTTGAGATGTCATTTCATCTCAATGTCTGGGAAAGTCCCACAAAAAATTGGAAGCAATGTCTCCAAAATGTAAAATGACTGATACAGGGTTGATGGGGATGTTTTACCTCAAATCAAATAAAATATAACCTAATTGTATAGCATATCCTCTTTAGAACACATTTTTATAACACAGTTTTGGATAAAGCACTTCATAACCCCCAAAACCTAGCCAGTTATACAGCAAAAATGACAATAAAAGTCATTTTATATCAATTTGATAAACACTATTTTGCTATTTTGTTTGGATGTAGCACTGCTTAATTAAGACGGTTAATGTTCAGATCCAGAAAACAGTGTTAAAAAGAGGTGGTGTATCCTAATGGCTGATCATATAATAAAGTATGAAAACAGAACTAAGCATTAGTTTCAATGCTCTCTTCCACTTCTTGTCTAATATTACGTGAATGAATTGTACTGGTAAACTGAGTGGGTGGGGTAATTCTGGGGCTAAATTGATGGTAAAAAAGTCATAACAAACCATAAATGTACTTGGGAATAGTGTTAAATGTATTTTAGAATAGTGTCTTAGTTAAAATAAAACAATAGATAAATAAAAACTGTTAAAATTTTTGAAACATCAGCATCGCCTTTATGTACCACCAATGAAACTAGACACAAAAACGATGAAATGCCTTTTAGTTCCCTGGTTTTCAAGTCAAACCTAAGATGTTGATCAATATTCTAGCACAAATCGTCTTTCTATACCAGAAAAATAAATTAAAATAAGTTTGTAAGATGATTTGAGGCAATATTATGTGAATGAATTTTACTGGTAAACTGAGTGGGTGGGGTAATCCTGGGGTTTAATTGATGGTAAAAAAGTCATAACCAACCATAAATGTATTTTAGAATGGTGTTAAATGTATTTTAGAATAGTGTCTTAGTTAAAATAAAACAATAGATATGTAAAAACTATTTAAATTTTGAAAACTCAGAATTGCTTTTATGTACTACCTTGGAAACTAGACACAAAAACAATAAAATATCATTTTTTTTTACTGGTTTTCAAGTCAAATCTAAAAATTTGATCTATATTCTAGCACAAATCTTCTTTCTACACCAAAAAAATTAATTAAAATAAGTTTGTAAGATAATTTGTGGTATTTATATTCATATTTTACCAAAAACTGGAATTTACAGCTATGGCGGCCATCTTGGACGCCATCTTGGATTTCTCAGCTCGCCATCATTTATGCCAATTTATGCCGGCAGTTTCAGATACTACGGATCCTGACGAACATTTTGGTATATGACATGTTTTGTTATACTGGGGGGTATGGGTTACTACCAGAAATAGTGGACTTTTTGGCCCATTGTCACCCTACCATTCCCCCATCCCATAGAGGCTCCATATGAAATTTGACTTCAATCGGCCCAACGGTTTCCGAGGAGAAGCAGTTCGAAAATTTTCGCATTTTTCGCCTCGGCGAGGCTATACTAAATGGAATATAATATTTTGCAAGTTCATTGGTCAGATCTCATTGATATCTATCAGTATGCCAAAAATTGTTTAAATATTCCAAGCGGTTAAATCACTATCACCAATTTTCACAAACGGGTTCCGGACGGACAGACAGACTGACAGAATGACAGAATGACAGACTGACAGAATGACAGAATGACATGGTGATTTTAGGGCACTCTTAGAAATCAACCGACTTCAGTCGGTCGCTTTTTCTGCGGGTCGTGCAATTCAACTCGGTGGGACTTGTTTTCTTTGTAAATTGCTTGAGATCTGATTCAGTATTTAATCTTGCTGTTGGGTCATGTATGAAAGACTTAGTTGTGTTTGAGTTGAGATTTTACGTTCCCGACAACACTACTTCGGTCATTTTGGAGAAGTTGCCACCGATTTTGTAGGACTTTTGCCCGACATTAAGATGAACTAACATCTCAAGCCCTACCACCCACGGAAACCGCCAGGGTTAAAGGAGCGGTCAGAGACTCGCACCACTCATCCTGTGCAGGCTGAGACCTAACCGGTTTACCTGCAGTACTCAAGCACCATGCAGCTCAGTGTGTTTCTCCAAGCCCCGAAGAGCGGGGGCACTGAGAGACTTACTAAAAGGCCGGAAACACAAGAGTGTGCTATTGTAATGGGTCAGTTTTTTTTTCGAACAAATTCTCGGGTGAATTTCCTTTTATTCCATTTAGAAAGTGATTTTGGTGGCAATGCATCTTTTTTGTTTGTAACGGTAATCTCCCTTTCGAAAAGAACGTCCTTTATTTCAATATGTTCTTGAAAAGAGTTCTCCTTTGGAAGCAAGGAATACATCACAAAACAGGAAAATATGGAGTGTACATGTATGTTTTCTGGGCCAGACTAGCTTGTTTCGGCCAATTAGGCCTCATCAGTGACCCTCAAAATATTTGCAAAATTCCAAAACGGAGTCAATGATCCCAAAGGACAAGAAAAGTCCACAATTACGGCTTCTTTCGCCCATCTGTGCCTAGCGTCCCACAATTGGAGCATTTTCAAATACGGTGAAGACCCTGATCAGACGCCGCTTTTGCGGCGTCTGACCAGGGTCGTTACTGTTTTGTTAAAATATAATAGAAATTGGTTGAAAATGTCAATAATATTATATCAAAAAATGAAAATGACCCTCCTTATAATGCATATGAACCCCGTCCAAATAGATAAGACGGAAGATTTCATCGGTCACCAGCATCACGTGAACAAGTCCTTGAAATGAAGACCCCCTATAGGCCTATACCTCACTTTATATAGAGAAAACTGGGGTTTACGGGGGTATACATTATTTTTCTTATTCTTGCTCTAAGACATAGGTTGTGGGTACTCGTTAGAACCGCCTCTATGAGGCGGTTCTAACAAGCACCCACAACCTATGTTTGTAGTATTTATAAGAAAAATATCACGGATTTTCATCAGAAAAATGGCCATTTTGGAGATGTGAAAAATGCACTATGTCCCACGGGTGTGTTATCGTAATGAGAGGGTGACTATACATAGTACGAAACTAATCATTTCCACAAAACACTCCTCTGCTCTATAATTTTGCCTAAAATTCAAAGAAATACGAACTTAAACAAACATGGTCACTGGGTTCCTATTGTATTATTTAGCTATTAAAATGTCAGTCTACGACAAAAAAAAACATAATGCAATAACTTCATAATGTACATGAACAACAAAACCTTTTAGGCCCCCGACCATCGGGGCTTGAAGAAATAGACGGGCTGCATGATGCTTCCACGCAGAGCTGAAACCGACCGCACACGAGTACTGGTAAACCGCTTAGAGGATCTAAGCCTGTCCAGGAAACGCGGTCCATGCTTACAAACCTTATTGGTTTCATTGGGCGACAGGGCTTGAGATGTTATTTCATCTCAATGTCGGGTAAAAGTGCCAAAAAATTGGAAGCAACGTATCCAAAATGACCTATACAGTGTTGACAGGGACGTTAAACCTCAAATCAAACAAATAAACAAAAACAACAAAACCATACCTTCTTACCTGATTCAAAAAGCTTCCATGTAACTATGTTTTTTTTTTTTTTCGTTTCAAGATACGGTAAAGAATCAAGTAAAGTCCTGTATGTAAATGGAAAGTATCCGGTATCACGTCAACAACTTCCTCCTTTTACCTGAAGAAAAAGATAATTAATATTCATTCCATAGTTAACGTTAAAAAAGATATCATTTATTTTCTGTACTTTCTCGTTAATCAATTGCAATGTTACAATGAGCGCTTTCAAACCTACAAAACAGGTCTGATAAATAAAATATGCTCCGCTTCTGTCACGTTAAAACCCCCGATTTCTAAACTAAACAAGAGGCCTATGGGCCATTATGCTCACCAGAGCTCAGCTTTGCACTGACCACTGGCAGCCATATGAGCCCCGCCAAGCGAATTTGTGTCTTCGAGCATTCCGTCTTGACAAATTTTAACTGCGCATGCCCAGCCATTCAGAGGGGCCAGGGATACGGTTTTCTGTCTAAAGGTTCCTCTTGATTCACTGCTTGTATGAGCGAGCAGCGAAGGTTCTGGCGAGACTGCGCGGATGCGCAGGCTCGCCTGAACCTTCGCTGCTCGCATAGGCGATAAGTAACAAAATCGCTTGGCGGGGGCCATATGATTTTAATCTACTGATTATAAAGTCTCCCAAACGAACCCCATGCCCAAATGAGCACCAATGTGGACTCTATAATCTGATATAGTAGGCCTTTTATGAAGTGTAGGGGGTGGGGCATGGACCCAACAGAGCCCTGGTTGGTATCACTGAATGCATCTTACCATAAGGAACAAGAGTATGTATGGTTTATTGGTGGGGATCTGTAAGGTTAATGAGATATAAGGCCTTTTCAGCAGTGGAGGGGATGAGGCATGGCCCCGACAAACCAAAGGAAAGTCCAAGATTGTTATCAAAGAATGTGTCTTATCATAAGGACCCTAACTAAACATATATGATTTAGTGGTGGGGATCTGAAGGATTTATATAAATTATATGAATAAACTTTAGTTCCCGTGAGGCAAAGATGTTCCATATGAAAATGACTTCAATTGGCTCACTGGTTTTGAGCAGATTGTTGGAATTCTGATGCTGATTCGATCCGTGAATTGTTTGTTTGAATTGAGGTTTTAAATCCCCATCAACACTATTTAGGTCATTTTGGAGACATTGCTTCCAATTTTGCGGGACTTTTACCCGACATTTAGATGAAATGAGATCTCAGTCCCTGCCGCCAAAGGGGGTGGGGGGGGGGGGTTAATATGTAGGGACGATCCGACTCGCACCATTTTGCCTGGGCAGGCTTAGACCCCTAAGCGGTTTACCAGTACTCGTGTGCGGCCGGTTTCAAGTCTGCGTGGAAGCATCATGCAGCCCAATCTATATTTCTTCTAGCCCCAATTCAATCCTTGTGACCTGCAGCCAAGGTCATTAGACCTTGACCTTAATGACTTGACCTTTTACATTAATAGAGGTACATTTAAGACCTACATTTATTTTATTTTCATAAACTAAAATTGTATAGGATTAAAGCACTATTTTACCTTTTTCCCATTCAAACGCCTTGGTGACCAAATTTGACCTTGAAGTAAAATAGGTCAAGGTCAACCCAGGGTCATCATTTGTATAATTCTTGTAGGGTACTCTTGGAGTAGCTTTTTGCTTTCTACCAAGTTTCAAGGTCATCTGACTTATGGATCTGGAGAAGAATATTTTTAAAGAGGTTTTCCTTATAAGCGCATGGCGGCCATCTTGGTCATGTGACCAGGACAAATTATATAAACTTTAGTTCCAATGATGTATAGATGTTCTAGGTAAAATATGATTTCTTTAGGTCCCGACCTATCGGGGCTGGAAGAAATACATGGGCTGAAACCGACCGCACACGAGTACTTGTAAACGGCTTAGAAAAATTAAAGCCTGTCCAGGCAAGGCGGTGCGAGTCTGACCGTCCATGTTTATAGACACTTTTGGTTTCATTGGGCGACAGGGCTTGCGATGTCATTTCATCTCAATGTCGGGTAAAAGTAAAACAAAATTGGAAGCAACGTCTCCAAAATGATCTATACAGTGGTGACGGGGACGTTAAACCTCAAATCAAACAAACACACAAACAACAAAATATGACTTCAAATGGCTTTGCGGTTTCTGATGAGAGGATGTTTGAAATTCTGATGATCATTCAATCCTTGTGACCTTGAGCCAATGTCATTGAATGGCCATGGCCTTTGACATTCATGGAGGTTCATATAAGTCCTATGTTTATTTCATAAACTATGACTGAATTGGATATAGCACTATTTTACCTTTTTCCCATTCAAATGCCTTAGGGGCCAAATTTGACCTTGCCGTAAAAAAGCTCACGGTCAACCCAGGGTCATCATTTACATAACGTTTGAAGGGCTCGAGTCCCTTTTGCTGTTTGCCAAGTTTCAATGTAATTTATTTGACTTAATAGTTCTGGAGAAAAAGATTTTTAAGGTGTTTTACCTTATATGGGCATGGTGGCCATCTTGTCATGTGACCAGGACAAATTATAAAAAACTTAAGTTCCCATACGTTCTATGTAAAATATGACTTCAACTGGCCCTTTGGTTTCTGCGGAGAAGATGTTTGAAATTCTGACGGCCATTCAATCCTTGTGACCTTAAGCCAAGGTCATTGCATGGCCTTGACCTTTTGCATTCATGGAGGTTCATATAAGTCCTATTTTAATTTCAAAAACTAATATTGTATTGCATACAAGCGCTATTTTACATTTTGTCCCTTTCAAATACCTTAGGGACCAAATTTGACCTTGCCGTAACATGGGTCAAGGCAAACCCAGGGCCTTCATTTATATTACTTTTGTAGGGCTCAAGTCTCTTTTGATGTGTGTCAAGTTTCAAGGTCATTTGACCTATGGATCTGGAGAAAGTGGTTTTAAAAGATTTTTACCTTATATGGGCATGTCGGCCATCTTGGTCACGTGACCGGGACGAATTATATAACCTTTAGTTTCCATGATGTATAGATGTTCTATATCAAATATAAAAGCAATTGGCCTTGAGGTTTCTGAGGAGAAGCTGTTTGAAATTCTGATGGTCTTGTGACCTTCAGCCAAGGTCATTAACTGACCTTGACCTTTGACATTCAGGGAGGTTAATATAAGTTCTATTTTCATTTCATACAAACACGATTTTACCTTTTTTGCCATTCAAATGCCTTGGGGACCGAATTTGACCTTGCCGTAAAATAGGTCAAGGTCAACCCAGTGCTATCATTTATAAAACTTTTGTAGGGCTTGAGTCCCTTATACTGTCTGTCAAGTTTCAATGTCATTTGAATTATGGTTCTCGAGAAGAAGATTCGTTCGTTCGTTCGTTCGTTCGTTCAAGTTAAGGCATTTTACGTCTGCCAAGGTCGAGCGGACTGAACTCCATAGCTCCACAGCGAGACGTAAGTTTTGTGCTTCTTGGCTGCAAATCGCGGCAGTTTATCCAACAAGAGTCAATCGCGTTGGTCTGCCTGTGCCCTGCCAAGGAAAATGAAGCACTGCCACTTTTAGAAATATTTAAGGCCGGTCTAAAATGAGTCAAAAATGTAGAGTAGTCATTGCCAATTCGGCTGCAGATCGCGATTTCTCTACTGTGCTCGAGAGCGGAAAGTAGGTCAACGGTGCTCTCTCTTGGGGCCGCGCGATTTTGGCCATCGGACTTAGGCTGCCAATGAGGCATGCCTATGCAGGTTTCCATTTAGGAAAACGCACGGCTAACGGTCCAGGAAGAAGACTGGTCGCAAGTCTTATTTCCAACCAGCAGGCAGGATGAGCGCGTAACGATCCAGGCGTTGGTACAAGCCCTCAGCATCTCCTATCGGCTTAGCCATGCAGAAGTGCTGCTTGTAGAACCGCCAAGCTCCGGGGACGAACTTGTTTTCCCCCGCGTCCGATGACCTTGACACGTACAGAATGCCATTCTCCCGATGTTGAAAGGCATAGCACTCTGTCGTGTACGGGTAGGTTCGACCCGTAGGCTTCCTGCTAAGCAGGTAGATGTCATGATCATCATAGCGGCGGACAGCTTGGCAGTCATAGTGGTCTTGTACCCGGAATTGCTGGTCGATCGTCACGAAATCCATGTCCGGCGCGAGTGGCTGGTAGGCTGGCTTGGGCGGCGAAGTCTTACGGCGCTGTTTCTTCGGTGGCTCAGGCGGTGTTGGCTGGGACTGCTCTGGCGAGGAAGGCGCTGGTGCAGGCGAAGGTGTTGGTCGCTGCAGTGTCGGCGCGGGCGCTGGTTCTTGTAACGGTGGCTGCTGGAGAGATCTCTATGGTCACTGTTGCTGGTGGTGCTGTTTCTTGTAGCGGTCTCTCCTTGGCTGGCTGCTGTGGTTTGGCTGCCTCCCTGTGTCTGGTCGGAGCTGGAGTGCTCAGATCCCAGCGAAGGCTTACTGTCACAAACTGATGCTGGAGGCCTGTTTTTACCTCAGGCACCCCATGAAGTAGACAGGACTTCAAGAAAGCCACACGTGGCTCAGGAAGACGATACTCTTTCATACAGACAGACATGATAAGAGCGTTGTTGACTGTTCGAGAGGGGAATGTGTGCGAGAAGAAGATTTCTAAATGTTTTTAATTTATATGGGCATGGCGGCCGTCTTGGTCATGTGACCTGGATCAATTAAATAACCTTTAGTTCCCGTGAGGCATAACTGCTGTATGTATTGTATGACTCCCATTGGCGTAGTGGTTTCTGAAAAGTGAAAGTGTGGACGGACGACGGGCGATATTGATATACTATATGTTAACGTTGTGAGCCTTCGGCTCAGGTGAGCTAAAAAGCCGGTCATCCGGCTGACAAGATATGTTAAATTACCAGAAAATACTTTGCATAAATTTGCGAAAATTATGCAAATAAGCTTTATTAAAAATTGGATTATCTCGGCTTGAATTCATCAGGTTTTCCAAAACAAAATATCTTTGAAAAAAAAAAAAAATACAAAATACAAAATCCTTTAACCAGTTAAACGATTTTATTTATGTTAATTTCTCCCGACATAAATTTACGTGTTTCGGATTTATCGTAAGAATATCGTCATTTTCAAACATATTTTAAAGATTCTATTTTATCACGACAAAAAATCATCAGAAAATAAAGAACTATATAGAGTAAGGCCAAATACCAGAATGCCTTTGTTATATCCCATAACTTGTCCCCCATGGTTGTGAAAATGAAATAAAATATGTTTAATCTAATCTGAAACCTTTGTTTTCACCTCCGCTCGGAAAATGGTGTCCATAGCGGAAGTGACGTCACACCGATATTATCAGTTTCCGGGTGTTCATCGTATATTGTACGGAGATTTTTTATACTTCTAGATTCTTCCTTGGATTCAAATCCTGTTTCAGGAAATGTGCAAACAAACTGAGCCATGGCTGGCGATAACGTGTTTTGTATAGTTGTGCGCCCAGCGAAGACTCTGATCAGACTGCGCCACTGCGCAGTCTGATCAGAGTTTTTGCTGTGCGCTTCAGGTGTGGCCACTGAAAAGCTTCTTCTGTAATGAACACTTGGAAAACTGTGTTTTGACTGTCAATAAGCAAGCTAATTTGTGTATTAGCTGAGCTTACATGTTCGAAGATACGTTTTCGCTTGACGCGGCACAAACATTTTTGTACATGTGCATCAGACTGTTTGCCTGCCAGTCCAAAGCATAAATGGTGATCAAGGGCATTAGGCATACCAGCTAAAAGGAAAACGTTTTCCTCCCTCAAACTTTTTCAAGTAGTTTTTCTTTACATGCATTTTCTGTACACAGTGTAGTCGAGCAAGAGAATTTTTGGCACAGTTCAAAAGTGGCCTCAAAAGACAACTTTTGTACAGTTCCAAAAGTGGTCTTAATATAGGATTTTACTGTTCTTTTCTACGGTCTTGGAAGTGAAAAAGTATCGTTTTATCGGAGACATTCAATTTACAAGAAAGTCAACACATACAGCGGTAAATATTTTTTATATATTTTTTTTTTTTTTTTTGTTTTGGTTTTGGGTTTTTTGGGTTTTACGGCCCTTTCAAGATTATTTCACTCATATCGAATCGATCGTTAATCAGGGGTGGGCAAAACCCGGAATACCTGAGAAAAACCACCTGACCTTTCGTTGCAGAACTTGGCGTCTCACATGTGACCCGAGCGAGGCACGAACCACAGCGGTGAGAGACCTAATGATCAAGAGTCAGCGCTCTTAACCACTAGGCCACGGAGGCCCACAGCGGTAAAAAGATATCTGTGCCAACAGCGTATATCCAGATGAGGCCATCGCATCAAGAAAAACACTGCTTGTCAGCCTACAAAGCGTCATGTTTACAAGTCCGTGAAATGAACACCCCATTTTACTCCACTTTATATAGAGCAAAACTGGCGTTTACTGGGGTATACATTATTGTTCTTATTTCTGCTCCAAGACATACGTTGTGGGTACTCGTTAGAACCGCCTCAATGAGGCGGTTCTAACGAGCACCCACAACCTATGCTTGCAGTATAAATATGAAAAATATCACGGATTTTCATAAGGAAAGTAGCCATTTTGGCGATGTGAAAAATGCACTATGTCGCACGGGTGTATTATCGTAATGGGTTTAAGGGTCCGCTTCAGAAACTCAGTGACGAAAGGGTTAAATCACCCATGACGTCACAGCATAAATCGTACTTTGGATCAGAAGCAATAGAAAATCAAAGGTTTTACCTAAGATGCAAGTATTTTGCATAAAATTGAATGAGCCAATTTTTTATGCGGTTTGCCATATTATGATTAACTCCATAATTAATCCATCTATCTTCATTTACTGAGCCATTTTTGGTCCGGGAGACTAAGCTTGAAATGTATATAAAACAAAAATATGTGAATAAAAAAAAATCGTCGGATGAGAAATAAAATGTCCTAGAGGGTTTGTGGCAGTACAGAGATAGATAGCGAGAAATTACTGGAAAAGTAATTTAGTTTCTTTGTAGATAGATTCAACACCTGGTCAATCCCTTTTAAAACGCTGTTTTAAATACCTGCATGCAGGCCTGCGCGTCCTAACCCACCTATTCAACACCAGCAGCAGCACTTGTCAATACAAAGCCCACTAAAAACGGGTCTTGTGGGTGAGAGCGCTGTGACTCTTATTCATCAGGGGCCAGTTGTTCAAAGCATCGTTAGCTTAACGAGCTCGTTAGTGGTCATATTGTTAACTCTTCTAGCAAGTTTAATATGTAAAATTTTGGTATTTTTGCTGAAAAAATGTGAGCAGCTTTTGCGTTCGCAAAAGCTGCTCACATTTTTTTCAGCAAAAATTTCAGCATTTTTGCCATATTTAATGACCAAAGTTTTAACGATACGTTAACTAACGACTTAGTTTTGAACAACTGGCCCCTGGACTCTCACCACTGTGATTCTCGGGTCACATGTGAGACGCCAAATTCTGCAACGAAAGATCCGGCGGTTTTTCCCCGGGAACCCCGCTTCACGACCACCTTTGATTAACGATCGTCTCGAAATAAGTGAAAGGGTCGTAAAACAAACAAAAAAAAAAAAAACCGCTGAAAAGAGCTAAAATGTCTAAAGTGTTAGGAAACAGACTGCAGTCTTCATCAGCAGTGTCCGTATTTTGATTTTCAAATGTGCATTTATTGACCTACCTAAACATATGAAAGTTCGAACATGCCCCTAAATGATTTAATGTGACCCGGTTAAGAACATGGCGGTCATAATAAATCACTTAGGGACATGTTATTTTGGTAGGCCAAAATAACATGTCCCTAAGTGATTTAATGTGACCCAGTTAAGAACATGGCGGTCATCTTTTCAAGTGTCGCCAGATGTAGCTGATCCATTGGGGTAGACTTTTATTCTTGTGTAAATCCATTGACAGGTTTTCATTGAATTCAATGGATATGTTTGAACAGGAATACGTTCAAAACAAATATAAATATACAAATCATTGGGATTGAATGTGTCACCTGAGTAAAGGCGGTGTATACAATTGATATGATGTAATTAAAATTAAGCCACGTCATGACAAATCCAATCCCGCCCCCGCCCATAGGGGCTTGAAGAAATATATGGGCTGCACGATGCTTCCACGCAGAGCAGAATCCGGCTCGCACACTAGTACTGGTAAACCGCTTAGAGGATCCAGGAATCGCGGTGCGAGGCGGACCGTCCATGCTTATAAACCCTATTGGTTTCATTGGGCGACATGGCTTGAGATGTCATTTGATCTCAATGTCGGGTAAAAATCCCACAAAATTGGAAGCAACGTCTCCAAAATGACCTTTACAGTGTTGAGGGGGATGTCAAACCTCAAATCAAACAAACAAACAAATGAAAAGTTCGAAAACATGCCCCTTAGTGATTTAATGTGACCCCGTAAAGAATATGTTGGTCATCTTTTCAAGTGTCGCCAGATGTAGCTGATCCATTGGGGTAGCCTTTTATTCTTGTGTAAATCCATTGACTGGTTTTCATTGAATTCAATGGATATGTTTGAACAGGAAAACGCTCAAAACAAATATAAATATACAAATCATTGGGATTTAATGTGTCACATGAGTTAAGGCGGTGTATACATTGATATGATGTAATTACATTGAGCTACGTCAAGACAAAACCTATCCTTGGGATTTGTGAGCAGGTCTGACACAAATCGGACTGCTCAGCTACACAGACTAGTAAGTGACCCGTGCCCAGTTGTTCAAACCATGGCTAGCTTAACGAGGTCGTTAGTGGTCAACTTGTTAATTAGTCTTACAAGTTTCCTAGTTTGTTTGAATTGAGGTTTAACCTCCCCGTCAACACTACTTGGGTCATTTTGGAGACGTTGTTACCAATTTTGTGGGACTTTTACCCGACATTTAGATGTAATGACATCTCAAGCCCTGCCACCCAAAGAAACCAAAAGACTTATATGCACTGGACAGTCTGACTTACATCACTTTACCTGGGCAGGCTAAGTCCCGATACGCAGTTTACCAGTACTCATGTGTGGTCAGTTTCAGCTCTGCATGGAAGTGACATGCAGCCCAATATAATTCTTGCAAGTAAGATATATAATGATCTGGTATTTTTGCTGGAAAACTGTGAGTAGCTTTTGCACTTGCAAAAGCTACTCACATTTTTTTCAGCAAAACATTCAGTGTATATGCCATATTAAGTTAATGATCAAAGTTTTAATGATACGTTAACTCACGACGTCGCTAGCTTTGTACAACTGGCCCTTGAAGTATCAAATATTAAAACCTTAAGACATTATACTATCCACGCAGTTGGCCCCGCCCATCGGGGCTTGGAGAAATAGATTGGGCTGCATGATGCTTCCACGCAGAGCTGAAACCAACCACACATGAGTACAAGTAAGCAGCTTAGGTCTAAACCTGTCCAGGCAAAGTGGTACAAGTTATGCATATAAACCATATTGGATTCATTGGGCGGCAGGGATTGAGATGTCATTTCATCTCAATGTCGGGTAAAAGTCCCACACAATTGGAAGCAACGTCTCCAAAATGCCCTAAATAGTGTTGACGGGGACGTTAAACCTCAAATCAAACAAACAATCCACGCACCGAGACCACTTAAAGACCACTTTTGAACGGTCCCAAAGGTGGTCTTAACATAGGAATTTTACAGTATATCACATCAACAAACCAGTTTAAAGATTTTCCTTGTAAAAAAAACACTGTATTTGGAAAGAGTGGGTTTACATCACAAAGTATGGATTATTTTCCTAACTTCTGTCCAAAACATTTATACTGAAATGTTGGTGGAGCGTGATAGCTCAGTGGTTAGTGCACTTGCCTCTGATGCTAGAGGTCCCGGGTTCGATCCCCGGCAGCGGTGTGAAAATTTCGGTGTCCGAACACGCTCCACTGGCATCATTTGCAGGGATGAATGTCATAAAAGTGCACCGTCCTTCGGATCGGGACGTTAACTGGAGGCCCCCTGTGCAGGGAGAACCATCCCCTGTGCAGGTTAAAGAACCTTACCGTAATTACATGATTACTGTGTAGGCTTTCATCCTGCAACACTGGAGTGCATGAGATATACACCGTCTGTGTCCCCTTACGGGGTTAAGGCGAAACCGGAAGAAAGAAAGAAAGAAAACATAGTGTGGGTACTCGTGACTACCTACAATCTCTTTGGAAAATTCAAACATAGAGCATGGGTACTCATTAGAAGCGCCCTGTTTTGGGACCGCCTCAATGAGGCGGTTCAAACAAGTACCCGCGCCTGTGTTTTGACAAAAAAAATAAGAATATTCAGGAGAAAAAAATGTTATTTTATAGAAATTAACATATCAAATCATTATGCCACATGGGAATGATTTTTCGATCTCAAAGTACACCTTACCGGTACACCACAAAATGTGTATCGGTCTTCTTTAAGCTGATTTTTTTTTTTTCAAAAACAAATGTAGAAAAACAAAGAAAAAAAATCCGAAAAAAATATAATTTATGTATATGTTTTCACTTCGGACCCAATATGTATATTGCGGGTCCGAGGTTTTCACACAGCGGTAAAAATCACTTTTTGCTCAATATCCATTTTTAGGTTTAACCAGTTTACTCCCCGAAGTTTTTTGTTTATACTGAAATGTTTTTGTTTCCAAGGAAAAGTTGTAAAATAGAGGTAACTTAATCCACATAAACCACCAGTTTGAGGACGATTTAATACACCTTACAGTTATTTGACAAGCAATAACGTTCTTACCTGTGTGATAATGATATGTATCAGCCTTAATATAGATATTTCCGTATATTTGAAACTTAAATTAAGATCCGTTTAATAATTTTCATTTTTTACCGCATTTTGTATCGTTCATGACCATAGAAAAATGCGATATTATGATACAGTCGAATCCGTGTTTGTTTTTTATGCATCTGTTAAGCGAAATCGATGTGTTCTACACCTGAGAAGGAATGTCGCTCAATATAAAATGAATAAAGAACGGTTTATGACATTTAAACCCTTTCAACCCCGAGGACAGGTACGGATACTTACACAAACAGTGTAGATCCGGATGAGATGGCTCATAATGAGCCATCTCACCTAGATCTACACTGTTTGCCATCATTACAGTGATTCTGACTTAATCTCCTATTTACAAGATGCCTGTATCCAAAATTAGAGATGGAATAGTTCATTTTAGAAACTCGGGGGTGAAAGAGTAAAACTTTACACATTGCAAGCTCACAGGTAATAGTCACAATGACTGTTTTCGAAACTCAGTAGAGCGAGAAATGAAATTTGTCATCGTCGTGTGGTGATCTTATGGATTTGAAAGAAAAATGACAGTCATATTATTACCCCATATCACTCTGAACACGAAAACCCATATCTTCGCAAACAGTGTAGGTCCAGATCAGATGGCTTCTGAAGAAGCCATCTGATCAGGATCTACACTGATTGTCAATAAGCTTGCGAATTAGAATGAAACATTTTATCAAATGACAGTCAGCAATGGGTTTTCCTAGATTAATTTATTCAGCAGGATAATGGGTAAGCCTTGCCTCCCTGAGCTAAGAGAATGTGTGGCGGCCGTACTTTCATCATAGTATGGGTTATATGTCATCACGAAAACACGACTGTATATAAATCTGACCCCCCCCCCTCGAACCCCACTTTTGTACAGTAAAACTGGGGTTTACAGGGGTGAGTGAGTGTTTCAGTTTTACGTCCCACCAACAGCTAAGGTCATACGGAGACGGGACCTCGGTTTTTAAAGACTCATCCGAAAGTCTGGAGAAGCCAGGGATCGAACCTGCGACCCCTGGTTTACAAGGCGAGTAGCGTAACCACTCGACCACGGAGGCTTCTGGGTTTACAGGGGTAAAACTAGTTTTATTATTTCTAAGAAAAATTCGGCCCGCCAATCGGGGCTTGAAGAAATATATGGGCTGCATGATGCTTCCACGCAGAGCTGAAACCGACCCGCACACGAGTACTGGTAAACCGGTTAGAGTATCTAAGCCTGCCCAGGCAAAGCGGTGCGAGTCGGCCCGTACATGCTTATAAACCCTATTGGTTTCATTGGGCGGCAGGGATTGAGAACTCATTTCATCTCAATGTCGGGTAAAAGTCCCACCAAATTAGAAGCAACGTCTCCAAAATGACCTTTACAGTGTTGACGGGGACGTTAAACCTCAAATCAAACAAACAAATCTACTCAAAAATATAGACTGTGTATATACACGCAATTTATATTTTGAGCAAAAATAAGAAAACTATCACAAATTGTCATCTGAAAATGTTCTTTCTTTCGGCGGTAAAACTTACAATGTGTCTGTCCAGGCGTGTTTACGCAATGTCTAGTCATAATAGTATTTGTATTTGATTTCACTGTTGAACTTAGGAATTATTTGAGAGTCACTGATTAGGCCTAATCCGCCAAAACCAGCTAGTCTGACCCAGAAAAATCTTCAGTGAGCTTCATAGTTTTCAGTTCTCTGCTGTAGTCCTTGCTTCCAAAGGATTACCAATTTTTCAGAACGTTTCTGAAGTGCGCTCGTCCATAATTGAACGATGAAAATCATTGAAATGGTGTTTTCGTGATGATTTTATTGAAAATATTAACAATGGCATATAGCGTAGATCCTGATAAGTTGGCCATTTCATCTGGAACAGTGAAACTTTGCGCATGATGTCCGGAACACGGATGTCTCGTTTACCACGTCTGAGTCGAATTCTTTCTGGGTCCCGGCTTCAAATGTTTCCAAAACTCCGGGTAACAACCTTTGGTTATTATGTCTCAAACTGTCTTAAATGGTATCTTGTGTGTACACATTAGATGACTACATTAGAAACAGAATCGCCTCGATGAGGCGATTCTAATGAGTACAAACAAGATACTTTTTTATCAAATGACGTCGCAGCTGAATGTAATAACGCCATGTAATAAATTTGGTAATCCAGTTAAGAAAAGTGAACTTTACTCTTTGCCCATCATCAATGGGCGAAAAATTGCTTACAGGGCAAACTTCTAAAGCTTAGACACATTTACACGCCGTTTTTCTACAAAAAGTGGAACAACGTTGACGTCACCAACGCCTGTTGAGAACCATGGTTTAGATTGACGTCACTTGACAACACTGAGAATCATGTGACTCGATGCGTTCATGGAAGTATGAACAACATTGTTTGCTATAGGTTTACATTAAACTTAACACTGTAAATATTAGTGGGTTAAAAAGACAAAATAGTTAGATACGCCTCGTAACGTTGCACGTATGACGTCCTTTACTACCTAGCGTTTACTAATGACAGAATAGAATATAATAGAATATTTTTATTCGGCATACCTTCTACAAAGAGGGTGTTCACCACATGTAACAAACAACAATACATAACAATATATAACAATATAATATCACAATTTAGAATGCGTGTATATCGGCAAATGAACCATTTGAGAGCAATTTATCGCTTTTTGTAGTTAAAGCAAGAGAAAGCTCATGCAAAAGGTTGTCCATGTATGCAAACAGGAACAACCATTTGAAAGAGTTCCCCGTCGTCTAGCATTAATCAATGCAAAAGTTAAATGCTCTATAGTACAGTATACATGCAGACCAACAGACTATCTGACCATCAGAGCATCTGATATAAACTTACAAATCAGTTTCGTCTCGTTTTCATTAGTTGGGTTGACCAACTTAGAGAATATTGTATAAGCCTCTACCGAGTTTGGTCCTTGAGAATGCCAATTAATATTAAGGGTATTTAATAAAGTGGATCTGAGGTTGTTATATTTCTTACAAAATAACATGAAATGCATTTCATCTTCAACTTGTAAGCATTCAGAGCATAAGCGTTGATCACGCGGTATTCTAGGTCTACAATAACGACCCCTTTCAATCAATAAGTCATGAGCACTTATTCTCATCTTTGTCAGGTCTTTGGTAATGTGTTTCGGTAGACCTAAAGTAAGGTATGTTTGACATGCGAAAGTCTTATATATTTTAGAGAATGTAAAAAGTTTACTATCTTCCTTCAAAGCATCAAGTTGAGTTTTAACTTTTACGGAAGACTCGGCATAAATTGCCCCTGAAATATCAAGTTCATCTAAGTCTGTAATGTTCAGTTCAGACATAGTTTTCTGATAAAAGGAAAAACACGATCTACAACCATCCTGATAGAGACCCTGATCAACCTCAAGTACTTCCCTCAAGAAACGACTTGTTGGAAGCTCAGTTAGTCTTTTAAAATACTTAAGTGCCTGAATTGTTATAAAGTTCAAAATCCGGTCCCTACCAAGTTCGATCCTAGATGCAAAGTTCGAAGATTTTTTGTGAACACCAAGCAAATATTTACAAAATCTGTTATGAATTTTTTCAAATGGTAAATTATCTAGCAGATTTTCTTTAGTTTTGAAATCTGCCACCCAAATTTCAGAACCATAAGTTAAAATAGGCCTTATTAGTGTGTCAAACAGTTTAAGTTTTAACTGATTATTCATGACATCCAAATCTAATATTTTTGACTTAAGGGAGAAAATACCTTTTAAACTCTTTTGATACATATGTTCTGCAGCATGCTTCAAATTTGCATTATAATTCAGAAGTACTCCCAGGTATCTATACTTGTGGACTACTTCTATCTTTTTATCATTGATTGTAAATGTAAATGATTTAGTGTCAAGTTTACCTGAAGTAAATACCATTACTTTGGTTTTATCAATATTAATTTTAAGCTTCCAAGTCTCGCAATACAACTGCAATGAATTAAGACAGGACTGTAAACCCTTTTCAGTTTCAGAAAGGAGTAACAAGTCGTCAGCATAGATAAGACAATTTAGCTTTGTGGAATTAAGTTGAACTGGGTTAGAAGTTTCAGTATCAAACGTCTCAGAAATGTCATTAATGTAAATATTAAATAACAGTGGGCTAAGTCCATCACCTTGTCTAACTCCTTTATTATATTCCCCTAGTTTTGAAATTAAACTATCCTTTTTAACTGCAAATTTCGAATATGTATACATATGTTTAACCACTTTATAAAAGTTACCACCGATTCCAAGTTCTAAAAGCTTTTTAAATAAACCGGAGCGCCAAACAGTATCAAAGGCTTTTGAAAAATCAACAAAGCAAGCATAAACCTTTTGCTTATTTTTGAATAAATATTTATTTAAAATAGTTTTTATTGTATAGATATGATCTGTTGTTCTGTACCCAGGTCGAAAACCTGCTTGAAATGTGTTATATAGGTCATTAGTTTCCATATGATTATTAAGTCTAGATTGGAGCAATGAGGTAAAAAGTTTACCTAAGCAACTAGTAAGACTAAGGCATCTATAGTTATTACAATCATCAATATTGTTATTCTTAGGTAAGAATGAAATCAAGGAAATGTTCCATGCATCTGGAAAGGTTCCAGACGTTAAGACCTTGTTAAAAAGTTTAACAAGTGGTAACAGAAGTATGTCACTGCCATACTTGATAAATTCGTTTAGTATCTGATCTAATCCAGGTTGTTTATTATTTTTTAACTTGAATATACCTAGTCCTACTTCCTTACATGTAAATGGGTAATCCAAAGGACTCTCTGATGTTTCTTCAAAGGTATGTAAATTCAGGTCTTCGTTATGTTCAGAATACAAGTCTGATAAGTAATCAAACCACTGTGAAATCTTAATTGGATTAGTTGCATTCTTGCCTTTTTCACTTAAGCTATCTATGGTTTTCCAGAAAAGTTTAGGATCATTTTCATGCTGTGTGTCAAGCTGAGAAGCCATTTGCTTTAAGAAAATATTTTTAGTTTGCTTCAGAGTTTTATTATACTCTTTTTTAAGTTTATGAAAGGTGCTTCTCAATGCAATGTTATTCGAGTCTACTTGTAACCTTTTACCCAATTATCCAACTCCCTTTTCATGTTGTAGCAACTACCATCATACCATTTTTTCTTAAATTTCCGTTTCTTTTTACCTCGGTACAGTTTCCTAATCATACACGACTTAGAGGCAGCTAACTGATAGATGTTAGAAAACTGAGTAGTTAGTTCATCTATATTCATATCAGTTTTGTCTATGTTTTCTAAGAAAGAATGCAACAGTTTTGATGATTCTTCATCAACAAGTGATGCAACATACTTCTGTTTTGTTTCCTCATCTATTATAAATTTGTTTGGTAAATCATGACAACCTTTATCTACATTTTCGTCATAATTAATACATTGTCTATCTACACTCATACCACACCACAATACACAATGGTCAGACAGTTCTGTTTGTGGCACTGAATTTATGAAGCAAAAAGAATGAAATATGTTTTCAGAAACAATTATGTAATCAATTGTACTGCATCCACGTGTACCAAAGTATGTATTGTAACCAAGCGAGTCACCTATAACTCTCCCATTTAGAATTCTTAATCTGGCCTCGATACACAAATCCATTAAATTCTGGCCTTGTTCATTGACAGTCTTGTCAACATTATTACGCACAGGGGGTTCTAAGTCTTCAAAATAGTCAGTAGGAAGTATTTCTTCATCAGTTTGACAGATGTTATCCAATTCAATAAAATCATTCAATACTCCAGTCCTAGCATTAAAGTCCCCCATTAACATTATGTTTCCAAGAGTTGAAAATTCATTTATGTGATCCTTGAATTGATCGAAAAGCTCATCATTCTTGGGGCAGTTAGCATTTAACCTTGGTGGTATGTAAACAGTACATAAATAGAGGTCCTTCTTAAGATTGAAGGCTTTCTGATTTAATTTAAGCCAAATGAAATTGTTGAATATTTTAATTTGCTGCACTGCAGCTTGGCTGAATAAATGTTCTCTAATATATACTATAATGCCTCCTGCTCTCCTACCCTTTTTACGTTTACCCTTAGTTCCATGTGCTGCAACATATTTGTAGCCTGGGAGAACTATAGTTGACTCCTGGCTTGTCCAGGATTCAGTAATACCAAAAATATCAAATTTTTTATAAAACGGTGCTCATCCACCAACTTTTCCAGCTTAAACCCATTTATATTCCAACAAGCAAATTTTATCATTGTATGAATATGCAAGTGAAGAAACAGAATAAGTGCCAAGAAATTTTGTTTAAATTTCTAAATTATGTATGACAGTATACAATAGTTGAAAATCAGAAATGTTTTTTTTCTGAAATTGACATTTATCATAAACAAATAATTATCACTGAATTAATTCATGCAATACATTTTTCATCAAAGGTACCTCATTATCTGAAACTGCAAGTGACTAATAAAGTTGAAATATCAGTTTAAAAGTTGAAATCCTAAGCACTCACATACACAAATCCTAAGCACTCACATACACAAATATGTCCGCCCCCGCCCATAGGGGCTTGAAGAAATATATGGGCTGCACGATGCTTCCACGCAGAGCTGAATCCGGCCCGCACACTAGTACTGGTAAACCGCGTAGAGGATCTAAGCCTGTCCAGGAAACGAGGTGCGAGGCGGACCGTCCATGCTAATAAACCCTATTGGTTTCATTGGGCGACAGGGCTTGAGATGTCATATCATCTCAATGTCGGGTAAAAGTCCCACAAAATTGGAAGCAACGTCTCCAAAATGACCTTTACAGTGTTGACGGGGACGTTAAACCTCAAATCAAACAAACAAACACAAATATGTAAAACCACACATTTATTCACAAATCTCAATTGCCTTCAGCAGAAGTATGAAGTATTAGTGGTTTGCGACAATGAGGGCCAATTGTATATTCAATTAATTTGCAAAGTGTGAAGTTATTTAAGAGATGAACAGTCATCTTCAAGCTTCCATCTCTCTCTCTCCCTCTCTTTTTTTTTTCTCTCTCTCTAAATATCATTAGAACCACCTCGGCGAGGCAGTTTTTGTTTGATTTGAGGTTTAACGTCCCCGTCAACACTGTAAAGGTCATTTAGGAGACATTGCTTCCAATTTTGTGGGACTTTTACCCGACATTTAGATGAAATGACATCTCAAGCACTGTCGCCCAATGAAACCAATAGGGTTTATTAGCACGCTTCGCACCGCGGTTCCTGGACAGGCTTAGATTCTCTAAGCGGTTAACGAGTACTAGTGTGCGGGCCGGACTCAGCCCCGCATGGAAGCACCATGCAGCCCATACATTTCTTCAAGCCCCTATGGGCGGGTGCCGAAAACTCAGCAAGGCAGCACTCAAAAAAAAAAAAAAAAGATGATGATGATGTCAGATGATGATGATCCTTAATCTTACAACCTAGCAATCTATTAGAGGCACAAGAGTGACAACACTGATATACCAGAAAAGAAGTTCATGTATTCCATGTATTTCTGGGAAAAATATAGAGGGCAGCTGACTTCCCTGGCACAAGACCGATCGCCATCCCACCGAATGAACCCAGAAAGAAGCATCCTCACGTGTAGCGAAGCCATGCGCGAAAATACCCCCGCCCCGGTCCACATGAGAGAAACAAAAACTGATCCCACAAAGTCCCTGCTTTTCCAAACTTTAAATTGTAACACAATTTCGTAGCGTCAGCCATCAGCATTTCATATCGACCTATTGTTGTTGAGCATGTTAACCGTGTATAAACTGTGAAAAAAAAAAACAAAAAAAAAACAACGTCTCAGTGAGGTGCCCACAATTCATAATCAAAGCAGAAACAAGCAATTACACCCATTCTTACCTTAGAAGTTCTTCGTGAAAATGATGATGAAGATGAACATGAAAATGATGAAGACATGTGATGGTGATGATGATCCTTAAGCAGTACAATCTAACAATATATGTATTGTGACATCACTGGTATACTGGAATAAAAGTAATGATTTCTGTTAAAGGCATAATTTGACTAGTACAGTGGCGATTTAGTTTTTGTTGTCCACGGAAACGGATGCAAAACTCTTTTCAACGATTTGAAAACGAAGCGTTTAGACCACGCTTTAACGATCGTTTACATTTTCAGCCAATCAGATCATCGTTTCTGAAACGTTTCAAGCGTTTCGTATATCAACCAATCACATTAGCGTTCGGAAAACGCTCTCTGGTTTCATATGTTCTTTTTCGTTAACCAATAAAAATCCCGCAGACTCACTTTAATGATAATAATATTAGTGATAATTAATACTATTGAATAAAAATAAAAATAAATAATTATTATTATTATTATTATTTATCATTATTTTGATTATTTTTATTATGAAACAGAAAATAAATAAAAAATAATAGCGAAATGATTTTAAGGTGAAGAGGATCTCCTGCAATAAACAGGAACTTGTGTTTGACAGAAAGAAAATGTTTCCGGATTCTGTAGCTCAGTCGAATGCCCGTTTAACTGTTGATCCAGATTCGCGGGTTCAATGCTTGCCGGTGAAAAACAAACTACATAAGAACCTTTCATACATGGACAAAACATTAACCGAGAAGACTCTGTTTTCTATAGTTTTCGAACGTTTTTGGTGAGGGAATTTATTGTTCTCACCCATTACGTACGGCCGCTATATTTTAGGAAACAAAAAAAAAATATATATATACACATGAATTTGACATTTAACATGATTTTTCAGTATATGTGATCTCAATAATTATCCGTCATCAAATTAACATTCGATGACAGATGTCTTCTTCAATCATCACGAAAACACGCTTTATAAATTTGACTCTCTTAAAACCACTTTTGTATTGAAAAACTTGACTTGACAGGGTTAATTATTTTACATTATTTCTACTCAAATATAGACTGTGGGTAAACGTTTAACCCGCATCGCCAAGGCGGTTCTAACGAGTACCCACAATCTATGTTTTGAGTAGAAATTTGGACATAAATATCAGAACTTTTATCCCAAAATTTACAATTTTGTTGTAGAGTAGAAGTTTTCAATTTATTTGATTAGGCTTGTTTTCGTAATGGAACAAAAATAAATTGTATTTGAACTGTCAGAATCAGACACACGTTAATATTTTTTCTTTTTTTATATTTCGGCGGTGAAAATATTTCATTTATAATTTTATAATATACTAAGCCGCGAAATCAATTTATATCTGAAACAAATAAAAATCATCGCTTCACCTCATTACAAAAACACGCACTTTCGTATTTTGAAAATTTTACAAAAAATCTAAGAAAAGCATAGATTGTGAGAACTCGATAGAGACGCCTCGGTTAGGCGGTTCTAACCAGTAACCACCATCTATGTTATAAACAGAATTAAGAAGAAATATCACAATAACACACCCGTGCGACATAGTGGATTTTTTTTCTTCATATCTCCAAAATGGCTACTTTTCTAATGAAAATCCGTGATATTTTCATTTATGCTGCAAATATAGGTTGTGGGTGCTCGTTAGAACCGCCTCAATGCGAAAGTTCTAACGAGTACCCACAATCTATGTCTTGGAGCAGAAATAAGAAAAAATAATATATACCCCCGTTCACTCCAATTTTCTCGATATAAAGTGAAGTTTAAGGGGGTGTTCATTTCACGGACTTTTTCACGCGATGATGTACACCCATGTAAATTCCAGTTATATTATATAAAGGTTTGGTTTAACGGCTCAAAATAATATAGGCTTGTTTTCATGATGTCGTGAGAACACGGTATGTTCATATTGTGAACAATAAATATGATCGCGATATCTTCACAGTGGCAGTCCGGACTATTTGTTCAATATTCTTTTTTCATAAATGCCAAACAAATTTTGTCTAAAACATCAGAATTTTCACTCACGCTTCGCACTCGTGAAAATTCTGATATTTTGAATTTACGCCACCTTAAACACTATTTTATTTTTGAGGCATTGATTCCAATTTTGAGTGTGTGTGTTTTTATACCATACATTGAGATGAAATGACATCTCAAGCCCGGTCGCCCAAACAAACAAAAATGGTTTATATGTAGGGACGGCTAGCCTCGAACCACTTTGGCTGGTCAGGCATAGATCCTGTAAGCGGTTTTTCACATTTCAGTACTGGTCATTGAAGAAATATATGGGCTGCATGATGCTTCCACGCAGAGCTGAATCCGGCCCGCACACTAGTACTGGTAAACGACTTAGAGGATCTAAGCCTGTCTAGGAACCACAGTGCGAGGCGGACCGCCCATGCTAATAAACCCTATTGGTATCATTGGGCGAAAGGGCTTGAGATGTCATTTCATCTCAATGTCGGGTAAAAGTCCCACAAAATTGGAAGCAACGTCTCCAAAATGACGTTTACAGTGTTGACGGGGACGTTAAACCTCAAATCAAACAAACAAATCAGTACTGGTCACGAACAGACTCAGTAAAACCGAGTCTGCTATTTTCGTTTATTTCGACTCGTATACATGTATTGCATTCTGACATGCAGAACTCTAGTTAAATGTGAGATTGAGGGGTAGTGATTTGAATTGCCTCGGTGAGGCAAAACCTATTAATATCCACATTTTTTTCGGAGAAATGAAGACGTTTATCCTAAATTGTCATCAACTACCTTCTAACTGAGACTGAGCTACAGATCCTCGAATTAATGTCGCCCGATCGGCAGCTAGCGAACCCGCGACACCTGATCAACAGTCTGGTAAAACTGCATCAGTCAGACGGTTCTAACGAGTGCCCACAATCTATGTTTTTGGAAAAGGAGTAAGAATGTTGCCCGGCTGGCAGAAATTGCGACCCCTGATCACCAGCTAGACGCGCATCAGACTGAGCTACAGATCCTCGAATTAATGTCGCCCGACCGGCAGCTACCGAACCCGCGACACCCGATCAACAGTCAGACGTACATCAGACTGTACTACAGGTCCCCGAATTAACGTTGTCCGACCGGCAGCTACCGAACCCGCGACACCTGATCAACAGTCAGACGTACATCAGACTGTACTACAGGTCCCCGAATTAACGTTGTCCGACCGGCAGGTACCAACCCGCGACTCCAGATCACCAGCAAGACGCACACCAGACTGTGCGACAGATCCATGAATTAATGTTGCCCGACCAGAGGGTACCGAACCCGCGACATCTTATCACCAGTCAGATGCGCATCAGACTGTGCTACAGACCCACGAATTAATGTTGCCCGGTCGGCACGTACCGTCCGGCCCCGATAGCTCAGTTGGTAGAGTGTCCGCTCCGGGGAACGGGAGGTCTCGGGTTCGATCCCGGGCCGCGACATACCAAAGTCGTTAAAAATGGTACTAGCTGCTCCTCGTTTGGCACTCAGATTTACGGGGTAGAGCTAGGACTGGTCGATCCAGTGTCAGGATAATGTGACTGGGTGTGGTATCATGTAATGTGTCTGGGACATGATACTTCAGTGAGGCAGCACTATAAACGTGAGCATTGAGCTCCCTGTCGCAACCAGACACCGTCGTGATATGACTGAAAAATTGTTGAAAGCGACGTTAAACCCGAATTCACACACACACACACGGCACGTACCGAACTCGCAACCTGTGATCACCAGTCAGACGCGCATCAGACTGCTACAGACCCACGAATTAATGTTGCGCGGCCGGCAGGTACCGAACTCGCAACCCCTGATCACCAGTCAGACGCGCGTCAGACTGCTACAGACCCACGAATGTATGTTGCCCGGCCGGCAGGTACCGAAACCCTGATCACCAGTCAGACGCGCATCAGACTATGCTTCCGAGGCCAGCATAAAGCAAGTGTTCCAGTTTGTTTTAGGGAAAACTTATATCAGATTACGAATTCCTAGGCTTTCGCATGCTTCGCTGTTACCGTCCAGTCAGCTATATTGAGGTCATATCGAGCCGGCCAGTCAGTTTCTAAGCCACTTATTGTTTCCTGGACCAACACCATTTGACCAGCACATTACACATTATATCACCAGAAAGTTGCATCTTGCCCTTTAGAATCGGTGGTAGCGAGGGATATTTCAGGATCAATCACAACGAAAGAAGTTTACTGGGCCCATTGGGGATAGAACCCACTGCTCTGTGATCATCAGACCGGGTCACCGAGACCGACCACATGTGTAACCAATGGTTCCCTAGTAGAATTTGTATATATGTGCGTAGTTTACGCTTTATCCTCGCTGGTCACACATGATGATGATGATGATGATGATGATGACGATGATGATGATGATACGTACGTCATATATGATGATGATGATGATGATGATGACGATGACGATGATGATGATGATGATGATGACGGTGGTCACACATGATGATGATGATGATGATGATGATGATGATGATGATGATGATGATGATACGTACGTCATATATGTTTACCACTGCGAGAGTTGCATATGCGAATGATTTAACACCCTCCTCACCCCCCCACCCCCACCACACACACACACGTGGGGTGTTGTGTAGTTTAAAAATATTATTAAAACATGGTGTATTTTTATTTTATAATACATTATTATTCAACTCAACAATGTTACTATGGTTATTTCCTGCTTATTTTTCCCACGAACGTATTGATGAGGAACTTGTATATTGAACAAGGCAGCTCTTTGATATCGGATTACACGGGGCGGTATTCAGAAGATGTGCGGTTACCTGCAGGGCATTAGGTTAGCAGCGGAATGACAGGTACATACTGAAACGCGTCACTGCAAAAGAAACCTATTGGGAAATGTCGGTATTTGTGTTGTCCGATTTCGATAAAGTGGTTTTTCCGTTGTACTAAATGTTTTATTTATTTATATTTATTTATTTATTTGTCGCGGCAAATTTTATTGTCACCCGAGTGCTAAAATTTCAACTGTCACATCATTAGAACGTAGTTTTCAGATGAAAAGTAATGTTTTCATCTCAATCCAAATTTAGATTGTAGGTGTTCGTTACAACCACCCCAGTGAGACAGATCTAACGAGTGGCCACAAACTACGTTTATGGGCAGAAAAATGAAAAAAATAATGTATATTTCTGTAAATTCCAATTTACTATATTAAGTGCGCGACCGCGTGTGTGTGTTATTTCCTTACATGTTATTTTATTGTCTTCACTTGTCACTATTTCACCCAATTATGGTCTACACTATTTCCATATACATGTACATCCACACCAGCGTTGGATGATGATGAGTGTCATTATTAATATTGTTATTATTATTATTATTATTATTATTATTATTATTATTATTATTACTGAATCCGACAGAAAACAAAATCGGGAATGCCATACGTTATGTAGCGTATGTCCAGCGTTATATTTTCCAAAAAGTTGATTGAGGGCAAAAATCGAAAATAGCTTAACAGCTTGGACTAGGATAGTCTTTGAAACCGGATTACGTAAGATGTGTATTGTTTGTTTGTTTGATTTGAGGTTTAACGTCCCCGTCAACACTGTAAATGTCATTTTGGAGACGTTGCTTCCAATTTTGTGGGACTTTTACCCGACATTGAGATGAAATGACATCTCAAGCCCTGTCGCCCAATGAAACCAATAGGGTTTATTAGCATGGACGGTCCGCCTCGCACTGGGGTTCCTGGAAGGCTTAGATCCTCTAAGCGGTTTACCAGTACTAGTATGCGGGCCGGATTCAGCTCTGCGTGGAAGCATTATGCAGCCCATATATTTCTTCAATCTTCAAGCATAGAGCGAATTGACATGTACACAGAATGAAGCGTCGACTACGTACTTTGCCGCGTCACTGTATAACGAACCAACGTCGTTACTCTGATTCTTTCTTCTATTTCGAAAAACTGAGCGTTTACTGTTTCTATGGTATTTATTTATTTATTGCTAATTTGGATACACTTACCAAACACACTCGTGGGATGAAATTGCTTCTTTCATATAATCTGACCCCTAAGTAATAAAAATGTTTCATGCTCAACTATGCTGAGCATGAAATCGATAATACTAGCAAATATTACATTAACGGAACCAAACATATAATGTCTGAGCTCGTTACAACCATTCAATGGAGGCGGATCTAACGAGTACCCACAATCCACGCTTTTGAGGAGAAATATTATAGCAATGTATATAACTGTTAAGCCAGAAAATTGTATATATAAAGAGTTTTGTTATTTCCATAAAACGCACGTGTTACTTTATCATCCGGCAGTTGCATCAGAAGGAAATGAAATCATTTGTCTTCATCTTTCATTACGATCAAATATCTGTGTGACATAGGGCATTTTTAGCATGTTTACTGATGAACATCTGTGATACTATTCTTATGCATATTCAAAAGATAGGCTGATGGTGCCTCGTTCGAACCGGTTCATTGAGGCGGTGCTAATGAGTACCCACGACCGATGTCTTTGAACAGAAATAAGAAAAACAATCAATCGATCAATATTCAAACGATATGCTGATGGTGCTCGTCCGAACTGGTTCATTGAGGCGGTGCCAATGTGCACCCACGACCGACGTCTTTGATTTGTTTGTTTGATTTGAGGTTTAACGTCCCCATCAACACTGTAAAGGTCATTTTGAAGACGTTGTTTCCAATTTTGTGGGAATCTTACCCGACATTGAGATGAAATGACATCTCAAGCCCTGCCGCCCAATGAAACCGATAGGGTTTATAAGCATGGACGGTCCGACACTCACACCGCTTTGCCTGGACAGGCTAAGATCCTCTAAGCAGTTTACCAGTACTCGTGTGTGGGTCGGATTCAGCTCCTCGTGGAAGCATCATGCAGCCCATATATTTCTTCAAGCCCCGATGGGCGGGACCGTACCGTCGTCTTTGAACAGAAATAAGAAAGATAATCAATCAATCAATCAATCAATCAAATTTTATTCGCTTAAGCTTATGCAGCTCATCATAATAAAACATATATAGACAGACAAATAAGTGAAGAATAGCATAAAAGTGAATTACTGGATGGGGCATTGTCTTACACAATACACGTTCTCAGGCTACATGTAGGCGACATACCTGTTAGAAGCTACCAAATCCCAGCAAGTTAACGTCGCACGAGCGTCAAAACAAGATGTTGCATCGACGCCCCTGCGACGCCGACTAGACGTCGTTTATTTGTTTGTTTGATTTGGAGTTTTACGCCCCCGTCAACACTGTGTAGGTCATTTTGGAGACGTTGTTCCGATATTGTGGGACTTATTCCCGACATTGAGATATGACATCTCAAGCCCTGCCGCCTAATAAATCCAATATGGTTTCAGTATATGCATGGACGGTCCAACTCGCACCACTTTTCCTGGGCACGCTTAGTACTCAAGTGCGGTGGGTTTCAGCTCTGCGTGGAAGCATCATGCAGCCATCTATTTCTTCAAGCCCCAATGGACGTCGTATGGACGCTAGGTCACCTACGATACAGGTATGTGACTTCTGTGGTTGCTAAGATTTTGGAAAAGGTATGCCGGCATGTCAGCAAACAATAATAATAATAATAATAATAATAATAAGGAATTCCCCCGTCAACCCCAGTTTTTTCTTGATAAAGTGGGGTCTAGGGGAGATCTCCATTTCACGGACTTGTTAACCTGATGGTTATGTTTCTTTCCTTTTTATCTTCTCGTGTATGTCATGAGCATGGACATAAGGGATATTTTAGTCTGTTATTATACTTTATGCAACAAACACTCACGTAAACCTTCCTTAAGCGCAAAATTTGGGTTTACAGTCATGAATATCCGCCACCGTTTTTTAAACACACACACACACACACACACGCATGCACGCGCGCGAACACACAAACGCACACAGGTTAACAGCCGCGATTTGGATAAATCGCCAATGTCAGATTATTTTCTTAAGGTAATCATGAAAAGTGTATATATAATGTTGACCCCATTGAACCCCATTTCATAAAGTACCACTGGGGTTAACGGTTTCCTATTTCTGCTCGAAGCGGTTCTAACGAGGACCAGCAATCTATGTTTAGGTTCACGTCCGGTGAAGATCAGCAATCCATGTTTAGAGCAGAAAAATGCAAGATATCGGATATTTTGTCAGAAAATTTTCAATTTTTGGTGACAAAACTTTCAATATATTTGAATAGGCGTGTTTTCGTAAAGTACTGTTGAAGATGAAATCTCCAAAGTAGTTATTCTTAGTTTCGAGTGAAAACTTATCAATTTTATGCTCGGAACATAGATTCAACAAAGCTCGTTATAACCGCCGTGTACTTTGTTTTTCAAAAAAAAGTTGGGTTGCAGGGGTATTAATTAACAAATACTAATTATCGCGTTCTATTTCATAATTCGCTTTAGGAAAATAAAGGCACGAGACAAGCTGCATTCTTCCATAATATTCGGACGAAAAATAAAAATAATAAAAAAATAATTATCATTCGCGCTTATATCTGCATCAAACCATTATGATTACGCTCCCGTGCGCTAATTGTCTCTAAAACTAACGTTTCTCAGATGAAATGTTTTTTTTTTTTATTAATTCTGCCATAATTATAGATTTATGACTGCTCATTAGAACCACCTTGGTAATACGGTTTTAACGAGTATTCGCAATCTATGTTTTAGAACAACAACAAAAACAATAATAATGAATTCCCCGTAAATCCCATTTTCTTAAAAAAAAATGCTCATTAGAACCGCCCTGTCCAGACAGTTTTAAGGAGTACCCGTAATCTATGTTTTGGAGCAAAAATAAGGAAAAAAGGAATACCTCGTAAACCCAATGTGCTCTATACACTATGGGGATTAGAGGGGCCTTCTATTCACGGACTTGTTATCTTGATGCATGAGCTGTAGGGTGCTTTTTAAAACCGCTTCAACAAATCGGTTCAAACAAAAACCCACATTCAATGCTCTTGAGATAATGTGGGATCTAGTTGGACATGTTTGAGTGTTTATTTAACGGACTTTTTGTTGAGGTGATGGTGAATAATTTAGAAATTCTGAATTAACATATAACAAATATCGACTTATGTATAACAGTTTCCGGAAAGCAGATATTACACACGCGTGTAAACACATTACCTGGCGTTGCATGGCAACGTAAGTGAAGGGTGGTCAGAGACAAATCTCGCCAATACTATTATATGACCCTAATGTCTTGGGAAATACGGTCATCTGTAATTGCCAGAATATACAGGGATTCTAATAATTTTGGCCTCAGTGTGGCGCAAATATTTCCTTAACATTTAAACAAACAAAGAACATTTCTCAGCTAATGTATTTTCTTAACCCTTATTTGACAAAGATGGAATCTCCCACCTAGTAAGTTTGTATTGGTCCATTTCTAATTATTCGGCCGTCAGGTTTGTTTTATTAGCGACACATTTTGCAACAATGTTTGTACTTTCAGCAAACAGTGTAGAACCAGGTCAGACGTCGCGTTTTGTGGCGTCTGATCTGGGTCTGCACTATTTGCCAATGTCCCACAAAAGGGCCGCTAGGCATATATGGGTTAAATCTTCGATACACTTATTTGTTTGTTTTTCTTTCTTTCTTTTTTTTTTTTTTTTTTTTTTTTTGGTTCTTTTGTTTTTAGAAAAAAATCCATAAAGATTTTTAGGATGAATGTATTGTCTGAAAATTTATCATGCATTAAGCTGAGGTATTATCCGTGTCATTCTCGATTGTTCTTTATATATGTATAGTTTAGTTAAGATTGTTCTTTGTACTCCGTATTTAAAGTCAATGATCATGTCATTTCTTAAGCAATGACATACATGTACTTACAGAATATTTTTCTCAAATATAACTTTAATTTTAAATGACGCGATTGTAGTGAATATATATGTTAAGCTGTTGAAGCTAATCGTAAATAAACATGCACATGTATTTAAGTCAACTAAAGCGATTGCGCATGCGCGCTTAATGCATAAATTCGATTGGCTCAGTCATAAAACGGTTTCAAACGGTCATACTATTGGCCAAAACGGGAAAGCGTTTTCAATTGCGTTTTGATCTTTTCAGAGCGCATGCGCAAATTTTACCGTTTGTCTGAAACGATTCGCCTTGACTTTTGATTGGTCAAAACGATATGAAACGCTCGAACCGTTGTCGAAACGCAAACGTTTTGCAACGGTTTCAAAACGGACCCTAAACGCAAAAACGGGTAGGTCGAACGTTATCGCCACTGTAACTACCACAGAACCAAATTTTAGAATGTAATATTTCATAAAGATCAAAAGCATGCACATATACTGCAGTTTCCCATCAGACGACTGCTGAATTAAGCAGCCGTCAGACCAGGGTACACACTGATTATAGCATCCCCCAAACACTAACCCCACCCCTCTGCATAAACCAGCTCAACCACACCCATTTACATTTAAACCAATCAAATCACTCAATGTAATTTTTATTCATTCCAATTCGCAAGCCGAAAGACAAACAATGTAGATCCCGACCCGATGGTCTCCTCAAAAGCCATCCGATCCGGACCCATACCGTTTGCAAAAGAACAGCAGGATATGGGCCAATGACTGTCAATTTTAACACAAGTTCTCATACACACCCCTGAACCACAACCACTGAAGTAAGCAGCCGTCCGATCAGGGTGCACACTGATATATCATTTCTGAACCTCAACCGCTGAACTAAGCAGCTGCCTGATCAGGGTGCACAATGATATAGCTTCCCCCAAAAAACGAACCCGCATCCCGCTGCATAAACCAACTCGGCCACCGCTATATACATTTAAATCAATCAAATCACTCAGTGTAATTTTTATTCATTCTAATTTGTGAGTTGAAAGACAAACAGTGTAGATCTTGACCAGATGGTCTATTTAGAAGCCATCTGATCTAAATCCACACTGCTTGCAACAGAACAGCAGGATAAGGGCCAACAACTGTCAATTTTAACACAATATATTAACGCTTTTGTAACTAAAGCTCGTGAATACAATACGTTTTAAATGGCGTAGGATAAATAGAATCTTGCATTCGTTCTCATGTATTGATGAATTTAATAAACTTGTGGAGGAAAGGGGATAAAATACCCGGCGAAGCCTCGCATTTTATCCCTTTTACTCAACTCGTTTAATAAATCTAATAATACATTAACACTCATGTAAGATCCTCTATACTTTATAGATGATCAGAACGATATCCCCTTTCCCCACGCCCTACGGGGCTTGAAGAAATGATTGGGCTGCATGATGCTTGAAACTGGCCGTACATGAACACTGGTAAACCGCTTAGGGATCTAAGCCTTCCCAGGCAAAGTGGTTGGAGTCGGAGCTTCCATGCATATTAACCATTTCGGTTTGTTTGGGCGGCGGGTAGTAAGATGCCATTTCATGCAAGTGTCGGGTAAAAGTCCCACAAAATTGTAAGCAACATCTTCAAAATGTCCTAAATAGTGTTGGCGGGGGCGTAAAACCTCAATTCAAATAAAAGACAAACGAAACCCCCGTTATGTGTCCTGATCTGGCTCTGTGACTCCCCCCTACTGGTTCGAACTACCTCTGTCTCTAACAATTTAATGGCCCCTTGGGAGTTCGAGCCACTGAAGTTCGACTGTGTGTGTTTGAGCTATCAGATGTCTTTCCTGAATGAATCAAAGCACTGAGAACACTGATGGGTGGATTGTCTCTGAATGTATAGGCTTGGAAAATAGTCATGGACGGACATTTAAACTGTTTCGTTTAAATCTTAAATTCCAGTTTTTCAAGCAAACACTGTATACCCTGATCAGACGCCGCTCTGCGGCGTCTGATCTGGGTCTTCAGTGTCTGCCAAGCCCAATCTATAATTCCAGTACAGATACTGTAGAAGCCCTCTTACGCAACACTCTAACCCAACAGCGGCTATTTTCCATAAATACCGGTATTTCAACAAATGATTGATAGTCACGTGGACTTAAGCACTGAAGGGATTTTATGCTTAGTAATTCTGGGTCGACTGACAAACAATCGACCCAATAAAAGTCGTGTAAACAGAAAAAAAGACTGTGACGTAGAAGTTGATATTCTACTGATGAGGTAGCAACTGAATGCAGTTCTGAGCAGGTATTCCAAGCTGCTAATATCTAAACGAGATGCGGCGGCGTTCTTGCTACATCCGCGTTAAACCTGCAGGCCACTGTGCCTTTGCCTGACTGTGAGGTGAAAATAATGATCGCATCGCAAATTGCGCGCGCGCGAGAGACAGAGAGAGAGAGAGAGAGAGAGAGAGAGAGAGAGAGAGAGAGAGAGAGAGAGAGAGAGAGAGAGAGAGAGAAGAAAAACATCTGTTATTCCTATGAAATGGATATAGACATTCATCACAAAAACACGCATATATAATTCCGACCCCTCGCTTGATTTTGTTTGTTTGATGTTAGGTTTAACGTCCCCGTCAACATTATTATGGTCGTTTTGGAGACGTTGTTTCCAATTTTGTTGAACTTTTACCCG
This sequence comes from Lucinisca nassula, assembly GCA_963580285.1. NCBI lineage: Eukaryota > Metazoa > Mollusca > Bivalvia > Lucinida > Lucinidae > Lucinisca > Lucinisca nassula. The sequence goes on from OY757019.1 coordinate 36,833,512, forward strand.
ACATTGGGATGAATGTCATCTCAAGCCCTGCTGCCTAATGAAACCAATAGGGTATATGTATAGCCCGATGCATAGACTCGCTCCACTCTGCCTGGGCAGGCTTAGACCTCCTGAGCGGTTTACAAGTAAACTCATGTACGGTTTGTTTCAACTCTGCGTGGAAGCATCATGCAGCCAAAGCCCCGATGGGCGGGGGCCCTCTGTGCCATTGAACCCCGATGTTATATAGGAAAACTAGGATTTACAAGGGTAAACCTTGTTTTTCTTATTTCAGCTTAAAATATAGACCGTGGATACACGTTAGAAGCGCCTCATCTTTCTAATTTCTGCTCTGAAATATAGATTGTGGGTGCTCGTTAGAACCGCCTAGATGAGGCGGTTCAAACTTGTACCCACAGAACCCACAGAACCGCCTCGATGAGGCGATTCAAACGTGTACCCACAATCTATATTTTGAGCATAAATAATAAAAAGTAACACATTTGTTATCTTCTGGTTGTAAAATTTACAATGTACAGAGAAATTCCGCTAATAAGACCACCGCAAATTAAGACCATTTCTGCTCTGAAAACTTTACTAAGTAGGTTTCAGTTATTCTTTCTTTGTTTTTTCGCCATACAGTGTCCTCTCGTCAGAGACCAGCTTTGGGACTGTTCAAAAGTGGTCTTAAAGACCACTTTTGAACAGTCCCAAAGATGGTCTTAATTTAGGAATTTTACTGTATTTGTATAGGGGTGTTTTCATAATGTGCAACCCTTGGAATTTCAGCTTTGCCTCGATTCCAATGGGTTTTGGCATCCCTTCGACTGGAAATCCCCAAATCAAAATGTATTATTTCATGATTCTAAAACGGCAATATCTGACGAAAATGCGGGGCTGTTTTCTTATTTATGTTGAACACAGATTGTAGGTGTCGTTTGAGATCGTCGAGGCGAGTGTGAAACATTTGCATGCGGTTTAGACCCTGTTTTGTTTGTTTGTTTGTTTTATTTTATTTTATCTTATTTTGTTTGTTTGTTGAGATTTTACGTCCCCACCAACACTTTTAGGCAATTTTGGAGACGTTGCTTCACCTTTTTTAGGGACCGAGATAAAATGACATCTCAAACACTACAGCCCGAAGAACCCCAGAAAAGGTCTGAGAAACACCAATTTTCCTGGACAGGCTTAGACCTTATAAGTTGTTAACCAGTACTCAATTGCCCCCGCCCATCGGGGATCGAAGAAATAGAGGGGCTACATGATGCTTCCACGCAGAGCTGAAACCGACCGCACACGAGTACTGGTAAACCACTTAGAGGATCTAAGCCTGCCAAGGCAAAACGTTGCGAGTAGGAACGTCCATGCTTATAAACCCTATTGGTTTCGTTACGGCAGGGCTTGATATGTCATTTAGGTCGTTTGTTTTACTTTTTTTTTTATTTTATTTTATTTTGTTAGTTTGTTGAGATTGAACGTCCCCACCAACACTATATATATATGAAGGCAATTTTGGAGACGCTGCTTCAATTTTTGAGGGACCGAGAAAACCATACAGCCCAAAGAACCCCCTAGGTTTTAAGGAAAGGTCCAATTTTTCTGGACAGGCTTATAAGTTGTTTACCAGTACACAATGGCCCCCGCCCATCGGGGCTTGAAGAAATAGATGGGCTACATGATGTTTCCACGCAGAGCTGAAACCGACCGCACACGAGTACTGGTAAACCGCTTAGAGGATCCAAGCCTGACCAGGCAAAGCGGTGCGAGTCGGCCCATGTTTATCAGCCCTATTGGTTTCACTTGGCGACAGGCTTGAGGTGTTATTTCATCTCCATTTCGGGTAAAAGTCCCACAAATTTGGAAGCAACGTCTCCAAAATGACCTATACAGTGCTGCCGAGGACGTTAAACCTCAAATCAAACAAAACCAATCGTTTGAAATAGACATGAAAGTGAAAACAAAAACTATAGCAGAGCGAGGTTTCGATCCTCGGACCTCTGGGTTATGGGCCCAGCACGCTTCCACTGCGCCACTCTGCTGCGTTGTTTAAAAGGGATTACTATGAATATTTGAATTCGTTTATTTTCTGATGCAATCCCAACTCAATGACATGACTGATTTCTGTGTTGATCCTGTATTGATGTTTCGCTACGGTTTATGGGAGATAATCTAAGCTTTCATTCTTTCTTCACAATTCCAAGAGTGGTGTTCCCAACAGGAACAAGAATCGATTTTCCCAACGGCATTATCTGAACAAAATGAGGGGTTGTTTTCTTTTTTATGTTGAACACATTGATTGTAGGTCGTCGAGGCGAGTGTGAAACATCGGTAACAGGACACTTCGGCCCCAAAACCACCTCGGCCCCTAGACACTTCGGCCCCTAGACACCTCGGCCCCAAAACCACCTCGGCCCCACATAAAATTTAAACCCTAGACGGGTCGGCCCCTGGACACCTCGGCCCCTAGACACGTCGGCCCCATATACCTAGACACTTCGGCCCCACTTTGCTTTTCACGGGGCTTCCACTTAAATAAGAGATCGGATTGGATTCCAGATGATTTTTTTTTTATTTTATTTTTACTTGCTGATTTGATTATTTTGATAGGGAGCCACGAATATTTGAACCTATAATATATATATTTATTATACATTATAACGTTACTAAATAGAAAATCTATATGTTAATTTAAGAAGAATGGAAGATACATTTGAAAATTCCCCTCTTTTATTTCAATGTATAATTCTAATTGCATTGCGGCATGCTTTAGAGCAGGCTTTTTTTCTACTTCTCTGCTCTTTTAATCATCTATAGGCCTTTTATTATCCAAAATAATTCCAAACCGCTAGAATACTTTTTAAATTAATTTCAATAAGTTATCCTTACTAATTGGATGCAAATCTAGACGGATCGGTGGATGGGGCCGTAAAACAAACAAACAAAAAAAAAAATCATTCCTCGGTTTCGTCAACCATGGTGATGATGGGGGATAATCTTATATTTGTCAACATATTTATATATTATTTATTAATTTATTTATTTATCCGGCCTCGGTAGCTAAGTCTATAGCTAGCTATGACTGGTGATCAGGAGGACGCGGGTTCGATACCTACCGGGGTTGGCAACTTTCTTTCGTGGAGATTGATTATGAAATCTTTCTTCGGTCATTCTCTCCGTTCTGCTGATTCAAGAAGGGCAGTTGTCACTTTCTGGCGAAAATAATGTGCACTGTAATGGTTAACCGCTTACGTATAAGCCTGCCCAGGTTAAGTGTGGATAGGTAAACTGACCGGCTCGAAAATGAACTAAAATAGTGTTGACTGGGCCGTTAAATTCCAATACAAACAAACAATTTATTTATTTATTTATTAGGTAATTATCAGTGTCATCGTAAGTAAACCAATTAATATAATGTATGCATGCAATTAAAAACTGCATGAAAAACGGTGCAGGTCCGGTTCAGAGGGCAGAAGCAATCTGATCAGGGTCTACACTGTTTGCAAAGATAAGGATTATCGTGTTCAGCGGGGTAAGGATTAATAAATTTTAGGTTAGAACACTATTAAGTAAAAAGTTTTACAAGAACAATTAATTATTGACTTAAATCAGTAAAGTGTGGAGCTCAATAAACAACCAGGCGTTACTAATCCCTTTACCCCAATAAAGAGATCCTTGATGATAAACAGCTCATTGTTATCAATTTTCACACATTTGACTGTCTTTCTAGCTCTTGTTAAAGACAGTAACGAGTATATTGTATACTTTATTTATTTATTTATTTATTATTTATTTATTTATTTATTAGTCACATTTCTGACTATCAGCTACTCAAATTACTTGATACATGTGTTCTATATGTATATACTAGTGCCAAACAGTGTAGATCTGGATGTGCGCTGTGTGCAAAGTCTTCACTGCTCGTATTTTTGTAGGAATTGCTCAGTATGTTTCCATTGTAATCAATTTTCACACATTTTCCTATTTGATTGTCATTTCAGCTCATATTTAAAGACGGACAGTAACAAGTATACTGCATAGTTTATTTATTTTTAATTAATTAATTTATTTATTCGTCACATTTCTGACTATCAGACCCTCAAATTACTTGATACATGTATATTGTATTCATTTAAAATTCGCAAACTGAATGACAGTGTAGATCCAGATCAGATGGATCTGGATGTGCACCGCGTGAAAAGTCTTCATGGCCCTATATATTCTTGTAGAAAAGGCACCTTGACTGTCAGTATCAAATATTCACAATTAGATCAACCCGCTTAACCCCACTTTTCGTGATGCTGACTCAAGGTCAACGTCACGGTTGAAGGCGGCGGGGGATTAGCTGTATGCGTTGTTATATTTATTATAAACGTCTCATTGGTTATTTGTTATTTATATATGAAATAAAAATAGCAATAAAATAATTTGATCTTGTTTCCTAACAACTTAATAGAAGATTCCGTAAAACCAAAATTATATAACACACAACCTGTATCTTGGAGCAGAAACAAGAATTACGAACACATGCCTATACAAATGCATTGTAAAATTTAGCGCCGAAAAAAAACGAACATTATAAGAGGAAGCATTGTGGTATTTTTATTATTTCTGCTCAAATAAGAAAAATAAGGTTTAATCCTGTAAACCCCAATTTTACTATATAAAAGTGGTATTCAAGGGGCTCAAAATTATAATGGCGTGTCTTCGTGATGTAAAAAATGTATGCCCCTATGAGCCCCAGTTTTCCCGATATAAACTGGGGTTTAGCGGGGTCTTCATTACACGGGTTTGTTAACATGATGTTTTGTTTGTAAGATTTGACGTTTAACGCCCCAATCAACACTCTATCGGTCATTTTGGAGACATTGTCTCCAATTTTGTGGAAATTTACCCGGCATCGAGATGAAATGACATCTCAAGCCCTGCAGCTCAATGAAACCAATAGGGTTTATAAGTATGAACGGTTCGACTCGCACCGCTTTTCCTGGCCAGGCCTAGAACCTCTAAGCGGTTAACCAGTACTAATGCTACAGGCTGTCGGTTTCTTGAAGTCCCGATGGGCGGGGCCGATTTTAACATGATATAAATGCTCATACCATAACAGATATCAAATGTGGGGCCGAGGTGTCTTTGGGGCCGAGATGTCTAGGGGCCGAGGTGACAGTGGGGCCGAGGTGTCTAGGGCCGAGGTGACTAGGGCCGAGGTGTCTAGGGCCGACTTGGTTTTGGGCCGACCTGTCTAGGGGCCGAGGTGGTAGTGGGGCCGAAGTGTCTGGAAATCGAAACATCTGCACCCTGTTTTGTTTCTTTGTTTGTTTTATTTTATTTTATCTCATTTTAATTTGTTTGTTTGAGATTGTACGTCCCCACCAACACTTTTTGGCAAATTTGAAGATGTTGCTACATTTTTGAGGGACCGAGATAATATGACATTTCAAACCCTACAGTCCAAAGAACCCTCTAGATTTTAAGGAAAGTTCTGAGAAACACAAATTTTTCTGGACAGGCTTTATAGGCCTTATAGGTTGTTTACTAGTACTCAATCGCCCCCGCCCATCGGATATTGTTGAAATAGATGGGCTACATGATGCTGCCACGCAAGGCTGAAAGCAACCGCACACGAGTACTGGTAAACCGTTTAGAGGATCTAATCCTGCACAGGCAAAGCGGTGCGGGTCGGACCGTCCATGCTTATAAACCCTATTGGTTTCATTGGGCGAGAGGCTTCATATATCATGTCATCCCAATGTCGGGTAAAATGTACCACAAAAGTTGGAAGCAACGTCTCCAAAATGACCTATACAGTGTTGACGGGGACGTTAAACCTTAAGAAAACCGGCAAACAGAAAAAAACACAAAACAAGTTAGGTCGGTTTTAACTCTGCGTGTATGCACCATGCAGTCGGGGGTGCTCTGAGACCCTTTGATTTTTATATATCAGAGACAGCAGGAAGGAAAAGGAAGATCCAGTCGTTTGAAATAGTCATGAAATTAAAAAACAAAAACTTTAGCAGAGCGACATGAAAGTGAAAACAAAAACTATAGCAGGGCGACATAAGTGAAAATAAAAACTATAGCAGAGCGACATAAAAGTGAAAACAAAAAATATAGCAGAGCGAGGTTTCGATCCTCGGACCTCTGTGTTATGGGCCCAGCACGCTTCCTTTGCGTTACTCTGCTGCGCTATTGATAATAGGATTACTATGAATATTTGAACTCGTTTATTTCATGATGCAATCACCACTGATTTCGGTGTTGATCCTGTATGTTTTTTTTTTTTTTTTTTTTTGGGGGGGGGGGGGGGGGGGGGGGGGGGGGCGGGGAGACAATCTAAGCTTTCATTATTTCTTCACAATTCCAAGAGTGGTGTTCCCAACATGAAAAGAAATCGGTTTCCCCTCTATCGAAAACATGAATTATTTCATGATTCTTAAACGGCATTATCTAACGTAAATGCGGGTCTGTTTTCTTATTTATGTTGAACACATAGATTGTAGGTGTCGTTTGGGATCGTCGAGGCGAGTGTGAAACATCTGCATGCTGTTTAGATCCTGTTTTGTTTCTTTGTTTGTTTTATTTTCTTTTATCTTATTCTATTGTGTTTGTTTGTTGAGATTTTACGTCCCCACCAACACTTTTTAGGTAATTTTGGAGACGTTGCTACATTTTTAAATTGACATTTCAAATCATACAGCCCAAAGAACCCTCTAGATTTTAAGAAAAGGTCTGAGAAACACCAATTTTCCTGGACAGGCTTAGGCCTTATAAGTTGTTTTCTAGTACTCAATCGCCCCCGCCCATCTAGATGGGCTACATAATGCTGCCATGCAAGGCTGAAACCAACAGCACACGAATACTGGTAAACCGCTTGGAAGATCTAAAAAGTAGAAGTAAAACAAAGATCAGGAATCGATACAATCAACTTACTCCACCCATCAAAGACACCAAAGGGAAAGAAAAACAAACATTAAGCGACCAGACCATAATGGAAACCTAAACAAAGGAAGGCCATAAGGACAGTTACTTTCCCACAAAATGGCCATATGGCCATCCAAAAATAAAAAGACCCAAGTGATACACACAGTAAGTAACAAACAACAACATAAATAAATCGCCACAGAAGAACCGCCCCGGAACGGTCAGTGGAAAGATTTCCACTGGGGGGCTTAAATCGACCCTACGTGGCCACAACCCCCGCCCCCACTTCCGCCGCGATTTAGACAAGTAATTTGTTCAGTCCGCATGAAGGCCTCCTAACTCATCAGTGCAACATCTCCGTGAACACAAATGATCAAAGAACCACAGAGGTGAGACAACGGTGAGGACTCGACAGCAAGAAACCACTGAAATGCTGGAGCAAAAGAAAACCAACAGTTAGACTCCGATGGGGCCGACCAGAGACAGAGCATCATGCACCAACCAACATTACCTTGAATTAGATCTCACTAATTCTCAATAAGCCTTTACGTTGGTACCGTCATAGAATCTGAGGCCTGACCCACCGGCGTGCAATTAAAGAGGGAAGCAAAGTTGCCAACCGTGATTGGGTTAACTACCATGCATGCAGTCTGTCGTATAATATCCATGTTGTACCCAATCTTTTTATATCGAAGAATGATTTTACGAAATCAGTGCAACATCTCCGTGAACACAAATGATCAAAGAACCACAGAGGTGAGACAACGGTGAGGACTCGACAGCAAGAAACCACTGAAATGCTGGAGCAAAAGAAAACCAACAGTTAGACTCCGATGGGGCCGACCAGAGACAGAGCATCATGCACCAACCAACATTACCTTGAATTAGATCTCACTAATTCTCAATAAGCCTTTACGTTGGTACCGTCATAGAATCTGAGGCCTGACCCACCGGCGTGCAATTAAAGAGGGAAGCAAAGTTGCCAACCGTGATTGGGTTAACTACCATGCATGCAGTCTGTCGTATAATATCCATGTTGTACCCAATCTTTTTATATCGAAGAATGATTTTACGAAATTGGGTGCTAAAGTCATTGCGGTTATATTTTTTCTGAATTTATATACTGTCACCATAAAATTCGGGTTCCGATAGACCTTGTTGCAGAAAAGAATTTAAGTCCAATATTGAATTTTGAAATTAAATCAGAATGGCGTCTATAAAATTTTGAAAAGGCTTTGCGTAGTTTATGGTACCGATAACCCTGATTAAGAAGTTTAGCCGTTAATAATTTATTACGAGTGTTGAAGTCAGTTACATGACTACACACTCTAGCAAATCGAATTAATTGCGAAATATAAACGCCATAGGATGGCGCACGAGGAACATCACCATCCAAAAAAGGAAAAATTACAATCTCAAAATCAAAGTCATCGCGTTTATCATAAATTTTGCATGAAACAAACCCATCTACAATAGATAGATGTAAATCCAAAAACGGGGCCTCGGTATCAGAAGAATTTGCTTTATTTAACTGAAGTTCTGGGGGGTAAATCTGACTGATCAAACCATCGAAATAGGTATTATCAATATTTAATAAATCATCTAAATATCTAGAAGTGGAGCTAAAAGCTTCAATAATTTCAGATTGGTTATCAATGGAAAGCGACAACATGAAGTCTTTGCCTGCACAGGCAAAGCGGTATGAGTCCACGCTTATAAACCCTATTGGTTTCATTGGGCGACAGACTTGAGATATATTTTCATCTCAATGTCGGGTAAAAGTACCACAAAATTGGAAGCAACGTCTCCAAAATGACCTATACAGTGTTGACGGGGACGTTAAACCTTAAATAAACCGGCAAACAAACAAAACCACAAGTCACGTTCGGTCGGTTTTTACTCTGCATAGATGCACCATGCAGTCGGGGACGCTCTGAGACCCTGTTGATTTCTATATATCAGAGACAGGAGGAAGGCAAAGGAAGATCCAGTCGTTTGAAATAGACATGAAAGTGAAAACAAAAACTTTTGCAGAGCGACAGGTAAGTGAAAAAACTATAGCAGAGCGACATGAACTTTAGCAGAGCGACATGAAAGTCAACTGAACAAAACTTTAGCAGAGAGACATGAAAGTGAAAACAAAAAACTTGAGCAGAGCGACATGAAAGTGAAAACAAAAACTTTAGCAGAGAGACGTGAAAGTGAAAACAAAACCTTTAGCAGAGCGACATGAAAGTGAAAACAAAAACTTTAGTAGAGCGACATAAAAGTGAAAACGTAACCTGTAGCAGAGCGACATGAAAGTGAAAACGTAACCTGTAGCAGAGAGACATGAAAGTAAAAACGTAACCTGTAGCAGAGCGACATGAAAGTGAAAACAAAACTTTAGCAGACAGATATGAAAGTGAAAACAAAACCTGTAGCAGAGCGACATGAAAATGAAAACAAGAACTATAGCAGAGAGACATGAAAGTGAAAACAAAACCTGTAGAAGACCGACATGAAATTGAAAACAAGAACTATAGCAGAGCGACATGAAAGTGAAAACAAAACTTGTATAGTTTATCAACGACATTTGAGAGTTCAAAGTTTAAGCCAGACGAGTCGATTCCAGTTTTTAGGGGAAGCAGGTTTCGGATACCCATTTTTCTCGGGATTTTAAAGATATAAATCAATGTTTTGATAATATCTACCTAGAAGTCATGGTCGAGTGGTTAATGCGATGTACTGCGAGTCACACTAAAACATCTTTCAGACGAGGGTTCGAGTCCCAGTGGCACATTTTTTATATTTAATTTTTCATTTTTATTTTATCTTTTTTATGTTGAGCTATTTTCTTTATTTTTTTTTTTTATATTTACATCGTTTATATTTTGTTTTCTTTGTTTTATTTTCAACAATTATGTTTTTATGTTATTCTAAATGTTTTGGATGCCGGCCGCGGTAGTTCAGTCGGGTCATGGCGCGTCTGACTGGTGGTCAATAGGACGCGGGCTCGACACTTGCCGGGATCAGCAACATTCTTTCCCATGGAGATTGATCATGAAATCTTTTCCATGGCCATTCCCTCCTTTTCGCTGATTCAAGAAGGACAGTTGTTAGTTTCTGGGGGAAAGAATGTGCACTGTACTGGTTAACTCCTTACGTATAAGCTTGTCCAGGATAAGTGTGGATAAGTAAACTGACCGGCTCAAAAAATGACCTAAATGGTGTTGCCGGGGCCGTAAAAACCCTATGCAAACAAACGAAACTCTTTCAGATTCATTTCAACAGCGCATTTGCCTTCACTGACGGCTATGAACGTACGTTCAATCATAGTACCATTTTTGATAATACTTCTTGAATCCGAGCTGCAACGATTCGCCTGTGCTCGTTCCATCTTTTCAATAAAATGAATAAAGATCTAATGTGATGGCCCCGCCCATCGGGGCTTGGAGGAATCAATAAATCAAACAAACAAACAAGCATCTCATGTGCTCCAATTTTATAGGTTCGAAAAAAAATGTTAAAGAAAAGTAAATAAATAAATAAAAAAAAAACATCCTGCCTAAGAATCGAACCCTAGATCTCCAACACGTTACTAAACTGTCTCGACTGGTCGTCAATCTGGCTACACGACGCGTCAGATTAAGAAAATGACGGTAACTATCGCTCAGAGTAAAAATTATCCACTACAGGCGACTTACCTAAAACACGGATGTTACAACGCATAATGTAGTAATGTAGTAATTTCTTCATTTTGAAATTTTTACTACATTATGCGTTGGCATAGTCGACGCGAAATGAAATAAAATGTCGTTTTTACTTCATTATGCGTCGATACTAAGAGGTTTGAGCAAAATGAAAGAATTATTTCATTTTGCGGCGATGGGTGGCATACTTAATTTTACTTCATTATGCGTCAACAGTTTGTTTGTTTGATTTGAGGTTTAACGTTCCCGTCAAGACTATTTAGGTCATTTTGGAGACATTGCTTCAAATTTTATGGGACTTTTACCCGATATTGAGATGAAATGACATCTCAGTCGCTGCCGTCCAATTAAAAGCAATGGGGTTTATATGCATGGATGGGCCGACTCGCAGCAGTTTTCCTGGACAGGCTTAGACCTTCTAAGCAGATTACGAGGACTGATGTACGGGCGGTATCAGCTCTGCGTGGAAGCATCGTGCAGCCCATCTATTTATACCCCCGGCATACGAAGTATGCAAGGGGGTATATAGTTTTTGTCCATTCTGTCTGTCTGTCTGTCTGTCTGTCTGTCTGTCTGCCTGTCTGTCTTTTGTTTGATTTGTTTGATTTGAGCCTTAAAACACAAATGAGGGAAAGACATCAGGCATGAGACCAAAATAGCGCAAGGCGTACGATTTTAATTCTACTGGCTTAATCAAATACAATGAAATTCCACTATTAAGACCACCTAAAATTAATACAAATTTTGTTTTTAAAGCATATTTGGAAGGTTAAAGCTACATTTTCTTTGTGATTTTGACCTTCAGTGTGCTTTTGTGGAAGACCGTCTTTTGGACTGTTCAACTGTGGTCTTAAAGACCACTTTTGAACCGTCTCAAATGTGGTCTAAATTGTAGGAATTTAACTGTATTGCTTCCTAAGTCTTTTCGAAGACAGCTATGTTCTACCATCATTACTTCATTATGCGTCGATATGGTGCATTTCAACGCGAAATGAAATAATTTTTTTACTTCATTTCGCGTCGACTATGCCAACGCATAATGTAGTAAAAAAAATCAAAATGAAGAAATTACTACATTACTACATTATGCGTTGTATCACACGGACGAGTCCAAAATTAAAGGTGCAGACACGTCTCACTGCGGTTTGAAAGACTATAGCAGAGCGGCATGAAAGTGAAAAATGCTATAGCAGAGCGAGGTTTCGATCCTCGGACCTCTGGGTTATGGGTCCAGCACGCTTCCACTGCGCCACTCTGCTGCGTTGTTTATAAAGGGATTACTATGAATATTTGAATTCGTTTATTTTCTGATGCAATCCCAACTCAGTTGATCCTGTATTGATGTTTCGCTACGGTTTATGGGAGATAATCTAAGCTTTCATTCTTTAGTGGTGTTCCCAACATGAAAAGGAATCGGTTGTCTCTGTTCCGAAAACATGAATAAGTTCATGATCCTGAAACGCCATTATCTGACGAAAATGCGGGTTTGTTTTCTTATTTATGTTGAACACATAGATTCTAGGCGTCGTTTGAGATCGTCGAGGCGAGTGTGAAACATTTGCATGCTGTTAAGAAAGTGGAAGTAAAACAAAGATCAGGAATCGATACAATTAACTTAATCCACCCATCAAAGACACCAAAGGGAAAGAAACACAAACATGAAGCGAACAGACCATAACGGAAACCAACACAAAGGATGGCCATAAGGACAGTTACTTTCCCAAAAAATGGCCAAATGGCCATCCAAAATAAAAAGACACAAGTGATACACACAGTAAGTAACAAACAACAACATAAATAAACCGCCACGGAACCCTGTTTTCTTTCTTTGTTTGTTTTATTTTATTTAACTTAATTTGGTTTGTTTGTTGCAATTTTACGTCTCCACCAACACTTTTTGGCGATTTTGGAGACGTTGCTTCAGTTTGTTTTTTTGAGGGACCGAGATAAAATGACATCTCAAACCATACAGACCAAAGAACCCCCTAGATTTTAAGAAAAGGTCTGAAATGAGAAACACCAATTTTTCTGGACAGTCTTAGACCTTATAAGCTGTTTACCAGTACTCAATCGCCCCCGCCCATCGGGGCTTGAAGAAATAGATGGGCTACAAGATGCTTTCATGCAGAGCAGAAACTGACCGCACACGAGTACCGGTAAACCGCTCAGGGCATCTAAGCCTGCCTAGGCAAATCGGTGCGAGTCGGACCGTGAGTGAGTGTTTGAGTTTTACGTCCCATCAACAGCTAAGGCCATACGGAGACGGGACCTCGGTTTAAAGACTCATCCGAAAGTCTTGAGAAGCGCGGGATCGATCCTGCGATCCCTGGTTTACAAGGCGAGTAGCGTAACCACTACACTAAGTAGGCTTCTGCGAGTCGGACCGTCCATGCTTATAAAACCTATTGGTTTCATTGGGCGGTATGCTTGAGATGTCATATCATCTCATTGTCGGGTAAAAGTCCCACAAACTTGAAAGCAACGTCTCCAAAATGACATATACAGTGTTGACGGGGACGTTAAACATTAAATCAAACAAACAAACAAAACCACAACTCAAGTTCTGTCGGTTTTAGCTCTGGATGCATCATGCCGGCGGGGTGCTCTGAGACCCTGTTGATTCTCTTTAGATCCAATCGTTTGAAATAGACATGAAAGAGAAAATAAAATAAACTTTAGCACAGCGAGGTTCGATTCTCGGACCTCTGGGTTATGGGCCCAGCACGCTTCCACTGTGCCACTCTCTGCTGATGATGGTATTACTATGAATAGACGAACCCGTTTACTTTCTGATGCAATCCCTGTCCTATGACATGACCCATTTCTGTGTTGGTCGTGTATTGATGTTTTGCTACGGTTTATGGGAGACAATCTGAGCTTTCATTTTTTCTTCATAATTCCAATAGAGATGTAACCAACATGAAAAGGAATCGGTTTTCCCTGTATCGAAAACATGAATTATTTCATGATTCTGAAACGCCATTATCTGACGAAAATGCGGGGCTGTTTTCTTATTTATGTTGAACACATAGATTAATTGTAGGTGTCGTTTGATATCGTCGAGGCGAGTGTGAAACATTTGCATGCTGTTTAGACCCTGTTTTGTTTCTTTGTTGTTTTATTTTATCTTATTTTATTTTGTTTATTTGTTGAGATTTTACGTCCCCACCAACACTTTTGAGGCAATTTTGGAGATGTTGCTTTAATTTTTTAAGGGACATATATAAAATGACATCTCAAACCCTACAGCCCAAAGAATCCCCTAGATTTTAAGGAATGTCTGAGAAACACCAATTTTCCTGGACAGACTAAGACCTAAGTTGTTTACCAGTACTCAATCGCCCCCGCCCACCGGGGCTTGAGGAAATAGATGGGCTACATGATGCTTTCACGGAGAGCTGAAACCGACCGCACACAAGAACTGGTAAACCGCTTACAGGATCTAAGCCTGCCCAGGCAAATCGGCGCGAGTCGGACCGTCCATGCAAATCGGTGCGATTCGGACCGGCCATGCTTATAAACCCTATTGATTTCATTGGGCGACAGGCTTGAGATGTCATTTCATCTCAATGTCGGGTAAAAGACCCACAAAATTGGAAGAAACGTCTCCAAAATGACCTCTACGGTGTTGACGGGGACGTTAAACCTCAAATCAAACAAACAACCAAAACCACAACTCAAGTTCGGTCGGTTTTAGCTCTGCGTGGATGCATCATGTAGGCGGGGTTGATCTGAGACCGAGTTGATTTTCTATATATCAGAAAAAGAAGATCCAATCGAAATAGACGCGATAGTGAAAATAAAATGCTATAGCAGAGCGAGGTTTCGATCCTCGGACCTCTGGGTTATGGGCCCAGCACGCTTCCACTGCGCCACTCTGCTGCGTTATCGATAATAGGATTACTATGAATATTTGAACTCGTTTATTTTCTGATGCAATCCCCACTGATTTCGGTGTTGATCCTGTATGTTTTTTTTTTTTTGTTTTTTTTTTTTTTTGGGGGGGGGGGGGGGGGGGTGGTGTGGGAGGCAATCTAAGCTTTTATTATTTCTTCACAATTCCAAGAGTGGTGTTCCCAACATGAAAAGACATCGGTTTTCCCCTTTATCGAAAACATGAGTTATTTCATGATTCTAAAACGGCATTATCTAACGAAAATGCGGGGCTGTTTTCTTATTTACGAGGACTGTTCAACTATGAATGCAACTAAGCACATAAAAATGATTCCGCGACAGATTCCGATGAAAAAATTATTTTGTCCCCTCAAAGTATTTCCCTTTAACAGATATACAAACTTTCAGTCTTCTGATCCAATCATTGAATGCATTTTGGTAGTCTTTTCGAGGTATGCTATGAAGGCACTGGAATATTGCAGAACCGAGGTGTTTGCGCTGTACATATTTTCGACCAGAAAGGTATTTTTTCAGCCGCGGGACCAAAACAAAGTCACACGGGGCAAGGTCAGGGGAATACGGGGGATGAGGGAGTTCAACAACCTTTTCCTGCTTCAGATAGTCTTGCACAATGAACGCCTTGTGCGATGACGCATTGTCATGTAGCGATCTGACATTGGCCAAACCAGTTGCGGGTCTTCGTTCTTTGAAATATTTCTTCGATTTTCGAAGAACTTTATTCTTGTAAAACTTCGCATTTGCATATTTGCCTTTAGGCACAGCTACCTGAATAGCAGGGCCCTGATTTGAAAAGAATATGGCATACGATACCTTCTTGACGCTCATGGTCCGCTTTGCAATGCATGGTCTTTTGCAATACTTTGTTGCCCATATTTTGTTCTGAATCTTTCGTTTTGGCTCAAAAAAGTGAACCCATGTCTCGTCACCTGTGACGACCGTTAGCGAAAGACCGTGCATTGTAATTTGGAAACTTTTTAAGCAACTTCTTGGCGCACTGAACGCGTGTCTTTTTCTGCTCATCTGTCAACAGATCGGGAATCCATCTAGCACAGATCTTTCTCATTTTCAAATCCCGTTTCAGAATTGTATGAGCTGCTCCTAATGAGATGCCAACCATACTAGCTATTTGCCTAGTGGTGTATCGTGCATCGGTAGCAACTATTACTTTCACTCTAGCAACCATCTTGCCAGATGTTGCTCTTTTCGGCCGACGATCATGTGGTGCATTTTCTGTTGAGACTAGCCCACAGCTGAATTTCTTACACCAACGAAAAACTGTCGGAAAAGACATTTCAATATGCCCATAAACCGAACATATTTCATAAAAAATGTCTTTGCACCGTATACCAAGAATACAACGATTCTTAATATAGAACCGTATTTCAACGGCGTACTCTGACATTCTTCCAACCATGTTTTGTATTAGTATACAAGAGTAGACAGTGTTTATCGAACGATATACATGGCTAAAGTGTACGGATTTTATCAGATTTGGTATCAATGTATAGGTAAAATATTTGTCTACGCTGTGATATTTATTTCAAGGTGATTTTCGCATTAGTGCATGAGAAAACGTTCTACTTGCATTCATATTTGAACAGTCCTCGTATGTTGAATACATAGATTGTAGGTGTCGTTTGGAATCGTCGAGGCGAGTGTGAAACATCTGCATGCTGTTTAGATCCTGTTTTGTTTCTTTGTTTGTTTTATTTTCTTTTATCTTATTTTATTGTGTAAGTTTGTTGAGATTTTACGTCCCCATCAGCACTTGTTAGGGAATTTTGGAGACGTTGCTACATTTTAGGGACTGATTTAAATTGACATTTCAAATCATACAGCCCAAAGAACCTTCTAAATTTTACGGAAAGGTCTGCGAAACACCAATTTTCCTGGACAGGCTTAGGCCTTATAAGTTGTTTTCTAGTACTCAATCGCCCCCGACCATATAGATGGGCTACATGATGCTGCCATGCAAGGGCGAAACCAACCGCACACGAGTACTGGTAAACCCCTTAGAGGATCTAAGCCTGCACAGGCAAAGCGGTGCGAGTTCACGCTTATAAACCTTTTTGGTTTCATTGGGCGACAGGCTTGAGATATATTTTCATCTCAATGTCGGGTAAAAGTATCACAAAATTCGAAACAAGGTCTCCAAAATGACCTACCTAGGGTTGACGGGGACGTTAAACCTTAAATAAATCGACAAACAAACAAAACCACAAGTCACGTTCGGTCGGTTTTAACTCTGCATAGATACACCATGCAGTCGGGGATGCTCTGAGACCCTGTTGATTTGTATATATCAGAGACAGGAGGAAGGAAAAGGAAGATCCAGTCGTTTGAAATAGACATGAAAGTGAAAACAAAAACTTTAGCAGAGCGACTGGAAAGTGAAAAAACTATAGCAGAGCGACATGAACTTTAGCAGAGCGACATGAAAGTGAAAACAAAAACTATAGCAGAGAGACATGAAAGTGAAAACAAAAACTATAGCCGAGCGACATAAAAGTGAAAACAAAATCTGTGGCAGAGCGACATGAAAGTGAAAACAAAAACTTTAGCAGAGCGACATGAAAGTGAAAACAAAACTTTAGCATAGAAACATGAAAGTGAAAACAAAACCTGTAGCAGAGCAACATGAAAGTGAAAACAAGAACTATAGCATAGAGACATGAAAGTGAAAACAAAACCTGTAGCAGAGCGACATGAAAGTAAAAAACAAGAATTATAGCAGAGCGGCATGAAAGTGAAAACAAAACCTGTAGAAGAGGGACATGGACGTGAAAACAAACACTTTAGCAGAGCGGCATGAAAGTGAAAATAAAAACTATAGCAGAGAGAGGTTTCGATCCTCGGACCTCTGGGTTATGGGCCCAGCACGCTTCCACTGCGCCACTCTGCTGCGTTGTTTAAAAAGGGATTACTATGAATATTTGAATTCGTTTATTTTCTGATGCAATCCCAACTCAATGACATGACTGATTTCTGTGTTGATCCTGTATTGATGTTTCGCTACGGTTTATGGGAGATAATCTAAGCTTTCATTTTTTCTTCAAAATTCCAATAGTGGTGTCCCTAACATGAAAATAAATCGTTTTTTTTTTCCTGTTCCGGAAACATGTATTAGTTCATGATTCTAAAACGGCCCTATCTGACGAAAATGCGGGGCTGTTTTCGTATTTATGTTAAACACATAGATTGTAGGTGTCGTTTGAGATCGTCGAGGCGAATGTGAAACATTTGCATGCTGTTTAGACCCTGTTTTGTTTGTTTGTTTGTTTGTTTGTTTTATTTTATATTATCTTATCTTATTTTGTTTGTTGAGATTTTGTGGCCCACATGTTAGGCAATTTTGGAGACGTTGCTTTAATGTTTTTGAAGGACCGAGATCGAATGACATCTCAAACCCTTCAGCCAATAGAACCCCCTAGATTTTAAGGAAAGGTCTGAGAAACACCAATTTTCCTGGACAGGCTTAGACCTTATAAGTTGTTTACCAGTACTTAATCGCCCCCGCCAATCGGGGCTTGAAAAAATAGGAAGGCAACATGATGATGCCACGCAGAGCTGAAACCGACCGCACACGAGTACTGATAAACTGCTTAGAGGATCTAAGCCTGCCCAGGCAAAGCGGTCCATGCTTAGTAACCATAATGGTTTCATTGGGCGACAGGCTTGAGATATCAGTTCGGTAGAAGTTCCACAGAATTGGAAGCAACGTCGCCAAAATGACCCATACAGTATTGACGGGGACTTTGAAACTCAAATCAAACAAACAAAACCACAACTCAAGTTCCGTCGGTTTAAGCTCTGCGTTAATGCATCATGCAGGCGGGGGTGCTCTGAAACCCTGTCGATTTTTATATATCAGAGACAGCAGGAAGGAAAAGGAAGATTCAATCGTTTGCAAAAGACATGAAAGTGGAAACAAAAAACTTTAGCAGAGCGACATGAAAGTGAAAACAAAAATTGTAGCAGAACGACATGAATGTGAAAACAAAAACTTTAGCAGAGCGACATGAAATGAAAACAAAAACTTTAGCAGGGCGACATGAAAGGGAAAACAAAATCTTTAGCAGAGCGACTTGAAAGGAAAAACAAAAACTATAGCAGAGCGACATGAAAGTAAGCACAAAAACTCTAGCAGAGCGACTTGAAAGTAAAAACAAAAACTATAGCAGAGCGATATGAAATTGAAAACAAAAAATTTAGCAGAGCGACATGAAAGTGAAAACAAAAACTTTAGCAGAGTGAGTTGAAGGTGAAAACAAAAACTATAGCAGAGCGAGGTTCCGATCATCTGACCTCTGGGTCATGGGCCCAGCACGCTTCCACTGCGCCATTCTGGGGCGTTATTGAAAATAGGATTACTATGTATATTCGATCTCGTTTATTTTCTGATGCAATCCCTACCAGAGACATGATCCTGTATTGATGTTTAGCTACTGTTTTGGGGAGACAATCTAAGCTTTCATTCTTTCTTCACAATTCCAAGAGTGGTGTTCCCAACATGAAAAGAAATCGGTTTTCCCTGTATCGAAAACATGAGTTTTTTCATGATTCTAAAACTGCATTATCTGACGAAAATGCGGGGCTGTTTACTTGTTTATTTTGAACATAGATTGTAGGTGTCGTTTAAGAAAGAAACATTTGCTAGCTGTTGGGGCCCTGCTTTGTTTGTAGATATCACGGAATTTCAGAAAAGTAGCCATTTTGGAGATGTGAAAAAAGCATAATGTCACACGGGTGTTTTATCGTAATGATAGGCCATGTGCATACATGCACGTAAAAGACTGGCCCCCGCCCTCGGGGCTTGAAGAAATAAATTGATTGGCATGATGCTCCCACGCAGAGCTGAAACCTGAAAGTCTCACAAAATTGGACGCAACGTCTCCAAAATGACCTTTACAGTGTTGACGGGGGCGTTAAACCTTAAATAAAAAAACAACAAACACCATGTTAACAAGTCCGTGTAATGAACGACCTTCTAAACCCCACTTTATATGGAGAAAAATGGGATTTACAGGGGTATACATTATTTTGCTTATTCCAAGACATAGATTGTGGGTACTCGTAAGAACCGCCTCAATGGTTCTAACGAGCACCCACAATCTCCGTTGCAGATATCATGGATTTTTTCAGAAAAGTAGCCATTTTGGAGAGGTGAACTAAATGCATTATGTCGCACGGGTGTGTTATCGTTGCATATATACATGCACGGAAAAGACACCTTTTCAATTGGCTGAGCCTTTTGAACCGGACATATAAAGGCTTCAAATATCCCAATTGCGTCCGGAGATAATTTATCCTCTTATAAAGATGAGTTTCCGGGGTCTTCAGAGCTGCACTACATAATCTATTTCGTAAATGTTCAGACGCCAAGTGTTTCAACGGAAGGTCAGGTGTTGTTTTTTATCTCCGGGTACTACGGTTTTCGTCCACCTCTGAATAGCGATCGGCTCGAAATAAGGGAAATAATCTTGAAAAGGCCGTAAAACAAAACAAGAAGAAGAACCTTGATTAAACCTTGATTATTTTATTCTTTTGATCTTTAAGAACAATCACAGACACATATTAACCCCTATAGTGTTTTTATCACAATAAAATGAATAAATTTGTACACAAAAACGTGTCTGGTGTCTCCAATATGGCGGATCAAGGGAGAACAATCTTACACAAAAAAATGCTGTGCCTGCAACCTCTAAATTGACTGCCCTATGGCGCTGATCAGCATCTTTGTCATTACGCAAACACGCCTATACCAATACATTGCCACCTTTATCGCCGAAAAATTGAAAATTTTATGATAAAAAAATGTTATATTTTTCGTATTTCTGTTCAAAATATAGATTGTGGGCACTCGTTAGAACCGCCTCATCGAGGCGGTTCTAACGAGTACCCACACTCTATATTTTAGAGCAGAAATAAGAAAAATAATGTATACGCCCGGAAACTCCAGTTTTACTATATAAAAGTGGGGTTCAAGGGGGTCAAAATTATATAGCCGTGTTTTCGTGATGGCTTCGCAAAACAGGTTCTCATACGACGAATGTTATTGTAGATTTATTTGGACCCCATTGTGATTTATATCAGTCTTTGAATCGACAGTCATTTCAAAATTCGCAAAGTTGCAGTATGTTTCCTCTGGCTTTCGTTGCCGGACCATTACAGGGTCACTGATGAGGCTTTACTAGCCGAAACTACGTAGTATGAACCATCTTCTTTATTATGAATGTTTTCATTGCTCTTAAAGGAACTCATTTTTTTATTTTTATTTATAATTATATATGCCGTTAATTTTATCGGGCTGCATAGGATGACCCTTCCTCTACCGTGGAAATGGGCCACTGACGATATCAAATGATTGATTGTGAAAACAATAAGTATGTATCTACTAAAAGAAAAATGATAAATATATCAAAATAATATGAGCCACACGGTGAGAAAATCTGTTTTGCTACTTGCGAACAACAATTGTGGAGACCAGCCTGCGCATCCGTGCAGTTGGATCAGTGACTTAGCTGTTAACCATCATCCATCACGTGAGCAAGTTCGTGAAATGGACACCCCCTAAACGTCACTTTATGTACAGAAAACTGGGGTTTACGGGGGTAAATTTATCATATGACCACGGCATGCAGGGAGGTGCCTTCGGGCTCATGCGCACAGCAAATAATAAATCCAGTGTATGCGCATGCGCAGTCTGATAAGTTTTTGCTGTCCGCTTTTCGGAAATCCTTTGAGCCAAGACTTCAAGAAAATCGGAAATACTGTGGTTGACTGAAAGGATACGGAGGCTTATCTGAGTCTTCGCTGACCGCACATGAAACGGCTCAGGCGAAAGGTGATGGATTTAAGCCTTGGTTTGAGCAAATGCGTTATATACAATGGGCGGCCAGCGAAGGCTCAGATCAGCCTGCACAGATGCACAGGCTGGTCAGAGTCTTTGCTGCCCGTTACGAGGTTCTGTGTAACATGGTCCGTCCCAAGGCCAAACAGCCATGGTTCGTGTCTGCCTCCATAGACGCAAAGCCGAGCGACGTATGTCACCCAAGAAGACACTAATTCTCGTGACACGTTTCATGATCTATTACAACAAATAAGTAACAGGACATTTGACTATAATATCTTGATAGAAGGGAAATTTTAATTTATTTGTCTTAGTAACATTGATATTATGACACACATTCTTGTGCTCGGATTGTTTGTGATTATTCTAAGTTTCAGACTGAATTTTGGACAACACCATTGTAAGTCTCTTCGAAATATGTTTTGCAAAGATATGCCGCAAACCATATGCATTTTGTTTTCTTATTTTTCTCATAAAACAGAATTTGACATGACATGTAAATTGCCTCCTTTGGAGACAATTTGCATGAGATGTTGAGTCTCCTCAGGAGAAAAATTTGCATGAGATGCCAAATCCTTTTGGAGACCAATTGCCTGAATTATAATAATAATAAATAATAATAATAATCGACCTTATTTATAGAGGCTAACGCATTTAGTAAACTAGTACTAATCTTCCATGTGGCCCTCTTTTCCTGGGTAGAACCAGTACTAAGCAATGTGGATAAAGTCTCTTGCTCAAGGAAACAACACATGCCGCTCGTGGGGTTCGAACCCGGTACCTCTCGATCCCGAGGCCGATACTTTACCACTGCACCACTGCGCTCCACTAGCTTTGGAACACTGAAGAGATGTACAGTATAGGCCAACCAAGCATTCTACGGTTAATCCTGTTGTCTGGGAAAAATAAGAAGAAAATCAACAATTTGCCGTCTGCTGTCAGAAAAAATTAGAAGTGGGGGCAATGATCAGGAATCGATACAATTAACCCACATCTCCCATCAGAGACACCAAAGTGAAAGAAACACAAACATGAAACAACAGACCGTAATGGAAACATCAATAGCGGAAAGCCAAAAGGGCAGTTACTTTCCCACAAAATGGCCGATAGGCTATCCAAAATAAAATATTATAAGCGGCACAGACACCCAAAGACAAACCATAACAAAAATTAACCGCGTAAGAAGAACCGCATTGGAACGGTCAACGGAAACGAAATCCACTTGGGGGCTTATTCAACTGAAGTTCGTGGGGAGGGTAAATTTGACTGATTAAACCATCGAAATAGGTATTATCAGTATTTAATAAATCAACCAAATATCTAGAAATGGAGCTAAAAGCTTCAATGATTTCAGACTGGTTTTCAGCAGAAAGGGACGTCATGAAGTCTCTCTCATAACATAACAAAAACAAATCAGCCACAAGCGCTGCGCAATTAGTACCCATCGGAATACCCACAACTTGTCTAAATAACTTAGTACCAAATCTTATGTAAATTTTGTCAAGTAGGAAGGTGAGAGCTTCACACACTTTCTGACATGACCATAAAGTATAATTTTAATGCTCTTCAGAAGTGAAAAAGGCATTTCTTACATTATAAGTCCAGGCAGTGATAAGGGTTAACCTTAGCATAATATTGAGACAATTGATTTGTTTGTTTCTGTCAAGGTTTAACGTCCCCGTCATCGCTATTTATGTCATTTTGGAGACTTTGCTTCTTTTACCCGACATTGAGATGAAATGACATATCTCAAGCCAAAATGCCCAAAGAAACTTTCTATGTACCACATTTGCCCCTTCTATGCGGTTTACCAGTACTCAAACGTTCGGTCGCTTTCAGCTCTGCGCGGTGGTCTCTGCAGCCAAGTCTATTTCCCCAGTCCCCACTTGGGCGGGTAAAGATTTAGAAAGTTGATTAGGCTAAAAAATGGCAAGAAAACAAACATTTCTGTCCCGACTCAGAAACGGCAGCTGAAAAAAGTAAGAAAAGGTAAAAGTCACGCTCAAAGAGCACGATCTGAGACACGCCTCTGAGGCAGCATGTATGGGGTGCCGTTTTACTATTTAATCCATATTTATAGATATCCATAACTCGATTTATGGATATCCAATATTCGATTTATGGATATCCATAATTCGTTTTGGCCAATAAATACAAAATAATAATGACTGAAACCAAAGGCTTATGCGGTGAATTGTGAATATTCATAATTCGAATTATGGATATCCATAAATAATTGGATATCTATGAATATGAAGCCCCCGCCCATAGGGGCTTGAAGAAATATATAGGCTGCATGATGCTTCCACGCAGAGCTGAATCCGGCCCGCACACTAGTACTGGTAAACCGCTTAGAGGATTTAAGCCTGTCCAGGAACCGCGGTGCGAGGCGGACCGTCCATGCTAATAAACCCTATTGGTTTCATTGGGCAACAGGGCTTGAGATGTCATTTCATCTCAACGTCGGGTAAAAGTCCCACAAAATTGGAAGCAACGTCTCCAAAATGACCTTTACAGTGTTGACGGGGACGTTAAACCTCAAATCAAACAAACAAAATATCTATGAATAGTAATTAAATGGTTAAAGGGCGCGTGTGTTATAATGTCAGTAGACCGTACTTTTTTCTGTGGCTACGGATATTGTTCCATTTCGTCACGAAAACACGCCTATATAATTTTGATCCCCTTGAATCCCACGTTCATATAGTAAAACTGGGGTTTACATGGGCAAACCTTATTTTTTCTTATTTCTGCTCTAAAACATAGATTGTGGGTACTCGTTAGAACCGCCTCATGAGGCGGTTCTAACGAGTACCCACAATCTATATTTTGAGCAGAAATAAGAAAAATATCACAATTTATCATCTTAAAATTTGCAATATATCGGTGCTAAAATTTATAATGTATTTGCATAGGCGTGTTTTCGAAATTTTATCGTGGCTTTTCCTGTAGCTCATTACAGTGCCTGGTCAACCCTTTAGACGGCAAGAAAATCTGAAAATGCCGTCTGTCCATGTCGACTGCTGCATCTTCTTGCAAACTCAATACAGACTAGCAGTGTGGATAGTGATCAGACTGCTCCTAGAGGAGCAGTCTGATCTGGGTCCATACTGTTTTAAAGTAACAAGCAGACACCAAAGCAGACCAAAATAAGTGATATTGACATCTTGTATCTGGTTGTTTCAGATGAGTCCTGTACCAACTCTTTCTACCAGGACTACGGGCTTGTGCACCTACCTGCGCCATCGCCTTTCGATCGACAACCATCCATGACATGCCGCTGGAACTTTACTGTCAAAGAGGGAGATAAGGTTCTAATCACTCTGCACGAATTAAGCGTTGACGAAGCTCCGCACTGTATGAGAGGATATCTTGAGGTCAGTATCTGTAGCCCCAATGACCTGGTAGCGCATCTTGTCACCGATTTAGAGGATAACTGTACTCAAAATTGCCATCTGATTGAACGGAATTTCCCGATAGAAAAAACACCTACCCAAAAGACAATTTTCGATACAGTTAGCCCGATTCTAATGCACGTTTTGTTTGAATTGAGATTTACGTCCCCGTCAACACTATTTGGTCATTTTTGAGACGTTGCTCCCAAACTTGTGGTTGAGATGATCCGGTCGCCCAATGAAACCGATTCATTTGTTTGTTTGATTTGAGGTTTAACGTCCCCAAAACCGATTCATATGGTTATATATTATATATGCATAGACGCTCTGACTCGTGCCACTTTACCAGAGCAGGCTTTTACCTTCTAAGCGATTTACCAGTACCCATGTGCATTCAGTTTCAGCTCTGCCTGGAAGCACAATGCAGCCCAGTCTATTTCTCCAAGCCCCGATGGGCGGGGGCCAGCGGCCAATCTGCACAGTGAAATATCGTTTTGTTTGTTTGATTTTAGGTTTAACGTCCCCGTCAACACTGTATAGGTCATTTTGGAGACGTTGCTTCCGATTATGTGGGAAGCTATACGAAACATCATGACAACTTACTCATAAATTATGGATTTCATTTCATTTTTTTTAAGTGTTGTTCGTTTGTTTATTTCAGTGATTGATTTGAGGTTTAACGTCCCCGTAAACACTTTTTAGGCCATTTTGGAGATGTTGCTTCCAATTTTGTGGGACTTTTACCCGATATTTAGATGAATGACTCAATCCCTGCCGTCCAATGAATTCAATAGGATTTATATGCATGGAAACGCACCACAGTGCCTGGGCAGGCTTAGACCTTTTGAAGTGTTGCCTTTATTTTATCCGCATGGTAGAATGGGAACTTTATTTATTTAACTCGAGAGCTCATGTATTGTCGAAGGAACACTAGTCTTTTATGGTGGGTCTTTCTTTCTTTCTATCTATCTTTCTTTCTTTCTTTCCATGGTTTCATAATATTTGAATTTCTTTAAATGCATTTAATTAATTGTATGTGATATTTTACGTATTTGGCATTATACTATACGTCTTGAATTCATTTTTTAATGTACTATTTTCTACGTTTATTGCATCGTATTGTACATGACTGTTATCACGGAAATACGCCTATATAATTTTGACTCCTTGAACCCCACTTTTATATAGTGAAACTGGGGTTTATGGGGGCGGGGGTAAACCTTATTTTTCTTATTTCTACTCTAAAATATAGGTTGTGAGTACTCGTTAGAACCGCCTCGATGAGGCGGTTCTAACACGTACCCACAATCTATATTTTGAGCAGAAATAAGAAAAAAAATCACTCAGTAAAGTTTGCAATGTATTTGTATAGGCGTGTTTTCGTAATGTAATGTATTGCGTTTAGTTGCGTTGCGTTGTATTGTGTTGTACTCACAAAGAAGGCTTTATGTCACTTCTCTTGCAGATCGTGGATGACATACACAATTCACCAAAGACGCTTCTATCAAAGACTTGTTCTCCAATAAAAAGTCCGGCGAGCTTCAAGTCTGACTCAAATTCCGTTTCCATTTTGTATTATTCCAAGGACTCGAATAGACATGATAGTTTGCTTGCTTCGATTAGGACAGGTATGACCAAATTTACGCATAAAGTTCGTACACATCAGAATATAGGGAACATGCATGGTTTTTCATACATTAACATTCGCCGCGTCCAGGGGAAGATGTCTGTACACGAGGCCGCCAGGCAGTGTTTAAAGATCTTCCGAAGGATCAGGCAAATGTCACTGCAATGAAATAACGATGGACGATCGTTATTCTTGCATAATTACGGTTCTGACTTACAACCTACCATATCCCATAAGCTAATATCGCAGAAGATCTTCTTTTTTTAACATCCGTGTACATAACCATAGCTGTATTGGCTTATCTGGCATTCAAACGTTCTTAGCATCTGCATTACATTTTGGCGGTAATAACTCATTTAATAAATAATATTGCTAGTCAAATAAGGCTACGGTCCAAGTTTCTCGTGTCATGTATTTAGTCTAATTGATATGTTAAAGTGCCTGTTACGTCTGAAGCGCACGTCATTTGTAATTTTTTCTCATATTGTTTCAGAGAAAATCACACTTCAAATTATAAGCGAATCATCATCTTGCAGATAATTCAGATGAAATACTTATGAGTCATACCTTCTCTGTGAAAATTCAGAAAAAAAGATTGTCGTCTGCTTCGAAATCCGGGTGACACTTTAAGGATGAATGGATTAATTTATAGCACATTTCTTATATTTTCAAATGGCACGTGTATAATGATTAGCCAAGCCATTTTCAAACTTAAAACCAATATATGTACATATATAAAAATATGCGCGAGAAAATGTTTAAAAACATCTACTAATTTGATTTGAGCAAAACTGTGCCAAAAACTTGAAACAAGCCGGACTCATATTTCAGTGGTACTAAGAGCACTGTCGGGAAACAAACTCCGTGGTAGCTATCATTTGTGCTTACGTCACACGTTAGGAAGTTTGTTCGGGTACGATTTATGTTCGGAAAATAGGTATTTCCATTTCTTTCTTCAACACCTTCCATTGGAGAAATTTGACACGTAGCGCAGTAGGTGGCGCATAAATTCCCATTTCTTTGTCTATTTTCATTATCTGTGTGCTTCCCATGGTTGCCGAGAACACTTGGGACAAAACTCCGAAAAACTGACTGTTAGCGAACACGGACAGTTCAAGAAAATCCTCTTTTTTCATAGCCCACAGAAAAGAAGTTCTGATAACAGGTTCGCTTTGAAGCGCCTTTGTCACTTACCTACACCCATCCCTTTGACAGCAGCAGAAAATCCCTCGTCGAAGTGTTGGAAGAGAAAAAAGTAATAAAATAATAGCGTGCACGGACGTTGGCCACGAGCAAAGTGAGATAGCTTCCACGGACGGTCTTTCCCGAAGGGTTTTGCAGATTCACAAACACGCTTGATATGCATATTTTCTCTCTTTTTAGCTACACGGAGTTCGTTTTCTCAATGGGATAAACTTGTTTATATATATCCAAAATAAGAGTAAACTGTTTAACAAAAACAAGGTTGCCCCCTCCAGTGGAATTCTTTCCACTGAACGTTCCAAGGCGGTTCTTCTGTGGCGGTTTATTTATGTTGTTGTTTGTTACTACTTACTGTGTGTATCACTTGTGTCTTTTTATTTTGGATGGCAATTTGGCCATTTTGTGGGAAAGTAGCTGTCCTTATGGCCATCCTTTGTTTAGGTTTCCATTAACGTCTGGTCGCTTTATGTTTGTGTTTCTTTCCCTTTAGTGTCTTTGGTGGGTGGAGTAGGTTAATTGTATGGATTCCTGATCTTTGTTTTACTTCTACTTTTCATTCTGTTTCTCTAAACGAAGATATGTATCGTGTTAGTCGCTTTCTAGTTCAATGAAGTTCAATGAGCAAAGCGACTCGCCATTTATTCAGTGTGGTTCAGCGATGTTCCATTTGATTCTACGAAGAGCGTTTGTTTGTATTGGAGTTTGGCGGCCCATTCCACCCTAATTTAGGTCATTTTTGAGCCGATCAGTTTACTTCATCCACACTTTTCCTGGGCAGGTATATACGTAAGCGGTTAATCGGCGCAGTGCACATTCTTTCGCCAGAAACTGACAACTGCCCTTCTTGAAACAGCGGAAGGGAGATAATGACGGAAGAAAATATTTCATAATCAATCTCCACCAAAGAATGTTGTCGACTACGAAGAGTGACTTCCGAAAAATGAGAAGTGGGTCAGTATTTAAATCTACAACAGGTCTACAATAAAAGCTAGTGTATTTCCATCTGTCGACGCATTTTCGTTTGGTTTCCTTGGAGTTGTGCGACCCAGTCAACACTAAGTTATATCGAGCAAGACAGTTTAATTAACCACATTTTATCTTCACTGCAGCTGCTGAACATGTGCCATGTGGCGGCCGTAAAAAGTCAACCCGTACATCAGCCTAGTGCAGATTATATTTTCTCGTCCTTTGAGATAATTGAGTTCATTTAGAGAATTTATTTATCTTCACTGCAGCTGCTGTTATGCCCTGTGTCGGCCGTACAAAGTAGAAGTAAAACAAAGATCAGGAATTGATACAATTAACTTACTCCACCCATAAAAGACACCAAAGGGAAAGAAATACAAACATTAAGCGACCAGACCATAATGGAAACCTAAACAAAGGAAGGCCATAAGGACAGTTACTTTCCCACAAAATGGCCATATGGCCATCCAAAACCAAAAGACACAAGTGATACACACAGTAAGCAACAAACAACAACATAAATAAATCGCCACAGAAGAGCCGCCTTGGAACGGTCAGTGGAAGATTTCCACTGGGGGGCTTAAATCGATTTTACGTAGCCACAATCCTCGCCCTTACTTCCGTCGCGATGTAGACAAACAGAATGTCTCCCCGTACATCATAATAGTGCAGATTATATTTTCTCATTGAGTTCATTTAGAATAATATTGAAAACCAGTGCTTCAGCTGAAGTGCACGACCCGCCGGATGCTTTTAGCTTAATGAGTGTTACCATGTATGGGTATGGCGGCCATTTTGGTCATGTGACCTGGACCTAAAACGGTTCCTCCAATAAATGCGCCTTATCGTAAGGAGCAAAAATATATCTTATACTTTAGTACTGTATTCTGAATCGTTTGCAGGATAAAATGCATTCTTACTTTTCCAATACAAAAGCATATGTGTCAAAGTTTTACCTAGGCACAAAGAATGTCAAGGTCAACCAATTGCAAGGGTCACCATTTTAGCACTTTATGATGGGCCTACCTCCCAGATGCTATTTATCAAGTTTCGTGGAAGTGAGATCGCTTGATATGCATGTTTCCTCTCTTTTTAGCTACACGGAGTTCGTTTTCTCAATTGGATAAACTTGTTTCAAAATTAGAGTAAATTGTTTAACAAAAACTAGGTTTCATTTTACTCTCTAAACGAAGATTTGTATCGTGTTAGTCGCTTTCTAGTTGAATGAGCAAAGCGACTCGCAATTTGTTCAGTGTGATTCAGCAATGCTCCATTTGATTCTACGAAGAGTGGTTTGTTTGTATTGGAGTTTGACGGCCCATTCAACACTATTTTAGGCCATGTTTGAGCCGGTCAGTTTACTTCATCCACACTTTTCCTGGGCAGGCATATACGTAAGCGGTTAACCGGTGCAGTGCACATTCTTTCGCCAGAAACTGACAACTGCCCTTCTTGAAACAGCGGAAGGGAGAGACTGACGGTAGAAAAGATTTCATATTCAATTTCCACGAAAGAATTTTGCCGACTACGAAGAGTGACTTCCGAAAATTGAGAAGAGGGTCAGTATTTAAATCTACAACAGGTCTACAATAAAAGCGAGTGTTTTTTAATCTGTCGACGCATTTGCGTTTGGTTTCCTTGGAGTTGTACGACCCAGTCAACACTAAGTTATATCGAGCAAGACAGTTTACGTAACCACATTTTATCTTCTCTGCAGCTGCTGAACATGTGCCATGTGGCGGCCGTAAAAGTCAACCCGTACATCATCCTAGTGCATATTATATTTTCTGGTTCTTTGGGATAATTGACTTTATTTAGAGAATTTATTTATCTTCACTGCAGCTGCTGTTATGTTCTGTGTCGGCCGTGCAAAGTCTCCCCGTACATCATAATAGTGCAGATTATATTTTCTCATTGAGTGCATTTAGAATAATATTGGAAATAGAATTCCGCTTAAGCCGGTGCCGTTGTCGCACATTTCAGTACTGGTCATGAATAGACTCAATAAAACCTGTCTGCTATTTTCGTTTATTTGATGTATTCTTTGCGTCCAAAGGATCTAACTATTCAGAATTTATTTTTTCATCCAGAACTGTGGAAATTATTTTGCCAGAGGATGACAACTGCCTTTCACGAATCCATAGAAGAGAGAGAGAATTACTAAAGAAAAGATTTCAATGTTGCCGAACAGGCGGGGATCGATCATCAGTCAGACACGTTTTCGATAAATTTATGAAAAAAGGTAGTCCTTTGGAACTAAAAACTATTTGGTGTGCACGATTTTTCTGGGCCCGACTGGCTTATTTCGGCCGACCAGGCCTCATGCGTAATCCTCAACTATTCCCTATTAAATCCCGCAGTCCAATAAATGATTACAAAGGCCTAGTAAATATATATAACCCACTGAGACCATTACCTGATTTACCTTCATATGTGACAACATAAAGGCCCGGTCTATGTGCAAAATGTGTAAAGTAGTCTGTATGTGCTCATATTCATATCAGAAAAAAGAGCTGATCCACACACACTAAAAAGGGATTTTTACAAAATTCATACATGTATGTTTACTTGTATGCGGGTCGATTTCAACTCTTCAATTGAAGTATAATGCAGCCCATCTATTTCTTCAAGTCCCGATGGACGGGGCCGAGCCATTTAAGATATCAGAACGCAACGATTTAATCATTTTGGAATCTACATGTCGCCTAAATGCCCACACCAAATTGCATCTGCATCTAATAATTTCA
The DNA here is from genome assembly GCA_963580285.1 of Lucinisca nassula. NCBI lineage: Eukaryota > Metazoa > Mollusca > Bivalvia > Lucinida > Lucinidae > Lucinisca > Lucinisca nassula. Next base: position 36,864,804 of record OY757019.1, read on the forward strand.
CATGTCGAAATTGTGAATTTTACAACAGACGGGCTTTCGTGCAGACGATAGACAGAAAACGGACAGCAAACCACAGCATAATGTTACCGATGCTCCAGATGTGCAACATACAGAAAATAAAAATAGCCTACATGCGCACGAGACTTAACTGTTAGCTTCCACGGACACGGATTGGAAATGATAGCTTCCACGGATATGATTAAGAATGTTAGCTTCCACGGACGAGTGCAAAAATGTTAGCTTCCACGGACATGGATTTCCATGTCGACGCATTTGCATGTATTAATCATTGTTGCTGCTAGTAATATATAATCAGCATATATGTTTTTGCCATTTTACCTGAAAAATTAATATTGAAGCCATGGAACACCAGCCAGCAGTGTGTCGTTATTGTGGTAAAATTTTCCGGAGCCCTTCAGGTCTAAGTGACCATGAAAGGAGTCATATCATTCAGGCGTCATACAGATGATGTACCCACTATCTCCTTATACTAGTGACACACGAAGGCCTTGTCAAACGTGTGGCATCGATATTCGCTACCGCCGTACAGTCTGGGAGGTCGTTTGATGAATTTTAAGATGGCCGCCATGTGCAGCTTAGATTTTGTTTGTTTGTTTTGAGTTATGACGTCCCCGTCGTCACTGTAAAGTCCATTTTGGAGACGTTGCTTCCCGATCAACTGTTACCCGACATTGAGATGAAATGACATCTCAAGCCCTGCCACCCAATGAAGCGAAAATTGCAGTATATGTTTCCTCTGGCTTTCTTTGTCGGATTATTACAGGGTCACTGATGAGGCTTTATTAGCCGAAACTACGTAGTATGTCCCATCTTCTTTCCTATGAATGTTTTCATTGCTCTTAAAGGAACTCATTTTTGATTTTTATAAGCATGGACGGTCAGACTCGCACCGCTTTGCCTAGGCAGGCTTGCTGTCGAGTCCTCACCGTTGTCTCACCTCTGTGGTTCTTTGATTTCTGTGTTCACGGAGATGTTGCACTGATGAGTTAGGAGGCCTTCATGCGGACTGAACAAATTATTTGTCTAAATCGCGACGGAAGTAAGGGCGAGGATTGTGGCCACGTAAAATCGATTTAAGCCCCCCAGTGGAAATCTTCCACTGACCGTTCCAAGGCGGCTCTTCTGTGGCGATTTATTTATGTTGTTGTTTGTTACTTACTGTGTGTATCACTTGTGTCTTTTAATTTTGGATGGCCATATGGCCATTTTGTGGGAAAGTAACTGTCCATATGGCCTTCCTTTGTTTAGGTTTCCATTATGGTCTGGTCGCTTAATGTTTGTATTTCTTTCCCTTTGGTGTCTTTTATGGATGGAGTAAGTTAATTGTATCAATTCCTAATCTTTGTTTTACTTCTACTTAGATCCTCTGAGCGGTTTACGTAGCTCTCAACTTTATACTTGATGATATTTACATACGATTTGGTACTAAGTTATTTAGACAAGTTGTTGGTATTCCGATATGTAATAATTGCGCACCCATTGTGGCTGATCTGTTTTTGTTTTCTTATGAGTGAGACTTCATGATGTTCCTTTCTGCTGAAAACCAGTCTGAAATCATTGTAGCTTTTAGCTCCACTTCTCGACATTTGGATTATTTATTAAATACTGACAACACCTATTTCGATGGTTTGATAAGTCAAATTTACCCCCTGAACTGCAGGTGAATAAAACAAATTCTTCGGATACCGAGGCCCCGTTTTGGGATTTACATCTGTCTCTTGTGGATGGGTTTGTTTCATGCAAAATTTATGATAAACGCGATGATTTTGATTTTGATATTGTAAATTAGCCTTTTGTGGATGGTGATGTTCCTCGTACGCCATCCTATGGCGTTTATATTTCGCAATTAATTTGATTTTCTAGAGTGTGTAGTCAGGTACCTGATTTCAACACTCATAATAAATTGTTAACTGCTTAACTTCCTAATCAGGGTTATCGGTACCATAAACTACGCAAAGCCTTTTCAAAATTTTATACACATTCTGATTTAATTTCAAAATTCAATATTGGACTTAAATCTCTTCTGCAACAAGGTCTATCGGAACCCGAATTTTATGGTGACTTAGTATATAAATTCAGAAAAATATATAACCGCAATGACTTCAGCAGCCAATTTTGTGAACTCATTCTTCGATATAAAAAGGTTGGGTACAATATAAATGTTATACGACATACTGCATGCATGGTGGTTAACCCAGTCACGGTTGACAACTCTGCTTCTCTCTTTAATTGGAAGCCGGTGGATCAGGCCTCAGATTCTATGACGGTTCTAGCGCAAAGGATTACTGAGAATTAGAGAGCTGTAATTCAATGTAATGTTGGTTGGTATCTGATGCTCTGTCTCTGGTCGGGTCCATCGGAGCCTAACCGTTGGTTTTCTTTGGCTCCAGCATTTCAGTGGTTTCTTGCTGTCGAGTCCTCACCGTTGTTTCGTCTCTGTGTTTTTTTTTTTTTTTTTTTATTTTGTGTTCACGGCGATGTTGCACTGGTGATTTAGGAGGCCTTCATGTGGACTGAACTATTTATTTGCTTCATTTGCGACGGAAGTAAGGGCGAGGATTGTGGCCACGTAAAATCGTTTTAAGCCCCCAGTGGAATTCGTTTCACTGACCGTTCCAATGCGGTTCATCTATCGTGGTTTATTTTTGTTATGGTTTGTCTTTGGGTGTTTGTGTCGCTTATATTATTTTGTTTTGGATAGCCAATTGGCCATTCTGTGGGAAAGTAACTGTCCTTTTGGCTTTCCGCTATTAATGTTTCCATTAGTTTCTGTTGTTTCATGTTTGTGTTTCTTTCCCTTTGGTGTCTCTGATGGGAGCTGTGGGTTGTTTCGATTCCTGATGACTGCATTCACTTCTATTTTACCAGTACTTGTATTTGGAGATAATATTCCATTAATATACAAGAGAGGTTTAAACATAAGCTCCCTTTTTCATCAGTGTTTTATTATCTCTGTCCTCTCCATGGTAACTGATAACAATTGGAACAAGTTTTCCTTAACTATTTGTCCTGGCTGTTTTCAGTTACCGCGGAGAACACAAATGCAGCGAAAGAAATAATTGAAAGGAAGATCCATCAATACACAGAGGTGATAAAAACATAATATCACATTACATTGATTCATATTCTTCTTATTGGTGAACAGCGAATTCGAGGAGTTTCTATCAAAAATAGTCTACCCATGCCTTTGCAGGTTTGTTTTGCTGCAGAAAGACTTGGCCAAACTAGTTAGTCTGGCCAAGAAAACATGAACACTTCATATTTTCCAGTTCTTTGGTGTATTCCTTGCTCCCAAAGGATAGTCCTTTTATAGAACATATTTGTTTCAGCATCTGTTTGGGGGCCTGATTGGTATGGCTTCTTTCATGGTGACTAAGACCTGAACGGCTCCGAAAAATATTTCCACAATTACGACACACTGCTGGCTGGTATTCCATGGCTGCAATTAATAATTTTACAGGTAGAATGGCAAATAAATATATGCTGATTATATATTACTATCAGCAATAATTATTAATACATGCATTTTGTTTATGGAAAGTAGAAGTAAAACAAAAAAACCAGGAATCGATACAATTAACTTACTCCACCCATCAAAGACACCAAAGGGAAAGAAACACAATTATTAAGCGACCAGACCATAATGGAAACCTAAACAAAGGAATACCATAAGGACAGTTACTTTCCCACGAAATGGCCATATGGCCATCCAAAATAAAAAGACACAAGTGATACACACAGTAAGTAATAAACAACAACATAAATAAATCGCCACAGAAGAACCGCCTTGGAACGGTCAGTGGAAAGATTTCCACTGGGGGCTTAAATCGATTTTACGTGGCCACAATCCTCGCCCTTACTTCCGTCGCGATTTAGACAAATAATTTGTTCAGTCCGCATGAAGGCCTCCTAACTCATCAGTGCAACATCTCCGTGAAAACAAATAATCAAAGAACCCACACCTGTAAAATTTTTACTTGCAGCCATGGAATACCAGCCAGCAGTGTGTCGTAATTGTGGAAACCCATGTCCGTGGAAGCTAACATTTTTGCACTCGTCCGTGGAAGCTAACATTCTCTAATCATATCCGTGGAAGCTATCATTTTCAATCCATGTCCGTGGAAGCTAACATTTAAGATTCGTGTGCATGAAGGCTATTTTTATTTACTGTATGCTGTACATCTGGAGCATCGGCAACATTATGCCGTAGAGGGAGTTCGATTTTCTACCAGGCCATGGTAGTGGAAGTCAAAGTGTGCACGTTCTTCACGACTTTCCCGCCATGCTACCAGACCGCTACCAGACTGTGTTAGATCACACTTTGGTTAACCACTTGTTAACCATGGTTGACCACGGTACCTGATCTAACTACTTCGTAGTTTGCTGTCCGCTTTCCGTCTATCGTCTGCACGTAAGCCCGTCTGTTGTAAAATTCACAATTTCGACATGTCCAGAACCATGTTGGTTGCAGGTGAAATTTGGTGAGGGAATTCGGGCGACATGTAGGTTCCAAATCGCTTAAATCGTTGCGTTCCGATAACTAAGATGGCTCGGCCCCGTCCATCGGGGCTTGAAGAAATAGATGGGCTGCATTATGCTTCCACGCAGAGTTGAAACCGCATAAAAGTAAACATACATGCATGAATTTTGCAAAAATCGCTTTATTGTGTGGATCAGCTCATTTCTGCCTGATATGCATATGAGCACATACAGACTACTTTACAAATATTGCACATAGACCGGGCCTTTATGTTGTCGCATATGCAGGTAAATCAGGTAATGGCCTTAGTGGGTTATATTTACTTGTCTTTTGGAATCATTTATTGGACTGCAGAATTTAATAGGGAACAATTGAGGGTCACTGATGAGGCCTCGATGGCCGAAACAAGCTAGTCGGGCCCAGAAAAATCTTGAACATCCAATAGTTTTCAGTTCCAAAGGACTACCCCTTTTTCAGAAAATTATCGAAAACGTGTCTGACTGATGATCGATCCCCGCCTGTTCAGCAACATTGAAATCTTTTCTTTGGTAATTCTCTCTCTCTTCTGCTGATTCGTGAAAGGCAGGTGTCAGCCTATGGCAAAATAATTTCCACAGTTCTGGTTGACTACCTATGAATAAATTATGAAAAGTTACATCCTTTGGACGCAAAGAATACACCAAATAAACGAAAATAGCAGACTGGTTTTATTGAGTCTGTTCATGACCAGTGCTGAAATGTGCAACAACGGCCACGCCCTCTAGCACCGACTTAAGCAGAACTCTATTGCACGACCCCAGAAAAAGCGACCGACTGAAATCGGTTGATTTTCTAAGAGTGCCCTAAAATCACCGTGTCATTATGTCAGTCTGTCTGTCCGTCCGTAACCCGTTTGTGAAATTTGGTGTAGTGACTTAACCGATTGGAATATTTAAATAATTTTTGGCATACTGATAGATATCAATGAGATCTAACCAATGAACTTGCCAAATATAACATTCCATTTAGTATAGCCTCGCCGAGGCGAAAAATGTGAAAATTTTCGAACTGCTTCTCCTCGGAAACCGTTGGGCCGATTGAAGTCAAATTTCATATTGAGCCTCTATGGGATGGGTAAAACCAAATTTTTTTCATGGGGTCCAGGTCACATGACCAAAATGGCCGCCAAACCATATATGGTAAAAACCCTTCAAAAATAGTCTTCTCCAGAACCACTGGGCAGATTTCCACGAAACTTGATAAATAGCATCTGGGACGTAGGCCCATCATAAAGTGCTAAAATGGTGACCCTTGGTTGACCTTGACATTCTTTGTGCCTAGGTCAAACTTTGACGCATATGCTTTTGTATTGGAAAAGTAAGAATGCATTTTATCCTGCAAACGATTCAGAATACAGTACTAAAGTATTAGATATATTTTTGCTCCTTACGATAAGGCGCATTTATTGGGGGAACCGTTTTAGGTCCAGGTCACATGACCAAAATGGCCGCCTTGCTATATATGGTAACACTCATAAAGCTAAAAGCATCCGACGGTTCGTGCACTTCGGCTGAAGCACTGGTTTTCAATATTATTCTAAATGAACTCAATGAGAAAATATAATCTGCAATATTATGATGTACGGGGAGACTTGTGTACGGCCGACACAGGGCATAACAGCAGCTGCAGTGAAGATAAATAAATTCTCTAAATGAACTCAATTATCCCAAAGGACGAGAAAATATAATCTGCACTAGGCTGATGTAGGGTTGACTTTTTACGGCCGCCACATGGCACATGTTCAGCAGCTGCAGTGAAGATAAAATGTGGTTAATTAAACTGTCTTGCTCGATATAACTTAGTGCTGACTGGGTCGTACAACTCCAAGGAAACCAAACGAAAATGCGTCGACAGGTTGAAATACACTGGCTTTTATTTTAGACCTGTTGTAGATTTAAATACTGACCCATTTCTCATTTTTCGGAAGTCACTCTTCGTAGTCGACAACATTCTTTGGTGGAGATTGATTATGAAATATTTTCTTCCGTCATTCTCTCCCGGCCGCTGTTTCAAGAAGGGCAGTTGTCAGTTTCTGGCGAAAGAATGTGCACTGCACCGATTAACCGCTTACGTATATGCCTGCCCAGGAAAAGTGTGGATGAAGTAAACTGATCGGCTCAAAAATGACCTAAATTAGGGTGGAAGGGGCCGCCAAACTCCACTACAAACAAACTCTCTTCGTAGAATCAAATGGAACATCGCTGAACCACACTGAATAAACGGCGAGTCGCTTTGCTCATTGAACTTCATTGAACTAGAAAGCGACTAACACGATACATATCTTCGTTTAGAGAAACAGAATGAAAAGTAGAAGTAAAACAAAGATCAGGAATCCATACAATTAACCTACTCCACCCACCAAAGACACTAAAGGGAAAGAAACACAAACATGAAGCGACCAGACCATAATGGAAACCTAAACAAAGGATGACCATAAGGACAGTTACTTTCCCACAAAATGGCCAAATTGCCATCCAAAATAAAAAGACACAAGTGATACACACAGTAAGTAGTAACAAACAACAACATAAATAAACCGCCACAGAAGAACCGCCTTGGAACGTTCAGTGGAAAGAATTCCACTGGAGGGGGCAACCTTGTTTTTGTTAAACAGTTTACTCTTATTTTGGATATATATAAACAAGTTTATCCCATTGAGAAAACGAACTCCGTGTAGATAAAAAGAGAGAAAATATGCATATCAAGCGTGTTTGTGAATCTGCAAAACCCTTCGGGAAAGATCGTCCGTGGAAGCTATCTCACTTTGCTCGTGGCCGGCGTCCGTGCACGCTATTATTTTATTACTTTTTTCTCTTCCAACACTTCGACGAGGGATTTTCTGCTGCTGTCAAAGGGATGGGTGTAGGTAAGTGACAAAGGGGCTTCAAAGCGAACCTGTTATCAGAACTTCTTTTCTGTGGGCTATGAAAAAAGAGGATTTTCTTGAACTGTCCGTGTTCGCTAACAGTCAGTTTTTCGGAGTTTTGTCCCAAGTGTTCTCGGCAACCATGGGAAGCACACAGATAATGAAAATAGACAAAGAAATGGGAATTTATGCGCCACCTACTGCGCTACGTGTCAAATTTCTCCAATGGAAGGTGTTGAAGAAAGAAATGGAAATACCTATTTTCCGAACATAAATCGTACCCGAACAAACTTCCTAACGTGTGACGTAAGCACAAATGATAGCTACCACGGAGTTTGTTTCCCGACAGTGAAGCCGGAAGTAATTTGAAAAACTAGGTAACTATCATTTGAGCAGGGACACAGCATTTCCTACAATTTACATGTGCGCCCAGCGAAAACACAGATGAGCCTGCGCACCCATATAGTCTGACCAAATACTTCTCTTGCTGCTGGGCTAATTGCGGATAAATTTCATTTGCGGCCTCCTGACAGAAATAAAACGAACGTTTGTTCGAATAGTATAGATGGCCGCAATGCCTAAATATGGTAAAACCCCTGAAAATCTTCTTCCCCAGAACTTTTGAGCCAGTTGCCTTGAAACGTAGTATGTACCTTTAAGCTTTAAGTGACTGAGTATAACCGATTTTGTTTCGAAAGTTTGTTCATATGGCAAGGTCACATGACCAAAATGACTGCTATGACCAAATGATAGAAACCTTAAAAACTTTTCTTCTTCAGAATCAGAATTCCTCGAAACTTGGTATATAGCTTCAGGTGACTAAGTACTGCTGTATTATAAATAATTACCCCAGGTTGACCTTGACCTGTTTATCAGTACAAAAGGACAAAAAGGGAAAAAAGTCACAAAATAATACCCAGGGTTCAAGGGAGCGATCAGGTCCTATTGTATTTTTGTCGACGATTCTGAAAGCAAGTCAAATACTCAAACCAGATCACATTGAAATATCAAGCATATTATTAACTGACTACCCTGTATTGTTCAGAGGTCATTCGTATTTATTAACACTGAGGTCAAACTCAATAATCATGTTTTTAATGGTGTTAGTTAATAAAATTGTCATTAATCAAGTAATGTCTTATTGTCCCAGTTACAGGCCCTCGGTCAGCTGTATTGGCCTCGGCCTTCGGCCTCCGGCCAGTACAGCAGATCTCGGACCTGTAACTGGGCCAATACCAAAATACTTGATTCATAACATTATAATATAGATGTAGACCGGTACAGATACATGCAAACAGTGTAGAAGAGGCGTCCCTTAACCCATTGCATGTGGGAACCCCCTATAGGGGGTACCTTGGCAAACAGTGCAGGCAGAACGCGGCATTTGATCAGGGTCTACACTTTTGCAAAAAGTTAAGCCGTTTCCCAATAGATTTTTAAGAGAACACAACCTGACGCCCCTAAATTTTGAAATGGACTCCTGCTATATATATAAAGTGGAAGATTCCATTTGGTACTGAAAGGGTTAACGAGCTGTCTCATCAGGTTCCAAATTTACAAGTTTGGACGTGTCCAAATCACAAAATTGAAAACCCACTTTAGAAACGCCGGAGTGAAGCTATTTTTAGATTGTTCATTTTTGTTTTATCGCTCAGTGTCCCCGAATACTGTTTACAAGTTTCATCCGGATAGGAAGAGTTGGTCAGATGCGAAAACCTTCTGTGAAGAAGACAATGGACAACTAGCCAGTGTATATCCGATTCCGGATAAAACCCTTGTGGATTTGGTGGAAAACAGTCCCGACGATATTGATGCATGGGTTGGACAGTTTGTTACACCTTGGGTATGGTTAAAAGGTAATTCATTATATTTGCATTATTTGCTGGCTCCCAGCTTGCACATTGTCAATATTGGAAAAACAGGTAACCAGACCCCCTGACCTTTCACGGTCAGGGGGGTCTGGTTACCTGTTTTTCCAACACTGATAACCTTTAGACTAGGAACCGGCAGATACTGCAAAAAGTTGAATAGGTAATGGTTGAACTAGGCAAAAATTGATGTTTTTCCACTTAACTCATAATTCAATATTTCGGCCAGAGGCCTTTATCAAGAATACGTACTTTAAAGTCAACTACTTTTTCACTGTTCCACCATTTTGAGATGACGTCGCAACTGTTGTTTTTCACCAAAGCGTCACTGTGGCATTACAACTCCTACAAGGATGGTTCATCTGTCATTTCCAACAATGACCAGTCTTAATCACATGCAAGAAATGCTAGTGTTTGTGTGTTCTAAGATGGCCGATGAGACCAATTCTAGCTCTGAACTGTCTGTTGCAGATTGAGCAAGATAAGGTAGAGGAAGACAGCTCTGTTGATGATGCATTAGCTCTGGCTTTGCGGTGTGCACGTTTCTGTTCGGCTTCGCTGATTTTTTTTTTGGCCTCTTATTCACTAGCGCCCCTTCTGACGATGCCTCGTCACTTTGCTCGGCCCAGTGCAATTTGTTCCCACGACTCTGTTTGTATATGGAAATTCTTAAAGGAAACTTTGCGGGTGTCCTTGTAACGCTTCTTCTGACCACTGTCTGTGTCTAATTCTTCATAGAAGATTTTCTTTGGCAACCTTTCCTCAGGCGTCATGGTAACATGGCCTGTCCATCTTAACTGTGCTAGTTTCAGAAAAGTATGTACACTCTGCATCCCTTCCCTTTTCAGGACTTCTACGTCTGGAAACCTGTCTTGCCACTTTATCTTTATGATATTTTTAAGACAGCTTACTTGGAAGTGGTTCAGCCTGTTGACATGCCTTTGGTAAACTGTTCATGTTTGGCATGCATATGTTAGTAGCACAACCGCACTATAGACTTTCAGCAATGTGTCAAGCCTGATTCCACTTCGATCCAAAGCACTACCCCGTAATCGGCCAAATGCTGCACCATCTTTGGCGATCCTGGCATTGACTTCGCCATCAATATGTTATTGACAGTGTGCTCCCAAGGTAGGTGAACTTATCTACTACTTGCAGTGTTTGCCTTTCATTATGATGATGGGCTCCTTGAAAAACTCCTTGAATAGCCAATTGGCCATTTTGGGGGAAAGTAACTGTCTTTTTGGCTTTGCGCTATTGGTGTTTCCATTAGGGTCTAGTTATTTCATGTTTGTGTTTCTTTCCCTTTGGTGTCTCTGATGGGAGCTATGAGTTAATTGTATCGATTCCATTTTGCATCTTCTCTTCTGTTGTAGCAGACTTTGGCATGTCATCAACAAAGAGAAACTACATGGACATGGACTTACACTCCCAGGCCTACAAACTGCACAGCCCGATCAATGCATACAACAAGCTTTAAAATTCATTATTTTTGTTGTTGTTTTATACATTCCTTCGGCCGAAATTTTGAATTACGAGTTAAGTGGAAAAAGTGTTTTATATTGTTTAAAAGTGTTTAATTTTGTTCCCTGTGAAACACAAGTAAAGGTCTGGAGTCTGTAAAATTATATGACCGATTATAAGCTGACACAAGCGATCGATGAGCGATTAAATATCGATCAATGAAACTGCTAAGAATACTTACGGCGTTGTTTTCATTTCATGGTTTGGATGTAATAGAACTGGAATGCATAGATTAAATAGGCATTTTTTCTATGTAATGGATACATGTTTAAGTCGTTCAGTGAGTATAAATTTTCTCTGGTTGTAATTTTATTTTATTTCACTTTATCCGGGATTGTGATTAATTCTCTCAGTAATGGAAGCGACTTTTTGTCTCTACAACCATAGTGGAGACACAATCAGGGATAAATAAATCGTGTACTGAGAGAATTAATCACAATCCCGGAAAAAGCGAAATAAAATAGTAACAAATAAACCCCTATATACAGAGTGTACTGCAGTGCCGGATAGCCTTATATGCGCTATATGAGCTTCCTTTTTGTGGGGGGATGCCTCTGTGGCGCAGTGGTTAAGGACGTCGGCCACTGCAGTGCTAGGCGACGTCGCCGCATCTGTGCGTGGGTTCGAATCACAGTCAGAGCACGATTTATTTATCCCTGATTGTGTCTCCACTATGGTTGTAAAGACGAAAAGTCGCTTCCATTACTGAGAGAATTAATCACAATCCCGGAAAAAGCGAAATAAAATAGTAACAAATAAACCCCATATATACAGAGTGTACTGCAGTGCCGGATAGCCTTATATACGCTATATGAGCTTCCTTTTTTTTTGGGGGGGGGATGCCTCTGTGGCGCAGTGGTTAAGGACGTCGGCCACTGCAGTGCTAGGCGACGTCGCCGCATCTGTGCGTGGGTTCGAATCACAGTCAGAGTGTAATTTTATTACTGTTCGTCATTGACAAATCTTGATCACATGCGAGCAATATTGCAATCCAAGCATTGGACACTAAGTTGCTGCTGACTTGTGCGCGGATGCGTAGGCTGATCTTCAGCTTTGTTGTTCGTAAATGACAAAATAGTTTTTTCTTGGTGTAGCTCATATTCAGTGGGGAGGGTGGGGTGTTAGGCAGGGGAGGAAGCAGACCCACACAAAATCGCACCGAACAATAAGAATACTTCTAGTTATTTTGGGTTTCGTTATTTCTGTAGGATGTGTGAAGAGGAGCCACACATCTGACATTGAGCTGCGATACATTAAATCTAAGTATAACCAGAAGACCGAGTGTTCTGTGGCTTGTTCCGGATCATCAGGCTTTCTACTGCAGGTAACCTTTGACGTTATATTCAGAGCAGCTTATCCCTTCACCACTGAGTTTCTGAAATTGACCATTGCAGCTTTAAATTTGGACACATTCGTTCTTGAAAATAAAAGGGTCAGTCAAAATCATTATATGGATGACAACAAGTGTTAATCCCGATGATACATCTAGCCTGGATCTACACCGCTTGCATCGTATCTGTTCCTTCTACATAGAAAAAATGTTTACATAGTAACTACAACTGAAGTAGAGTATTCGTCATAACTACTGCTATAGTTGCAACTAGCATGCACACGAGTGGTATTCTATGCTAAAATTACTAAAAATAGCTTTTATCATATGACGTCGCGTCTGAGAACGGCATGTATTAAATCAAATATGCAAAGATCCATCCCTTAACGTTACACGTACGGCGTCCTTACCGACGTCGCTCTTACTTTTGTCAATTTTGGCATTTTGACGGAAGCTGTCGCGGTTTATTTTTGTTATGGCTTGTCTTTGAGTGTGTGTATCGTTTATTGTATTTTGTTTTGGATAGCCGATTGGCCATTTTGTGGGAAAGTAACTGTCTTTTTGGCTTTCCGCTGTTGATGTTTCCATTAGGGTCTAGTTGTTTCGTGTTTGTGTTCCGTTCCCTTTGGTGTCTCTGATGGGAGCTGTGGGTTAATTGTATCGATTCCTGATCATTGCCTTCACTTCTATTTAGCACAAAAATCGTGAATTATATGCGCTTTAAATATTATATGGTAAATAGAACCTTGCATTCGTGCTCATGAATTATTGAATTTATTAAACTCGTTGTGAAAAAGGAATAAAATGCTCGGCAACGGCTTGCATTTTATCCTTTTCTCTCAATTTATTTAATGAATTCAATAATACATGAACACTCATGTAAGCTCCTCTATTCATTCATCCACAGTTTGCTAAGCTTGTTGAGGAAAAGGCGTAAAATGTACGTCGAAATAGAAGTGAAGGCAATGCTCAGAAATCGATACAATTAATCCACAGCTCCCATTAGTGACACCAAAGGGAAAGAAACACAAACATTAAATAACTAGACACTAACGGAAATCCATGATGAAGTTCGGAGAACCGTTTTATCTCCTTCACATAATACTTTAAACATCCTGCCTTATAATGGGACAAAAACAACCAAACAGCAGGAAGACAGCGAGACCGTCTATTCAGAAGCTGTACATTAGTTTGCAAAAGTTCTAACGCCCCCAGAATTTTACCAAGTTGATTTTATTACGCGCCAATATAACGTCAATCGTGGTGGTAGGTTCACAAACCATAAAATTGACTACAAAAACACAAAACGTCGCTAACAAGTGATTGTCCAGTAGCTTCACAGGTTTTCAGTTTCCAGAGTTTTGCTTTCAGAACACAAATTGAAAAATTAAATGGCCGGCATATAATTAGATAAGAAGTCAAACTATTTTTCACACGTTTACTTTTTCAAAGGGCGGTTCCTGCTATTGTGCGGCTCTACATCACCATTTGCATGTGGATGATCAGGTGGAGATAAAGGAGTGCAACATTCCTTGTCCTGGAAATATGGCTGAGAAATGTGGGGGCACGGGTGCTTTTACGTTCTATCAATACTGTGAGTTGAAAAAATCTTATTATATTTTAACTCGGCCGCAATAAATGAATATTTACGCCAATCGAAGACTCAGATCAGTCTGTGCATCTGCACCAGAGTGGATGCGCAGACTGATTTGAGTCTTCGCACGTGCTCGAGGACACCATCACGTGAACAAGACCCCCTAAACCCACGTTATTTAGAGAAAACTGGGGTTTACCGGGGTATACCTTATTTTTCTTATTTCTACTCCAAGACATATGTTGTGGGTACTCATTGGAACAGCCTCAATTAGGTTAACCTATGGGTTGTGGGTACCGAGCACCCACAACCTATGTTTTAAGTATCTATAAGAAAAATGTCAGGGATTTTCATCAGAAAAGTAGCCATTTTGGAGATGTGAAAAAAATGCTCTTTGCCGCACGGGTGTGTTTTATCTTTTTTACGGCCCAAATATTTATTACGTTTTCATAACCCATTTCAGGTGCCTGTTTTTGTTGTGTTTTTCTTTGTTGAATTAGGCTTGAATCAGTAGCACCACCCATTAAAATGACTACTTTTTCTTCCTATACACTGATGCACATGACGAAGACACGTAAAAATGAACTGTCTAAACGTAACGCGGCATCTTTTTACACACTGGAAAACTTTGTTGTGATCAAGATGACAATTTAGTCGCCATTCACTTTGCAAACGTTTAATGTTATTCCAAAGGCTACATAATATGCATGAATGCTTTTAATATTTCGGCGACAGAAAGACATATTTTTTCATAAATTGCTTTTCTGTTGCATGGTATAAACTCTTTGTGACAAGACTAATATATAAGCATTATTTTTCAGATGGCGAATCAAGAGGCAAAAGCAGCAAGTACAGGGACTGTTTGTCGGAAACTATTACCTCGTTCATGGCGCGTTATTGTTACTATAAGTTAGGATTCACATGCAGCTTTTCCAATGGTATTTATTTGTTCATTATCATCCATGTACGTTTTCAACATAATGTAACGAATACTTACGTTCCATGACTGTATGCCTTATAAGGCTTTTGGGAATATTGTGAATTAAATATCAAAAAAAAATATGAGTAAGGCTCATGACATTAAATGTACAATTTATAAATAGCAAAAAGATGTAGGGCCTAACGGGCCAACCCGTGATCGAAGCATACAGCCTTCTCAAGCAACCGAAGGAATAGCAAATGACATGAATGCTTTTGCTATTTATTAAAAATGGATCAAATAAGGAAGCAGGGAAAACATCATACATTTTTATCATGTAACTCACTTCAATACTCGTAATAAATTGTTAAGTAAACTTCTAAATCAGAGTTGTCGGTACCATATACTACGCAAAGCCTTTTCAAAATTTTATAGACATCATTCTGATTTAATTTCAAAATTCAATAGTAGACTTAAATCTCTTCTGCAACAAGGCCTATCGGAACCCGAATTTTATGACGACTTAGTATAAATTCAGAAAAAAATATATTACCGCAATGACTTCAGCGCCCATTTTCGTAAAATCGTTATATTGGGTACAATATAAATGTTATACGACAGACTGCATGCATGGTAGTTAACCCAATCACGGTTGACAACTTTGCTTCCCTCTTTAATTGCACGCCGGTTGGTCAGGCCTCAGATTCTATGACAGTTCCAGCGTAAAGGCTTATGTTGGTTGGTACCTGATGCTCTGTCTCTAGTCGGGCCCATCAGAGTCTAACTGTTGGTTTTCTTTTGCTCCAGTATGTCAGTGTTTTTTTTTTTTGTTTTTTGTTTTTTTGCTGTTGAGTCCTCACCGTTGTTTCATCTCTGCGGTTGTTTGATTTTTGTGTTCACGGAGATGCTGCACTGATGAGTTAGGAGGCCTTCATGCGGACTGAACAAATTATTTATCTTAATCGCGACGGAAGTAAGGGCGAGGATTGTGGTGCCGTACAATCGATTTAAGCCCCAAAGTGGAATTCGTTTCCGCTGACCATTCCAAGGCGGTTCTTCTGTCGCGGTTTATTTTTGATATGGTTTGTAGGTGTTTGTATCGCTTATATTATTTTATTTTGGATAGCCTATTGGTCATTTTGTGGGAAAGTGACTATCCTTTTGGCTTTCCGCTATTGATGTTTCCATAAGGGTCGGTTGTGTCGTGTTTGTGTTTCTTTCCTTTTGGTGTCTCTGATGTGAGCCTTAGGGTTAACTGTATCGATTCCTGATCATTGCATCCACTTCTTTTTTTGTAAATGACTAAATAAATGCTTGCTAAAAGTATAATATTTAGTTAAGTATGTTCCATTTCTGACAGGCAGCAAAAAGTCTCCCTGCTCCTCATCATGATGTAGATTATATTTTCTGCTCCTTTGGGATCATGGATTCCATTATAGAATTTCAAAAATATTTGTCGGTGGGGTCACTGATGTGGCCTTATTTGCGTAACTAGCTAGACTGGTCAAGAATAAAATGAATAGTCCATAATTTTTAGTTATGTGGTGAATTCCTTTCTGAACTGAACATTTATATTTGCCATTTTGTCTATGGATTAATGATTTTGGATTAACGCTTTGGTACTACGACCTAAACTACTTTCGTCCAAAAGATAACCTTTTAGAACATATTGGTGATTGTTTTATTACAGAGAACCTTGGGAACAAAGCATGTGGAGACCCGTACCGATGGTTAATGTTATTTAACGATTAGTTTGGGTTTATGCAAAGAAGACGTGATTAATTATCTTCCTTTTCTTTTCAAGTTTATTCATTGCCGCTTTATGATCATTGCCTTCACTTCTATTATGTAACTTTGTGAATAAAACAAATAATCAAACACTTTTAAGTGTAAGTTTTTGTAAAATATATGCATTTATTTTTATGCTGTTTTCGATTGAAGTGATTTAGCTCATCAAATAGGTCTTATAGTGTTTACTCTACAGCATCACATTAGTAAGTCCGTGTATTGAATACAATTGTTCACACCACTTATGCTCTATCAGAATGTCTACCTAGCACGTGGGCTAAAATTTACTTTTGTTCAGAATGTTAACACTTATCTACAAAAAACCCACATTGTTCCAAATTCTGTCAATAACCATAAAACACACATATTAAAAATGTATTTTTGTTGATGGAAGATAAAAAAAAAACATTTTGTAAGAAAACTAACTTTCAAAAATGGTCCATTTTTGAACACCCTTTCTCCATTGTCCTGCCTTAGAAACATAACATTTTATATCAGCATATACTTTAGTCCGTATACTTGCAACAACGCGAAGCAGTTTTACCCCCAAAACTGTCATTATAACACAATATCTGCCGTTTTGAAACCCCAACGAACGTTCATACTGACCGCCATTGTTGTAAACATGGGCGGTCATTTCTCCAGGTAAGTCAAAGTATATAAGTGTGTCAATCGTGGGTAAAAATATCCAGCACAACGGATTTTATTCTAAATGTTTTTATACCCATATCTTGATTCCCTTTTTGGTAAATATTACTAGGCACTCAACAGATTTAAGTAGGGAGAATCGTTTGTAAAAAGACAAAATAACTATATGGCAATTATATTTATCGCTACGTTTATTTACTCCAGTGTTAAAGTGTTCCGTATATAATACTGTTTATACATGTATGATAATGCATAATGATCTCTACACGTTGTTAGGGCTTTTAGCGGAATGGGTATAATGTGATAATGACAGTCTTTGGAAGTACTACTTCTCGTTGTTGCCAGCTATAGTGACAGATTTTGAGAAAAAAATATTTCTCGTTGTTGCTAGAATATGGATTAAAGTATATGTTGTTGTAACAATGTTTTGTTTCTAACGAAGGATAATTGAAACAAGAAATATCTTTAAAAAAGATATGCGGCGTAGATTTAATTGGAAGGTTGTTTAGAAACCAGTGCTTCAGCTGAAGTGCACGACCCGCCGGATGCTTTGAGCTTTATGAGTGTTACCATATATGGGTATGGCGGCCATTTTGGTCATGTGACCTGGACCTAAAACGGTTCCCCCAATAAATGCGCCTTATCGTAAGGAGCAAAAATATATCTAATACTTTAGTACTGTATTCTGAATCGTTTGCAGGATAAAATGAATTCTCACTTTTCCAATACAAAAGCATATGTGTCAAAGTTTGACCTAGGTACAAAGAAGGTCAAGGTCAACCCAGGGTCACCATTTTAGCAATTTATGATGGGCTTACGTCCCAGATGCTATTTATCAAGTTTCGTGGAAATCTGCCAAGTGGTTCTGGAGAAGACTATTTTGAAGGGTTTTTACCATATATGGCTTGGCGACCATTTTGGTCATGTGATCTGGAACCCATGAGCAAATTTTGGTTTCATCCATCCCATAGAGGCTCCATATGAAGTTTGACCTTAATCGGCCCAACGGTTTCCGAGGAGAAGCAGTTCGAAAATTTTCACATTTTTAGCCTCGGCGAGGCTATACAAAGTGGAATGTAATATTTCGCAAGTTCATTGGTTAGACCTCATTGATACTATCAGTATGCCAAAAATTGTTTAAATATTCTAAGCGGTTAAGTCACTATTACCAATTTTCACAAACGGGTTACGGACGGACAGACAGACAGACCATATATGGCTTGGCGGCCATTTGGGTCATGTGACCTGGACCCCATGAGCAAATTTTGGTTTCCCCCTTCCCATAGAGGCTCCATATGAAATTTGACTTCAATCGGCCCAACGGTTTCCGAGGAGAAGCAGTTCGAAAATTTTCACATTTTTCGCCTCGGCGAGGCTATACTAAATGGAATGTAATATTTCGTAAGTTCATTGGTTAGATCTCATTGATATCTATCAGTATGCCAAAAATTGTTTAAATATTCCAAGCGGTTAAGTCACTATCACCAATTTTCACAAACGGGTTACGGACGGACAGACAGACAGAATGACACGGTGATTTTAGGGCACTCTTAGAAAATCAACCGACTTCAGGTCGCTTTTTCTGCGGGTCGTGCAATATGAGCTACAATAGTGACAGCAACAATTGTCTAGCTACGAACTGGTTTACTGTATTCAAACAATTCAGATGTCACGCGAGGAAAAATAGCTTTGCAGAGGGCGGTGTACCGCCTGTTTGAGCTTAGGTCAATGTAAAAGGTCAAGGTTAAAAACATGACCTCATTTCAAGAGCATATGATCTCAAGTATATGCACAGCAAATAAGAAAACGTTATCATTTACTGTTTTTGAACACAAATTCTAGGGTTAACATTTAGGGTTGTCGCTATGGTGAACGTAAACGCATAGGCGGACGAACAAACGGACGAGCAGACAAACGGACGGAAACTTGATCTTATGTGCACCTAATTAAAACTCAAATTACACTTATTCCTTTTCAGAATTTATATAACATTAATGATAGGCCTATTCGAAAATGTCCATTTTGTGTTAAAATGGAGGACATAAAGTATGCTGAAGACAAATGATACACTGCAACTTTTATTTAGCATATATTGTAAATTAAACATCTGTCAATTTGTAATGCGATTGTTACATGTTTTTGTCATGCTAAATCTCTTTATTGGTTTCATTGGGCAACAGGGCTTGAGGTGTCATTTCATCTCAATGTCGGGTAAAAGTCCCACAAACTTGGAAGCAACGTCTCCAAAATGACCTACACAGTGTTGATGGGGACGTTAAACCTCAAATCAAACAAACAATTCCTTTCGCAGAAAATTCTTCCTTTCGCGAAAGGAACCTTCCTTTCACGAAATGGTTCCTTTCGCTATATAGACCAACCACGTGAAATTAGGTCAAAATAGCTATTCACCGCAGCAGTTACAGAATTCACTAGAAACACAATTATACATATGACGTATGGTCATCAAAGGACAAGACGGTGAGCAAGCCGAAACTGTATATATTTTTAATTCATGTCTCACATAAAAAACGAAACATTTCCTAGGTTAAAACTTCAGTAAACTGTCGTATTTTTGAGTAGATTTATTTATGCAAATCATTGACCAATGAAATGGTCATCTCCTTGGACATGTGGTTTTATTGACCAATGGAATAACGAAAAATGTAGGTCAAAAGCAAAACTATAACGGCTACGCCGTAAAAAATGATATTCAAATATGTACTATTTTGAAAAGTTAATTTCTTTCAAAATAAAAGTGAAGGCAAAATATTTTTTTTATCTTTTTCTTCCAACAACAATAAACACATTTTTATGTGCATGTTCATGTTTATTCCTATAACTTGAAACATTGTAGGATAATTTTGTTGAAACGAGTAGGTTCATTCATGCAAGTTATGAGACACTTCCTTACAATCTTATTAAAAAAAGTAAATGATTTAATTGAATGGACATATCATAGAGAAGATTCCCTCTGTCTTGCATGTATTGTGAGGAATGCTTTTTTTCACTTCTGAAGAGCATAAAATTGTATATTATGGTCATGTCCGAAAGTGTGTGAAGCTCTCGCCTTTCTAGTTGACAATATTTACATAAGATTCGGTACTAAGTTATTTAGACAAATTTTGGGTACTCCGATGGGTACAAATTGCGCACCCCTTGTGGCTGGTCTGTTCTTGTTTTGTTATGAAAGAGACTTCCTGATGTCTCTTTCCGTTGAAAAACAATCGTAAATCATTGAAGCCGTCAGCTCGACTTCTAGATATTTGGATGATTTATTAAATATTGACAATACCTATTTCGATGGTTTGATCAGTCAAATATAAACGCCTTCAAGGACGTCAGTTAAATAAAGCAAGTTCTTCTGATACCCAGGCCCCGTTTTTTATCTTCATGTATCTGTTGTAGATGGGTTTGTTTCCTGCAAAATCCATGATTAACACGATGATTTTGACTTTGAGATTGTAAATTCTCCTGTTTTTGGATGATGATGGTCCATGTGCGGCACCCTATGGCATTTATATTTCACAATTAATTCGATTAGCCTGAGTGTCTAGTGATGTACCTGACTTTAATACTGGAGATAAAGAGCATTCGGAGTCCTTCTGTCGCGGTTTATTTTTGTTAAAGTTCGTCTTTGAGTGTGTGTATCGCTTATATCTTTATGTTATGGATTGCCATTTGGCCATTTTGTGGGAAAAACTGTTCTTTTGGCTTTCCGCTAGTGATGTTTCCATTAGGGTCAGGTTGTACACCTTTGGTGTCTCTGATGGGAGGTGTGGGTTAATTGTATCGATTCCTGATCATTGCCTTCACATCTATTTCACACCAAATGGTTAAATTGCCAAATAATATGCACATTTAGAAGAATACATTTTAATTGACATATCATGGTGTAGTATATCCTTAACACATCGCGTGTTTGCCAGGATATATTTTATTTCAGTTATTCAAAACACACTTCTCCTCAAGAACCGCTACAAGGAAGCAGGGAAAGCATCATACATTTTAATCAGATAAACAGCCAATTGAGTACAATGAAAGAAAGCATATGTTCATGTTTTCAAGCAATATTTTCCAATTTGTTATTATTTTGGTAAGGATCTTCCCCCACCTACTGCGATACACATGCATTATCTTGGTATAATGCTATGTCATTTTGTGAGAGTCTATCGGGTTCTGTTGGACTACGTGACCTTCCAATATGGCCTAGAGAGACAGTAAGACCACTTTGGACGTCTGTATCGAGAGGGCAACATTCAAATTATCCCCAAAGTAAGTACTACTTCAATTATTTCATTCTTGTATCTGCAACCAAGGAATGTATAGTTTGTTTTCTAGCACATTGAAGGGGATTCAAGTTGGTTTTTACAATATGATTAACGTCGATGTTAATGTGAACACGCATTTGAATATTTTCCTTATGTATCCTGTAATTTCACCTATCAACCTCGCAAAACGTTAACATGATATTAAAGGCAGTGTTTTATCTATTATTATTGATTTTCTACGGAGAATTAAAAAAAAGAAAGAATAATTACAACGTGACAAAATATTCTCACACTCGTTGCCGGTTTGTCTGTTCTTTTGACTTAGAAAGTCGATACTTCGACTACAACGTGTCGATGGAAAAACAAAATGATCTGCGCGCGCAGTTTTGTGTCATACCAGACAAAGAATTTTGAATAATAAAAAAATGAACGTTTGAGAAAAATATTATGAGAACTCTTGCCATTAAAATGAAATTACATGTGACAAAATAACCATCAGAAATGAACACGTGAAATTTCACAAGCCTACACCAGCGGTAACAAGATTAATTCTAGTCATCGAATACCAATCAAATCCGCACTAGAATATTTTTAGTTTTGATAAAAGTTAACAAATTGACTGTACATGTACATTATTCTTGACAATAAATACTGTTTAAACCAAAAGTTAACAAAACATCACGCGCATAGTCATTTCATATGAAATTTATGAAACTCACAAACGATTCATTTATATGAAATGACAACTCATATGTGAAAGCCCCTCTTTTTAATGAAATACATGTGCCGTGATAGAACGAACAATATAGTAACTCCCATCATTCATTGCTCCAGAAAAGAAATTTTTCAGCGGACTGCAAAATTATGATATTTTGTTGTTATTTATGCTTTTGGTTTATCATCAATATTTCGCTCCGACCGCCACAACTTGGTACTTCACACCAGTTACAATGAAGGAAATAAAAACTTTTAAATTCTTTCAGTTTTTGTCAAGTCGGAGTTACCAACAGAAGCTTACATTGCAAGTATTGATCTGTACAACTACAACCAGTATGAGTTGAAGCTGATGAACGCCACCCACAAGCATCCTTTTATCTGTGAATATCGTACGTATAAGATAAACACGTCATGTTGTCATCTACATAGAGGATCTTACATGAGTTGTCATGTATTATTGAATTTATTAAACGAGTTGAGGAAAGGGGATAAAATGCAAGGCTTTGCCGAGCATGTTATCCCTTTTCTTCAACGGGTTTAATAAATTCAATGCCACATGAGCACGAATGCAAGATTCTACTTATCAGATGACTTTTAAAACGTATTTTTATTCATGATTGTTTAACAAATAAAAATGTCAATATTCCGTCATTAGCAAACGCGACGTCGTTAAGGGCGTCCTACATGTAGCGTTACGGTGCGTAGCTAACTAATTTGCATATTTAATCCACCAGTGGATTGTCGAATTTATTACATGACGTCATTACATTCTCAGACGCGACGTCATATGAAAAATCATAATAATGCTCAATCAAAACAGGTTGTGAAAATATTTTTGTCTAAACTACTTCAACATGAAGATTACAACGTGAAAGTTTCCGTCAGTTCGTCCGTCCATCCGTCTGTCTCTGTCCGTCCGTTCGTCCATCCTTCCGTCAACTTTTTTTTAATCTTCTTGTGAGCGCAACTCCTCTTACAGTTTTCTATCGATCATCTTGGAACATTACATGTGTTTACTTCATGGTATGTGATAATAGTTGGATCATTTTTGTCACTTTCTTCGCATTCAGAATCCAGTCAGTTTCACCCTATATACAGTATAGTCTGTGGGTACCTCTTGTGAGTGCAACTCCTCTTACTGTTTTGTACCAACAGTTCTAACGGAGTAGAATCAAGAAATATATCAAACTTTTTATCTACAAAGTGATAGTTCCAGTTATATGATAGATGCCATTTTAGAACACGGGTGTGTAATGTTATAAGTAATGTTGTGTTTGTTGTTCCTCTTGTTCCTAGAAGCCTCCATGGTGTAGTGGTTACGCTACTCGCCTTGTAAACCAGGGATCTTAGGATCGATCCGGGCTTCTCCAGACTTTCGGATGAGTCTTTAAACCAAGTTCCCGTCTCCGTATGACCTTAGCTGTTGGTGGGACGTAAAACTAGAAACACTCAGTCACTCCACTTGTTCCTCTTAGTATCATTGGGAGTCTATGTTCATTTATTGAGGTTCCTCTCGGTTATCTTTATAGAGGATCTTACATGAGTTTTCATGTATTATTGAACTTATTAAACGAGTTAAGGAAGCCTCGCATTTTATCTCTTTTCCTCAACGAGTTTAATAAATTCAATAATGCATGAGCACGAATGCAAGATTCTTTTTATCATATGACATTTTAAATGCATTTTATTCACGATTGTTTCACAAAAAATGTCAATATTCCACCATAAGTAAATGCGGCGTCGAGAAAGCTGTACATGTAACGTTACGGGACGTATCTAACTAATTTGCATATTTAATCCACTAGTGGATTACTGAATTTATTACGTGACGTCATTACATTCTCAGACGCGACGTCATATGATAAATGACGTTATTACATACTCAGACGCTACGCCATATGTTAAATATTTATCTTTGTTTCTTCCAGGCATATCTGAATGCGGTGGAACCTTCACAGCCACTTCTGGTGAGTTTCATACTCCGGGCTTCCCCGACCACTATGGCTACAACCAGCTTTGTGAGTGGAAGATAATGGTACCATCAGGCAATCGTGTCAGGATAGAATTCTTCACATTTCAGCTAGAAGAACACGAGATATGTCTGTATGATTTTGTCAAGGTAGGTATACAAATGTTCTATAGCAAGGCCAGGCTAGCTAGTTTTTGACAGTTAGGCCTTTTATTCCGACTTGACGGCAGCGTTATATTACTAGAAACATTTATTGTTTTACCCATCTATGAACAGCGGTGTAAGAAAGGGACACTGATAACGATTGTAGAATGGGGCGAAAATGTTATTCAAGGAAAGTCACAATCAAAGAACAAACATAGCCAAAACGCGGATATGTAGGTTAGTACACCTTCTGAAATGCGTTTCTATGTAATGCTTAAGTGTGTCTTTAGGTTGAGATCATTATTATTGGACAGCTGTTTCGAGAAAAATGACACTCAAATGTTAAGAAAAGCTGTTTGAACATTACCCAACAGTAACGCGCCAAGCGTAGCAGAAAGAAAAAGCAAACAGGTCTTTTAAAAAAATAACGAAATTTATTGACAAATATGTTCTAGAAAGGGTTATCCTTTGGAAGCAAGGAATGCACCACAGAACTGGAAAATATGGAGTGTACATGTTTTCTGGGCCAGACTAGCTAGTTTTGGCCAATTAGGCTTCATCAGGGACCCTCAGATATTTACAAAATTCAACAATGGAATCAATGATCCCAAATGACAAGAAAATATAAACTACACTATGATGTATTTAAACTGAAATAAACAAAAGTGTATTTTACTCAGATTTTTCATATCCTTTAAATCCTATTCTCTGCCCCCCGCCCATTGGGGCTTGAAGAAATCAATGGCTTGCACGATGCTTGCATGCATAGCTGAATCTGACCACACACGAGTACTGGTAAACCGCTTAGAGGATCTAAGCCTGCCCAGGCAAAGCGGTGCGAGTCAGACCGTCCATGCTTATAAACCTTATTGGTTTCATTAGGCGACAGGGCTTGAGATGTCATTTCATCTCAATGACGGGTAAAAGTACCACAAAATTGGAAGTAACGTCTCATAAATGACCGTTATAGTGTTGACGGTGACGTTAAACATCAAATCAAACAAACAAACATATCCTATTCTCTGATCCCACAGTATAAATAGTGTGTCGAGAATGTATAACAATCCACAAGTAATCCGACACAGAATTTAGAATGAAATCTCCATAAAATACCCAATACTCTGATCTATAGAGAAACACTCTTCTTTTTAGCTAACCTGTCACGTATTGACGATGTGAGCTTTTGGGATCACTTTTTGTCCGTCGTCCGTCGTGCGTGCATGTGTGCATAAACAATTTCTTCAGACGACATCTCATCCCAAACCTCTGATCGGAATTTGACCAAACTTCACAGGAATGATCCTTAGGTGGTCCTTTTTCAGAGTTGTTTAAATGGTTTTGGTCCGTTGCACATCTAGGTCACAGGAGCCAAAAATGGTTTGTTTCACTGAAAACTTAAAAAAAAAATCTTCTACTCTGAAACCACAAGGCCCAGGTCTTTGATATTTGGTATGAAGCTTCATCTAGTAGACCCCTACCAAGATTGTTCAAGTTATAGTGCTAATGCCAAAATGTCCCCGCCCCGGGGCCTTTTGGTTTTACATAGACTTATATAGGGAAACTATTTAAAAATCTTCTTCTCTGAAACCGCAAGGCCCAGGTCTTTGATATTTGGTATGAAGCTTCATCTAGTGGACCTCTACCAAGATTGTTCAAATTATAGCCCTGAGGCCAAATATTCCCCCGCTCCGGGGCCCTTTGGTTTAACATTGACTTATATAGGTAAAATATTAAAAAAAATCTACTTATCTGATACCACAAGGCCTAGGTCTTTGATATTTTGTATGAAGCTTCATCTAGTGGACCTCTACCAAGATTGTTCAAATCATAACCCTGGGACCATCAATGCCCCCGCTCCGGGGCCCTTTGGTCTTACATAGACTTATATAGGGAAAATCTTGAAAAATCTTCTTCTCTGAAACCACAAGGCCTAGGTCTTTGATATTTGGTGTGAAATTTTATCTAGTGGAGCTCTATCAAGATTGTTCAAATTATAGCCCTGGGGCCAAAAATATCCCCGCCCCGGGGCCATTTGGTTTTACATAGGCTTATGTAGGGACTATCTGTAAAAATCTTCTTCTCTGAAACCGCAAGGCCCACGTCTTTGATATTTGGTGTATAGCTTCATCTAGTGGACCTTTGCCAAGAGTGTTCAAATTATAGCCCTTGGGCCAAAAATGCCCCGGCCCTGGGCTCTTTGGTTTTACATTGACCTGTATAGGGAAAATTTCAAAAATAATCTTCTCTAAAACCGAAAGGCCCAGGCCTTTTATATTTGGGGTTTAGCTTCATCTAGTGGACCTCTATCAAGATTGTTCAAATTATAGCACTAGTGCCAAAAATTGACCCCGCCCTGAGGCCCTTTGGATTCACATTGACTTATATAGAAAAATCTTTAAATAAGGAAAATCTTTAAGAACGCAAGGACCAGGTCTTTGATATTTGGTGTGAAGCTTCATTTAATGGACCTCTATCAAGTTTTTTTCAAATTATACCCCTAGGGTCAAAAATGCCGTCGCACCAGGGCCCTTCGGTTTTACATAGACTTATATAGGGAAATCTTTAAAAATCTTCTTGTCTGAAACCAGGAGGCTAAGGTCTTTGATATTTGGTAAATTGGTATAAAGCTTCTCCTTGTGGACCTCTACCAAGATTGTTCAAATTATAGCGCCGGGGCCAAAAAAGCCCCCTTCCCCGAGTCCCACTGGTTTTACATTGAGGTTTTAGGGAAAATCTTTATAAATCTTGTCTGAAACCAGAAGGCTCAGTTCTTTGATATTTGGTCGGATGCTTTGTCTAGTGGACCGCGACCAAGATTGATCAAATTGTAGCCCTGGGGCCAAAAAAGGCTCCTACCTTGGACCCACTGGTTTTACTTAGATTTATATAGGGAAAACCCTTAAAAATCTTCTTGTCTGAAACCAGAAGGCTCAGTTCTTTGATATTTGGCATGACGCCTCGACCAAGATTGTTAAAATTACAGCCCTGGGGCCGAAAATGGCCTTGTCCCGGGGTCCGCAGGTTTTATATAGACCTGTATAAAGAAAACCTTTAAAAAATCTTCTTGTCTGAAACCAGAAGGCTCCGGTCTTTGATATTTGGTATGAAGCTTCACCTTTTAGACCACTACCAAGATTATTAAAATTAAGCCCTGGGGCCAATTATGGCTCTCCTTGGGGCCGATTTGTATATACTTATATAAGGAAAACCTTTAAAAATCTTTTTTGTCTGAAACCAGAAGACTTCGGTCTTTGATATTTGGTATGAAGCTTCACTTTTTAAACCACTACCAAGATTATTCAAATTATAGCACTGGGGCAAATAGTGGCTCTCCTCGGGGACAAGTTGTTACCATATGGATCAGGTGAGCAATCCAGGGTCATCGTGGCCCTCTTGTTAAAGTCATCGAAGGTTCTGGAATACTGCAGAAAAATTTTGCCCATATGCTAAAATAATGTGATCTGGAATTTTCTATGTATTTCTTTATTCTTTTTTCTTGTAAACAAATTGTTTATCAACAGTTATTCTCTGTCTCATTATTCCAGAACATACCTTCACATTATAGAACTTGAGTCAACAGAATATTCACTGGGTTGAAAATGGGGATCAGAAAAGAAAATTCTGACACATAACACCAACCATATATTCGTGACTTCTTTTTGTCTCCATTGTGTATTCGTCAAAAAAGACATATACTTTAACATTCGGCAGGCACATTCTGATAAGTTAAGACTTTTCTTTTAGCACGATATGAGCCAGTGCGCGATAAAACAACCAATAAAACTTGTGCGACCAGCAACAGTGCCTCAGTGCAGTCTTCTATGATTATAGCATTTGGGCATATTCAAGGAGAGATAAACCGTCTGCTTGGTGCAATAACGTTGTAACTGAGATATAGGCCAAAATGTTTGTTGTTGGTTTTTTTGTTGTTGTTGTTGGTTTTTCTGCAAAAATAGGTGACTAATGACATGATACACTTGGTAAATAAGTACTACAGCTAGGTTCTGCCTACATCGTGACTTATTTCAGCATTATTCAACTTTTTGTCAGATACACATTTACTGCCCTGACATGTTGAAAAATGTTGGCGCAGACACAGTGTTAGTGCACTTACGCCTTTTTTGCGCCAACATTTTTAAAACCTCAAAAATATTGAATGCTGCTGCTTGATTTTGCAAACTGAGAGTGTAAGTACCATGCAAAATGTATAAAACGTGGCATATTACCTACCCAGTGCCTTTAATTTACTGCTTTACAATGCAAAAGGCTAAAGAAATAAGCTTTGTGCAGTTACACTTTTTTAATACTGAATGCACCTACAGTTTTTGCGCCAACACACTCAGCGCATTTAATGTGTATCAATATTCTGTAAAAGCTAAATGCCATTTTTGGTTTGGTCGCCATGAGGCGGGCAAACCGGGTCTAATGACCAGATTGTAACTGTTCCATGGAGGGGCACGTGACGCAATCAACCAATCAGCTTTAACGATGATGCAATACTATACTGCAGTTACAGGAAACAGCTTGTCTGAATAGCGAAACCCTGTCAATCCGCACGTGATTAGAAGTTATAAATATCACTTATGCAGTGCAGAACCGTTTGATCTATAAATAAGTCAGTGTGTGCAGGGGGTCTTTGAATGCGAGTTTATCATGCAGTTACAAGTATAAGGTTACACATTGTCATTAATGACATTTACACCTATTGAACTATCACTATTCCCTTTAAAATGGGCTAGTCAATTTGAGATCAGGGGCCAGTTTCATCAATAAACATCCTGCGATTACTTACGCACTTTTTAAAGAACTGCGTACGTCAGTTTCATCAAAACATCGCAAAGTGATCGTAAGAGCTAAATTTGCGTTTCACTAAAATATGTCGCAATTTTGAATATGCTCTTAAACGGGGCCACATGCGTGATCACGTGCCGTCTTGAAATAGCCGTGTAAAGTAGATAACACGTTTTAAAATTATTATTCCAGTGGATGTAGATGTACATTCAATATAAACAACGTTGAATCAACGTTGATTCTACGTTGTTTCAAACTTGTGTTTCCATTTCATTATCGTAAGATACAGATATTAATTATCTGGACCCATTTCCCACTGTACTACTGGCGAGTTGGTCTGTTTTGTTGACGCCGTGACGTCAGACTATCGTTGATAGTAAACCTTTTACAACACGCGTGTCTGTCTGTAAATGCGTTGTGTGTGTGTGTGTGTGGGGGGGGGGGGGGTTCAGCATGAGTGCACGTGTACTGTTGAGTTTATAATATTAGATAACATGTGAGACTTCGCTGAGCATTGTATTACCTTTTCACGCTCAATTTAACAAATTCAGTTATACAAGGGCACGGATACGTCACTAAAACAAGCCTATATAATATTGACCCCCTTGAACCCCACTTTTATATAGTAAAAATGGGGTTTACAGGGGTAAATTTAATTTTTCCTATTTCTGCTCTAAATATAGATTATGGGTACTCGTTAGAACCGTCTCAATCGCCTCGATGAGGTGGTTCTAACGAGTACCCACATTCTATATTTTGAGGAGAAATAAGAAAATTATCGCAATTTTTCGTCTTAAAATTTTCGTTTTCTCGGCGGTAAAGTTTACAATGCATTTGTGTAGGCGTGTTTTCGTAATGCAAGATTCAATTTATCGTATGAACTTCAAACACAGGTTATGCACGGTTTTAACACAAAACGTCAATACATGACGATTAATAAGGAACCGCAGATAACGTTACATGACGTAGCCTCTGTAAGTGTTCGTATTTAACGTATATCAGTTTTCAGCTCCGGTTTGTTGTTGGCAATGGTCTTTAGCAAATATTTTTTCATTGATTGTTCGTCTGTTAGGCCATCCAGTCTTACCATGAAAAATAAATTCAGTTCATTTGCAACATATAGAGCCTACAGAATGACTGATTTTAAATTACAAAGAACCTGTTCTATAGCTAGATGTATACACCATTATACAATCGTCTGCACATAGGCGAAATGACAGTACGCAGGACCATGATCCTGACTTCCCCGCCGTCGACATTAAAGGGTTTCGTACATACGAGTGTACGTACATGTATGTACGTCCTTCCGTATGGGTGAACGTACGCGTTTCTGTATCCTCGGGTTTAAGACATTGTACCGGGAAGAACCTAAACTTTTAAGAGCTCATATTTTCCAGACCATATGATAGAATTGTGATGATACATAGGTCGAAAGGTTTATTCAGCAATACACTGACCCTTACCTATGACCTCTATGTCAAGTCATGGACTTAGAAAACTTTAAATGCTAAAATTATTTAAGAGCTCATAATTTTAAATCATATATAATGGATATGGTTCCTATTTGGTACGGCGATAGATACACATTCGAAGTTAATTCAGCATACCCGCACCACTGCCCTTGACCTCAAGGTCAAGGTCACGGACTCATAATTTTCAACATAATCGCGGCCAATGCCCATGACCTCAAGGTAAAGGTTACAGACTCAGATTTATTTAAATGTCAATATTTTTTTTTAATAAGAGCTCACATTTCCCAACCAATTTAATGTATTTACTTCATATTTGGTATGAAGAAAGATACATGTCGTTTCTCCGGCTACTCCGTTTTGTGTTCGTCCACATCTGATTAATGATCTGCTTGAAATAAAAGAAATAATCTTGAAAGCGCCGTAAAACCAAAAGTCAAGGTCAATTTCACAGACTTAGTAATTTATTTATTTTTTATGGATTTGATGCATATCTGGATGATGATACATACTTTTCCAAGATATAAACGACATTAACCCACACCTACGCCTGTTCTCAAGGACAGTTTTCCAGCCGAGCAATGCGGTCTTTTTTTTTTTTTTTTTTTTTTGGCAACATGCTTTTTTGGTGAGGGTGGTCCCTGGGCGGGGGAATCTGTGTCGTATTCACAATTCTAGTTTTATGTGTCGATTTGCGGAACACTGAGACTTCATTTTACTCAAAAGTCTAATCGCAGATTGTGGGTAATCGTTAGAACTACCTGAACGCGTTGGTTCTTTTGTTTGCACCCCGCCAACCGTTGGTACAATGTACATGTACTTAGGTCATTTTTGAGACGCTGCTTTTGATTTTGAAGGACTTTTACCCGACCTTGAGGTGAAGTGACATTATAAACCCTACCGACAAAGCCGCTATGGTTTAAGGAGCGGTCCCACTCGTACCACTTTTCATGGGTAGGCTTTTACAAACTAAGCGGTTAACCAGTAATCAAGTCTGGACGGTTTTAGCTCTGTGCGGAAGCTCTATGTCTCCAAGCCCCGATGGTCGAAAGCCAGCGTCGGATGAAATATAGATTGTGAGTACTCGTAAGCACAACCTCAAAGAGGCGCTTCTAACGAGTACCCACAGTCTCTATTAGAAAACAAGAAAAATGCCAAATGGCATTATGGACGGGTTTGACGGGGTTAACCAAAAGGTAAACCGAGACGCTGACGCCCGGCCGGCCGCCCGCCCGCCCGGACATAGCTATTCTAAAGGACGGAATTTTTCCTTGAAAAACCCGTCCAAAAATAAGGAAACCCCCAACCCAAACCCAAACTAAAGATTATATAAGGGGTCTTCATTGCATGGGCTAGTATAAGTAATGGGCTTGGTCTGCGAAGGAAAGCGAAATGGCATTTACGCACCATTCTTTTAACAACGAGCGTAGGTTTCTATAAACTATGCTGCGCGTTATCTACTTCCGAGACATGTCCAACGTTTAAGACGAAAATTTCAATGTGCGACGTCTAAATATTCATCTCAGAAATACGACAAAATGTGCGAACATCGCAGATCTTGAGCATTTGATGAAACAGGATTTTTGTCGTAAGAACTTCGTACGATCTTTTTAAGACGAAAATACGTCGCAAATGCTTTGATGAAACTAGCCCCAGGAACAACAGAAATTGATTTGTTTGGAGCAAATTCTTTTCTTAAGAGTAGCCCATATCTAGGAAAAAGAGGATTTTTCAAAGAATATTCCTTACAGTCTGTATTTTTTTTTGTTTCGGCTACACCGCTGCAGACAAAGTCCAGCTACATGTATATATGTGATGTTATGTTGAAACCCGCACGTGCAGCTACCCAGTGGAGCTAGGAGCATAGATACTTCACCCCCCCCCCCCCACCACACACACACACACACCACCTATATTGTTTAAGCGCATAGTGAAGCCTCAGGCGAGACTGCGCAGCCTTGTTTATGTGTTCTCTGTTTACTGACAAGCAGTCTCAAATCTGCGTAAGCCGGGGGCATGTAGCAATTCAATGCCCATCGCAGTAGTCCGGTGAAGACTGATTAGACTGTGCGGATGCAAAATTCATTATGATTTTTAGATAGGCAAGTAACAAGAAAAAGAAAATGCGGACATCATACACAAATTTAACATGTGCATGTGTGATCTTCACTTTGTGCGCCTTGAAACGTTTCAAAACTCTTGAACATTGAAGACACAATCCCAATTGCACAACTGCGCAGACTTATCAGTCTTTACTGTACTTGGTAGCTTAGAATGTGTTTGTAACGTCGCAAGCAGATTTGGCCGGTTAAATGTACACGCCGTCGTTTTAAGCCGGCGCACGGCGAAAAAAAAACCGTTTCAAACGACGGACCAGATTAGCCTGCGCATCTAGCCAATGTGGCCATAGTTTTCACCGGTTCTTTGATTAGCACAGATGCCATGGTAGGCACATACGAACAACGAAGACTGTTCAGACTGCATGCATGTGCAGGCTGACCTGAGTCTTCGCCCATCGCATATGACTTATTTGTTTAATCATGTTCCCCGAAATTACTTCCACCGTGAAATAAATGGGCATCTTCACTTGCTCCTCAGAAAACCAGGGTAGCCCAACAGGTACGAACCTGAATTAAACTACCTTTTTGCATGCAACAACCATGAATTTCACTCGCACGTGCTACCATAGGGGCTTGAATCATAAAAAAAATGAAAAAAAAAAAAAAAACGTTTCAAACGAAGGACCAGATTAGCCTGCGCATCTAGCCAATGTGGCCATAGTTTTCACCCGTTCTTTGATTAGCACAGAGGCCATGGTAGGCACATAAGAACAACGAAGACTATTCCGACTGCATGCATGTGCAGGCTGACCTGAGTCTTCGCCCATCGCATATGACTTATTTTCTTAATCATGTTCCCCGAAATTACTTCCACCGTGAAATAAATGGGCATCTTCACTTGCTCCTCAGAAAACCAGGGTAGCCCAACAGGTAACCTGAATTAAACTACCTTTTTGCATGCAACAACCATGAATTTCACTCGCACGTGCTAAAAGACGTTCTGTGGAAAAAGGCGGGAAACTCTCAATTAATATTAAAGGGGCGCATCTGCTATCAAAGAGGCATTGAATTAATGCCACAGCACATGGAAAAAGGGTAACACTGTCATACAAATAATAATGAAAGTTGAAGCTACGCTCGAAAAAGTCTGAGAGCAACGCGAAAACACTTGCATATGCATGGTGATCCAAGCCTTTGTAGGCCACAATGCTACATCACCGACTAGGATCAGCCTGCACATCGATGCAATGTGATCAGTCTTTACTGAACCCTTAAATCTTAAGGCTAAGTGAAACCCTTTGCCTTGCATACCGGTAGTGGGTGCGCATGTTCAGTGTTTGCAGGTCGTTGAGAAACCAGCGAAGACACATCTTACGTACTCATGCATGCAATCTGATTAGAGTCTTAGCTGATCGCATGAGCCTGATGCAGACGATGGGATTTTCACAACATAAATAAACGATCAAGTTTGATCTAAGCACTTGCAGCCTGCGTTTCTCGCAGTCTGATCAGTATTCGGTGAGGGTATGAACCTTCCATTACCACAGGGCTATCCAAAGTGAGAGAAGCGAAAATCATTTGCCTTACAGAGTGCATGTTAATCCGAGTCTTTGGATGTCGCACACATTTCATGCTAAGTTTTCTTTTTTTTCGTGCGCTAGCTCATATACGACCGGTACGATGTTGTAATGATAAACCCGGGAACGGTCCGAAATGCTTGTTCTGGATGCATTTTCAGGCATTTTTTGTGTGTTCGAAGTATTAAAAATTCTGACTTCTGAAAAATTTGGGAGTTCGAATTAAATGAGAAAGTTTTCAGCCACAAATTCGAAATAATTTTGGGTGATCGAACTGCTAGGGTGTTCGAACTAATTGGTCACCTACCGTATTTAACTTCACTACAACTGGTGTGTGGGAATGTGTGGCGGCGGTAAAACGTCTCCCTGCCCTACATCATAGTGTAGATTATATTTTCTTGTCCTTTGGGATCATTGATTCCATTGTGGAATTTGAAAAAAAATCTTAGGGTCACTGATGAGGCCTAATTGGTCGAAACTAGCTAGTCTGGCCCAGAAAACATGTGCACACCATATTTTTCAGTTCTGTGGTGTATTCCTTGCTTCCAAAGGATAACCCTTTTATAGAACAAATTAAAGGGGATCACAATTCTATAGGCATGATTTCGTTATGGAAATACAACTTTAAGGACCTTATGGTTGCTACTCTGTTGGCTCTGTCCAACTGAAAAAGGGGTCTACTCTCAAAGGGGAAGAATTTGCTCCTCAAGGGGTCTACTCTAAAAGGGAAGAATTTGCTCCCCAGGAGCAAATTCTTTCCTTTAAGAGTATACCCCTTAGACATATCCAAAGAGAAACTACTTTTGCAGGAGTAGCAGTCATTTTCGCAAATTTTACGTCTTGCAATGCCATTATGGAGTAAGTCCATGGGGCCATGGAAACGAAAAACCACAGAACATACTACTACTCACAAAGTGTGGCTGACTGCGGTAGCTCTGTCGGATGCAGTCTGACTGGCAATAAGGAAGACTCGGGTTCGATACCTACCGGGGTCGGCAACATTCTTTCCTGGAGATTGATTATGAAATCTTTTCTTTGGTCATTCTCTCCCTTCCGCTGATTCAGGAAGGGCAGGGGTCAGTTTTTGGCGACAGAATGTGCACTGAACTGGTAAAAATTATATATTCTGAATATCTTTCTGTACGCTGATAGCTCGAATAATACGTATATGTAAATGTTGGAAAGACAGAGAACGTTATTTTTCCTCATTTATAAAGATCGCTGGGTGTAACGGGCCTCCGTGGCCTAGTGGATAAGAGTGCTGATTCTTAATCATTAGGTCTCTCAACGCTGTAGGATTGATCATGGCTCAGGTCACATAATGAGAAGTTCTGCAACGGAAGGTCAGGACGTTTTTCATCGGGTACTCCAGTTTTCGCTCACCTCCGATTAACGATCGGCTTGATGTGAGTGAAATAATCTTAAAAGGATCGTAAAACCAAACATAAAAAGATCGCTGGGTGTGTAAAAACATTTTCATGTCTTTGCTACTAGAATTAACGTCAGTGCCAAGGTCGAAGGTTCTAACTCTTCTAAATATATACAAGAGGGCCATGATGGTCCTGGATCGCTCACCTGATCCACACTGTAGCAATGAAATGGTGGTAATACAGTAAGGTGCCTTGTCAGAAGGAAAATACAGGCCAAATATGAAGGCTCTATCTCAAATGGTTAAAAAGTTATGATAAAGTAGGTCAAAGGTCAAGGTCATAGATCAAACTTTTTGTAGCCATTGTCACAAGGAATATACATGCCAAATTTGAAGGCTCTATCTCAAATTGTTCCAAAATTATGATTAAGTAGGTCACAGAGCAAGGTCAAGGTCACAGCTCAAATTTTGACAAAGTACGTCTAAGGTCAAGGTCATAAGACATTTTTTTTGCATGAGTGGGAAGACCTTTTCACAAGGAGCATACATGCCAAATATGAAGGCTCTACCTTAAATGATACAAAAGTTATGACAAAACCAGTCAAAGGTCAAGGTCCAAAATTTTGGTTGAGAAGCCCTTGTCACAAGGACCCTACATACCAAATATGAAGGCTCTATCTTAAATGGTTCAAAAGTTATGAGAAAGAAGGTCAAAGGTCAAGGTCACAGATCAAAATTTTTGTGTTGGTGAAAGTCGTTGCCACAAGGAACATACAGGACAAAGATGAAGGCTCTACCTCAAATGGTTCAAAAGTTATGATAAAGTAGGTCACATGCCAAGGACAAGGTCCCAAGTCATTTTTGTATGACACAAGGAAACTACATGCCAAATATGAAGGCTCTATCTCAAATGGTCGAAGTAGATAAAAGGTCAAGGTCATTGGGAAAAAAATTGTATTGATTGAAAGACCTTTTCACAAGGAACATACATGCCAAATATGAAGGCACCATCTCAAATGGTTCAAAAGTTATGATAAAGTGGGTCAAATGTCAAGGTAAAGGTCACATTTTATGTATGAATAGGAAACCCTTGTCGCGAGGAACATACATGCCAAATATGAAGGCTGTATCTCAAATGCTTAAAAAGTTATGACAAAGTAGGTCAAAGGTCTAGGTGATGGGTCAAAATTTTTGAATGGCTGGGAAAGCCTTGTCTCAACGAAAATACATGCCAAATATAAAGGCTCTATCTCATATGGTTCAAAAGTTATAATAAAGTAGGTCACAGGTCAAGTTCACAGGTCAAATATTTTTACATGAGTGGGAAGCCCTTGTCACAAGAAACCTACATGCCAAATATGAAGGCTCTATCTCAAACGGTTCAAAAGTTATGACAAAATAACCTAGTGATCTAATTTTTGATTTGACTTGACCCATATTTGAACATAACTGAGATATTGTCCAGATCATCATTCTGAGCAAGTTTTATGATGATTGGACTAAAACTTTGGCCTCTTGGAGTGTTCACAACGTTTTTCAATGATTTGACTTGCTGACCTACTTTTTGAACCAACATGACGCATATTCAAACTTGATCCAGATATTGTCAAGATGATCATTCTGAGCAAGTGTGATGATGATCGGACAAAAACTGGGGCCTCTAGTGTGTTCACAAGGTTTTTCTATGATCTGACCTACTGACCTACTTATTGACCAGACATGACCCATATTCGAAATTAACCGATATATTGTCAAACTGTGGCCTCTAGAGTGTTCACAGCGTTTTGCTATGATTTGACCTACTGTTTGACCCAGCATGACCTGTACTCAAAGTTGACCGAGATATTGCCAAGATAATCATTCTGAACAAGTTTGATGATGATCAGACGAACACTGTGGTCTCTAGTGTGTTAACAAGGTTTTCTACGATTTAACCTACTTTCTGACCCGACATGACCCATATTCGAACTTGACCAAGATATTGCAGAGATGATGATTCTGAGCAAGTTTGATGATAATTAGACTAAAATTGCAGTCTCTTGAGTGTTAACAAGGTTTTTCTACGGTTTGACATACTGACCTACTTTTTGACCCGACATGACCCATATTCGAACTTTACCGAGATATTGTTAGGATGATCATTCTGAGCAAGTTTGAGGATGATTGGACCAAAACTGGGGCCTCTAGAGTGTAACAAGGTTTTTCTATGATTTGACCTACTGACCTACTTTTTGACCCGACATGACCTATATTCGAACTTGACCGAGATATTGTCAGGATGATCATTCTGAGCAAGTTTGAAGATGATTGGACCCAAACTGTGGCCTCCAGAGTGATTAGGTTTTTCTATGGTTTGACCTACTGACCTACTTTTTGACCACACATGACCCATATTCAAACTTGTCCTAGAAACTGTCAGGATGATCATCCTGAGCAAGTTTGAGGATGATTGGACCAAAACTGTGGCCCTTAGAGTGTTAACAAGGTTTTCATTTGATCTGACCTGGTGACCTACTTTTTGACCCGACATGACCCATATTAGCACTTGACCGAGATATTGTCAGAATTATCATTCTTAGCAAGTTTGAGGGTGATTGGGCTAAATCTTTGGCCTCTAGAGTGTTAACAAAGTTTTTCTATTATTTGCCCTACTGACCTACTTTTTGATCCGGCATGACCCATATTTGAACTAGACCGAGACATTGTCAGGATGATCATTCTGAGCAAGTTTGAAGATGATTTGACCCAAACTGTGGCCTCCAGAATGTTAACAAGGTTTTATTATTGTTTGACATACTGACCTACTTTTTGACCCGACATGACGCATATTCAAACTTGACCGAGATACTGTCAATATGATCATTCTGAGCAAGTTTGAGGATGATTGGACTAAAACTGTGGCCTCTAGAGTGTTAACAAGGTTTTCCTTTGATTTGACCTGGTGACCTATTTTTTGACCCGACATGACCCATATTCAAACTTGACCGAGATATTGTCAGGATGATCATTCTGACCAAGTTTGATGATGATTGGATCAAAACTGTGGCCTCTGTAGTGGTAACAAGAAAAGTTTACGCACGCATGACGCGCGACGCACACCACACGACGAACACCGCACGTCGAACGACGACGCCCGACATCTCACAGGCACAAATATTTAGGAAGCGAAACAAAGTCATAACGTTGATGGGTCGTTGTTTATTGTTCTTGAGCCCAGCACAGATAGCAATAGTTTTTGGTCAAAAACTTCATGACTACTAAGTGACCTGCCACCAGTTACAGACTGAGTTGTTAAAAGACTTTTTGGCATATTCGATGGGAGCTATTGTATCTGATAAGCCGAGAGTGGTGTTCTTTATTTCCACTCAATACTTGACGTTTTACTAATCAGTTTCTTTTAAAATTAAATTGTGATCCAGAAAGATATACAAAAGGATTGCAAATTTCAGGTTTTTTGCGGAGGTACCGGTCAAAGAAACTGCCGAGGTTTAAGATACAGTCTGATTCGCAGCACTTTGTCTGGGCAGGCTTAGATCTTCCTAGGCGGTTCAGCAATACTTCAAAGTTGGGTCGGTTTTAGCTCATGCAGTCCAATATATTGCCCCAAGGTCTGATTGGCCCCCGTCCATCGGGGATTGAAGAAATAGATTAGGCTGCATGATGCTTCCACGCAGAGCTGATACCGGCCGCACATGAGTAGTGTTAAATCGCCTAGAAAGTCTAAGCCTGCCCAGGAAAAAGTGGCTCGAGTCGGACCGTTCAACCATTTAGTTTCATTGGGCGACAGGGCTTGAGAAGGAGTTTTATCTGCCCGTTTTATCTCAGTACTGAGTAAAAGTCCATCAAAATTGGAAGCAATGTCTCAAAAAGACTCAAACAGTGTCAACAGGGACGTTAACAACAAATGAAATAGATAACCAAGGCCCTATAGAAGGCCTGATGACTTAGGAAAGAATCTTTTTATATGCCCGTTTGAAAAAGAACAACAACAACAACAACAACAAAAACGGTCGTATTAAGATATGGGGTTGGTGTCCGTCCTTCCGTTCGAAAACTTTTTTTTTTGTTTCGGTATAACTCCTACTATAAGGTTTTCATCGGATCAAGCCTAAAATGTGTATGTAGTAAGGCTAAGATGTGAAGATGTGCCTTAAGTTTCGAGAATTACTGTCCACCAAATATTAACAGAGTTATGACCCTTTGAAAAATTCGGTTTACATTTTCGTTTGGTTAAGTTTTGTGCTATACATATGTAAACAATATGTAAGTTACATAGTTTCTACTTGCCATGGCGTTAAACAATTTAGCACAGAATATCATCACTACCTACCCCTCCTGATACCAAGGTCACAGACTTCGAAATTTTATATACACGTTTTGTATTAAAGTTATTATTTTTATTAAAAAAGCATTAAGAGGGATAATGATTTTGTTTGTTTGTTTGATTTGAGGTTTAACGTCCCCGTCAACACTGTAAAGGTCATTTTGGAGACGTTGCTTCCAATTGTGTGGGACTTTTACCCGACATTGAGATGAAATGACATCTCAAGCCCTGTCGCCCAATGAAACCAATAAGGTTTATTAGCATGGACGGTCCGCCTCGCACCGCGGTTCCTGGACAGGCTTAGATCCTCTAAGGGGTTTACCAGTACAAGTGTGCGGGCCGAATTCAGCTCTGCGTGGAAGCATCGTGCAGCCCAGTGGGATAATGATATCAGCTGGCTCAAATCAGAATGTAGACTGACAAGACCAAACCTATTGGATGCTTTTTGAAAGCAGCCAACTTGTTTTCAACAAGCAACTTCACACACGAATGAAATAAATCAACATGAGGTTTAATAACCAGCTCATATGATGGTACTCATTGCCACTGGTAAATAAAACAGTTTTTCAGTCTCTCCTGAAAAGTTGCCATTTGTACTTACACGGGTTTTGCACCAAACAGATGAAATGAGAACTCTTGTCATAGCGGACTGATGCGCAAGCTGATCTGAGCCTTGGTGATAACAAATATCTGACTTACTGATCATTTTTATGCACCGCACCGTCACAAACCGTTGGAATTGGG
Source organism: Lucinisca nassula (assembly GCA_963580285.1). Lineage (NCBI taxonomy): Eukaryota > Metazoa > Mollusca > Bivalvia > Lucinida > Lucinidae > Lucinisca > Lucinisca nassula. Next base: position 36,905,313 of record OY757019.1, read on the forward strand.
TATTTGTGTTGAGGTTTTATGTCCCCGTCAACACAGTTTAGGGAAATTTGGAGATTTTGCTTCCGATTTTGTGGGACCATCACGAAAACATACCTATATAATTTTGACCCCCTTGAACCCCACTTTTATGCTGTAAAACTGGGGTTTACAGGGGTAAACCTTATTTTTATTATTTCTGATCTAAAAAAAATAGATTGTGGGTACTCGTTAGAATCGCCTCAACGAGGTGGTTCTAACGTGTACCCACAGCCTATATTTTGAACAGAAATAAGAAAAATATCACAATTTTTCAGCTTAGAATTTTCACTGTTTGGAGGTAAAATTTACAATGAATAGTATAGGCGTGTTTTCGTAATGTTATACCAGACTCTGAAGAACAGGTTCGACTTACCCATGGTTTATGAGCTTTCGATGTTAGAGTTATTACAGTAACATTAGATTTCTTTTAAATTCAGATAGTAAGCAACGCTACTGATGATAAGGATATTCCATATTGTGGAAACCTCATACCAGGAATACATCTATCTCCTAGCAACAACATAACAGTTATTTTTAAGTCGGATAATTCCATCTCTGGGAGAGGATTCAGGGCCAGCTGGAGAGCAGGTTGAGTATCACAGTAACTTATTGCATCCTATTTTACGAAACAGGAAACATTTTTGTTTGTTTCTTTGAGGTTTAACGTCCCCGTCAACACTGTATAACTGATTTTCGAGACGTTGCTTCCAATTTTGTGGGACTTTTACCCGACATTGAGATGAAATGACTTCTCAAGCCCTGTCGCCTAATGAAACCATTCTAATGCACTTATTCAGTTGTTTTTTTAAAAATTGTAGTAATTTTGCACAAAGCGGCAGGCGTTGTGAGCTGCGTAAAACCAAATGTCAGCCAATGAAAAACGACGTTACGTCGCCGTAAAACGAAATTTCCGACCGTAAAACCACCGATTTACCTCCCCAAATGACAATTTTGAATACAGTTATCCCCTAATTATATCAAGTTATTTTGATTTGTCAATAGTCAGAAATACGTGATTTTCTATATCGTGGAATATACTGTCGCAAATTTTTGACGTTATCCAATCAGACGTCGCGTTACATACGTAAGTGCATTAGAATGTATGTTTGAATTCACAAACTAAATGACAAACAGTGTACATCCTGATCTGCTGACTTCTCTATGGATCTCCATTGTTTGCAATGGTATGGGTTGTCGTGTTCAGCGGGATAAAGGTTTACACATACCTTGAGGTTGACTGTTGCAAGATAAGGGTTAAGTTTGTATCAGTTGCCATTTTATTGGAAATGAAATCCTTAAATTTCAAGCTTTAGAACAAAACAAAATGTTTTGACAAAATTTGCATTCAATCAAGCAGGCACACGTCGCAAGCGCAACGTCAATCAACGCCGGTGCACGACGTTCACCGACGTAGCTGTGACGTTGCATAAACGTCATAACGTTGCACCAACGTTTAGCCTGCTGGGAAATATGTAAGATATGGTAAATATGTAAGATATAGCATATATCCAAAAATCCAAATAGCAAACTATTTTTGTATGTTGTTTGATTTGAGTTGAATATTCCTTTTTGTGGCAAAAAAATTATTTTTATCTGTTAATAAACATTTCTACACTTTCAGTGGGTCCAGACTACGAAGAGTCCAAAACAGAAGATTCTACATCGTCCTTACAAGGTACGAATACGACTACCCATACTGTGTGTTCAAAATATGATCATATCAATATAAGAACTAAGAGCTCATTCCGATTGCTTAAACGACTAGTTTGAATTTATTTATTTTGGTTTTACGGCCCTTTCAAGATCATTTTACTTTCTTCGAGGCGCTCGTTAATCAGAAGTTGGCGAAAACAGGAGTACCCGAAAAAAAACCCGACAACCTGACCTTCCGTTGCACAACTTGACTCTCACAGGTAAGACCTAATGATTAAGAGTCAGTGCTCTTATCCACTAGGCCACGGAGTCGCATTGACAGATATTGGAAAACGACGGGCTCAGTAACAAGAATTTCGCCGAAGGCTATGTCGCGTCTGTGGTGGTGCAAAGTTACCGAATCACGAAATATTGGTAAATGTTTGTTAATGTCAAGCATGCATTTTTGCATAAAAAGTTGCCATCCATAGGCGCAAAGTCACCGAATCATGAAATGTTGGTTAATGTCAAACAATGAGGCGGTTCTAAATATAGATTGTGGGTACTCTTTAGAACAGTCTCTGTGTACCAACAATCTATATTTTAAGCAGAAATAAGAAAAATTTCGCAATTTTTCATCTCAAAATTTTCGCTTTTTCAGCAGTAACATTTACAATGTATTTGAATAGGGCGTGTTTTCGTATAGGTGGGCTTATCATACCTATTTTAGCCTGAACGAACCCTTCAAATTGACATAATGAATGAGCCCATTTTCAAGTTTATGGCGTGTTAATTACAAAATGTTATGCAGAAATATGGCTGATGGTTCTGCAAGCAGTGAAAACGCAGTTCATATGCTGGTTCGGGCATTACGAAAACACACCCGTTTGTTTGTTTGAATTGAGGTTTAACGTCCCTTTCTACACTATTTAGGTCATTTTGGAGACGTTGCTTCCAATTTTGTGGGACTTTTACTCGACATCGAGATAAAATGACATCTAAAGTCCTGCTACCCAATGAAACCCAAACGATTATATGCAGTAGACGGTCTGACTCGCACCACTTTGGCTGGGCAGGTTAAGTCCTTCAGAGCGGTTTACCAGTACTGATGATAACACACCCTTGCGCTAAAATGGCGTTTATCTTATCTCTAGATCTTATATTTTTCAGATGATCTGTTTGATATTTATTTCTTATTTCTAGTTCGAAATAGATCGTTTGTGCTCGTTATAACCACCATGATTTCGAGCAAAAATAAGGAAAATAATGAATATCTCTGTAAACCCCACTCTCCTCTATATAGTGGGGTTTAGGGGTCTTTATTTAATGGACTTCCTAATCTGACGGTTTCGATTTAGCCCCCCCCCCCCCCCCCCTCCCTACAACCCGGTAAATAAAACTTACCGGCCGTTTCAAGGCGGTACCTTTGTTGTGGTTTATTGTTGTTAAAGCTTGTCTTTGCATATATGTACTGTTCATATAATTTCATTTTGTATAGCCGTTTGGCCATTTTGTAGGAAAGTAAATGTCCTTTTGGCTTTCCACTTGTTACCTTTATAATTATGGTGAAGTTGTTTTATGTAGATGTTCCTTTCCGTTTGGTGTCTTTCCATTTGAATGGGAGGTGCGAGGTAACTATATCGATTCCTGATCACTGCCTTCACTTCTATTGTGCTAGAATGGAAATATGTTTATGTGTTGAATTGGTAAACCCATATGAACCAAGGTTCCTAAAGTGGAGCATGCGGGTAGACCTAGTTCAAAAGCCACAGAACGTGGCATCTGATCGTCATCTGCACAGATTACCTATGGTATAGATATTTAAGACATAAACGAAACAGTTTAATTCCCCGTTCAGGAAGCCCCCGACCATTTGGGCTGGACAAAAATAGATTGGGCTGCATGATGCTTTGATTTGTGTCTCTGTGATGATGCATTGATTGAGTAAGGCAAGCATTATGCAAACCGAATATTTAATGTTTATTGTTGGGAACAACACCCTAACCTAAGGCGAAGATTCGGCCGGTCAAAGATCTTTAAGCATGGGCAGTGGCATTTGCTGTTGCTCGTCTAAGGCGGTAGTTTTGGTGTAAGTCTTTTGCTTTATTAGTCTTTTGCTTTATTTTTGATGTCTGCGAATTTGTTGTTAGTTGTTGTTTAGTGTTTTTAGTACTCTGATCACCCCGTATGGGGAAGAGAGGGCTGATTGTTCTACTTCATGAACACACGTATTTTTTCTTGTTTTGTGTATGTTTCCTCTTCCTCTGGGTGTCGAGAGTTGGCTGCGTCTTGTGATTGTGGCGCTCCCTGGGACTTTTTATTTTTTTCACGCAAAGCTGATGGTTGATTGGTTGATTTGGGGTTTAACGTCCCGGTCAACACTGTAGAGGTCATTTTGGAGACGTTGCTTCCAATTTTGTGAGACTTTTACCCGACATTGAGATGAAATGACATCTCAAGCCCCGTCGCCCAATGAAACCAATAAGGTTTATTAGCATGGACGGTCCGCCTCGCACCGCGGTTCCTGGACAGGCTTATATCCTCTAAGCGGTTTACCAGTACTAGTGTGCGGGCCGGATTCAGTCACGCAAAGCTGAAACCGAACAGACTCGAGTACTGGTAAACCGCTTAGATTGTCTAAGTATACCCAGAACAAGTTGTGCGAGTGAGTGATTTAGGCGAGTCGGACCCTCATGTAAACCCTATTGATTTGTTTGGGCAATAGGGCCTGAGATGTCATTTCATCTCAGTGGTGGGTGAAAGTCCCACAAAATCGGAAGCAAAGTCTCCACAATGACACAAAGTGTTGACAACCCACAACAAATTCGCAGACAGAGGTGTAAAACGTCAACTAGCCTACAATAAGCTCAGAGACAATCGAACCATCAGTGTCATCATGTTAACAAGTCCGTGAAACGAAAACCCCACTTAACCCCACTTTATATAGAGAAAAATGGGGTTTAAGGGGGTAAATATTATTTTTCTTATTTTTGCTCCAGACATAGGTTGTGGGTACTCGTTAGAACCGCCTCAATGAGGCGGTTCTAACGAGCACCTACAACCTATGTTTGCAGTATTTATAAGCAACATATCACGAATTTTCATCAGAAAAGTAGCCATTTTGGAGATATGAAAAATGCACTATGTCACACGGGTATGTTATCGTAATGTTGCCAGTGCTTGGATTTCCTTCATATTTTGTTTTTCATCTTTATAGGTGCAACAATAGCTGGGATTGTCTTGGGAGTTGTAATGGTTTTGGTGTGTCTGTTTCTGGTATTCTTTATCTGGTACAGGAAAAGGTAACAAATGCGCAAAAACGAGTGAGAAATCTGTTAACCCATTGCAGGCGGGACAAACACCTAAAGGGGTACCTTGGCAAACAGTGCATACCCAGATCAGACGCCAGGGCCTCCACTTTTTGCTAACAGAATGGAATAAAAACGAAAAATAGGCCTACCAGCCCTAATATGACAAATGGACTTGTCCAATATATAGCAATTGACGAGTCCAGTAGTATACAATGGGTTAATATTGGTAGTAACACGAAAGCAAGCCCGACAGATGTATACTTTTGCAAAACCCACTTTACATAGAAAACAATGGTATACCTTTTGCCCTAGTTGTGCTTAAAACACAGGTCGTGTTACTCAATCAGGCGACCCAAAGTTACGAATTAAAGGAGCTTCCCACATGCTATTGTCGAAGTGACAACAATGACCATGTACAAAATCCACGTACAAGTTATTTATAGTTTCACTAGTCTTCTCCCTGTGACGTTAAAGCGCTGTGCAAAGTTACAATCTAGTAAGAAACTGTCACTCGGGAAAGGCCACAATCAAAGAACGCAGCCATTTCAAGTCACCTAAAGAAAGTATGTGACATGGAGGCAAAAACAGACGGGACATTAACGAACGACACAAAGCCAATAAACAAATAAGACACTTCAAAAGAATGCCTGCCTTGGGACGTTCAGTAGTAAAACTACTGTAGGCTTCAACTCCAGCGTTTAACCTTTACCCTGCTGTAGGCGACAAGCCCTATCTTTGCAAACAGTGTAGATCCAGATCAGATGGCTTCTGAAGAAGCCATCTGATCAGGATCTACACAGTTTGACATTCAGTTTATGAATATGTAGAAATAAGCTGCATCAAGTAATCTGATTGGTTCAAAGTCAGAAATGAGTGTGGCTTAATTGAATATTCAGCAGGTTAAAGGTTAAGAAATTTAAGAAAATTTCAACCCTCACCCTCAGTTCCAGTGCAATATCAAACATAATAACAGTAGCAAATTGATCTGCATGGAGGCTTTCTAGCTCAACACTGAATCAAAATAAATTACATAGTAAAACGATCATGTATAAATTAATACTATCACGAATCAGGGTTGAGGACTTCACAACACTCCGAAGTCAGAACAGTAGAAAACCACCAGCTAGATCACGGAGGATTGAACCCAGGAAACATCATGCTCTACCCCTCTTGAATTTGAAAGATTTAGTACGGGACAGTCGCAGAAAAATCTGGACTTGTCTCGTGTACTGGATTATTGTAATTTATGAGTTATACAAAACAGTTTAGGTTTCAGTTCAGGACTATTTTCCAAACTGCTCTCAGAGACAATCAACCCTTCATAGTTATCAAATAATATCATAACCTCTTAGGAGGTTATACTTTATGTAGTTTATTTTTTAGTTGTGTGCATGCTTATGTGTTTGCCCTTCCTCTTAGAACCACTGTGGGCTGTGTCATTTGATTATTACTTTTCCTAAGCAGCTAACATATTGTCTCTGTTCTCTGACTTTAGACATAAGAAGAAGGCAAGCTCAGGACAAACAATCAGTAATCAGTTATATGGCGTTCCTTCTTTGAGTGATGACTCAGTCACAGCGGAAGGCCACAGCTACATCAACAGCCCAGTGGAAAGAAGACAGCCTGATATAGTGGAACAGTGCTTCACTAATTCAGTTCGAGATGACTTAGATAACGTTGATGAAACTGAAGTGTACAATTATGAAACAATCGCTAATAATAGACTTGAAATAGATGCTTTTGAATTCTGTCAAAACTCAGACAGTCAGGCTAATCTCATAGTTCCTGAAGTAGAAGACAATGTCAATATTGAGCTTCATAGAGTTCATAAAGCACAAAAGAAAATTGATCAGGAATCCAAGTTCGATGAAGATGATAACATTACAATAGAATCAGGCCTATCGTTAGACAGCATTGATAATCTGGGAGTTCCTGTTATAAGAATAGCAAACAATCAAGATAATGAGGATAGCCCTTTTGGTAACTCTTCAAACTACAATGATATAGCTAACAATCAAGATGCAATCCAAGATCATAATAATGTTTCTGAACAAGGTAAACCTTCACAAACAATACAGACTGCGACGCTTGCTACTACAAATCCCGGTTATGAAATTCTTCAAAATAAATCCTTGAGAGTATACGGGAAATTGGATTATTCAGATTCGCATACGGCACTTACAGATGCTCCTAGTCATACTTATGAAGAAATGGAAAGACAATGAAAATAGTTGTCATAAGCATCAGGCAATTCCATAGTTTTTCATGTGCTAAGCTATACTCATGCAGAAATCAAAAGATATATGATTCACAAATGTTTGTATATTGCACATTTTATTATAAATATCGTAACGTGTAATTAAAAAATCCTAAACTGTTTATGCAAGGGCTCTTGCAGAAAAACCTAGCTGGATAATTTATGTCTTGCTTATGAAGAGGGTGCAGCAAAGGATATAAACTACTATTTTCGGATCTAATTTGTGTTGGTACTTTTAGAGTTAAATGCTTTGCACACACAAACAGCAGCATAAGGTGTAATGGATTCATCATGTTAACAAGTCCGTGTAATGCTCTAAACCCCACTTTATATAGAAAAAACTGGGGCTAACAGGGGTATACTGTATTTTTCTTATTTCTGTTCCTACACATAGGTTGTAGGTATTCGTTCGAACCACCTCAATGTGCCATTTCTAATGAGCATCTCCAACCTATGTTTCGAGTAAAAGTAAAACATCAAAGTTTTATTAGAAAATAAACGTTTTGGGAGATATGAAAGATTGCACTATGTCACACAGGTTTGTTTGTTTGATTTGAGGTTTAACGTCCCCGTCAACACTGTAAAGGTCATTTTGGAGACGATGATTCTAATTTTGTGGGACTTTTACCCGACATTGAGATGAAAAGACATGTCAAGCCCTGTCCCCCAATGAAACCAATAGGGTTGATTAGCATTGACGGTCCGCCTCGCACTGGGGTTCCTGGACAGGCTTAGATCCTCTAAGCGGTTTACCAGTACTAGTGTGCAGGCAGGATTCAGCTCTGCGTGGAAGCATCATGCAGCCAATATATTTCTTCAAGCCCCTATGGGCGGTGGCCGATGTCATACAGGTGTGTTATCGTAATGTGAAAGAGGGATGTACGGAAGTTGGCAAGGAGGCTTATATTTTCTTGTCATTTGGGATCATTGATTCCATTTTGAATTTTGGGAAAATTTGAGGGTCACTGATGAGGCCAATTTGGCCGAAACTAGCAAGTCTGGCCAGAAAACATGTACACTCCATATTTTCCAGTTCTTTGGTGCTTTCCTTTCTTCCAAAGAATATCTCGTTTTAGAACATATTTACAAGCAGCACCACAACTGGTTTTTGAGGAGACAGCAATTCTATTTGAACCCTTTTTGTACCAACTGAAATCTTCCTCCTCATATATTGCAGGTGTCTATTTCGAAATTCAGAATTGGCAGGACGTGTTATCTTTAAAATTTATTTTGAAAATAGATTAACTTTTTGCAAACAGTGTCGGCCGTGATCAAACCCCATGTTCCACGGCATCTGATTTGGGTCTGCAGAGTTTACCAGTGTACCCATTTTGGGGTTTCCAGTACACAATGGGTTAAGTTATATTTCAGAGAAAGTAAGGCTTGACATAACAGCTGAATCGGCTGCCTGCCAAGCAGATGGTTCAGATGTAATGACAAGCCTTAAGAAATATTGAAAATGATGTATTTAAACATCGTGATTGGCATGTTAAGGTTTAAACAAGCTTTGATAACCGCCTGACTGCATATTGTAATCACAATCAAATACAAAAAGAGAAAACAAATGTTTTGGTATGAACACATTTTAATCATTACCATGGACATAGCACATTTTTAATTATACTCATTGGATACAATGTGAAAAACATGCTTAACAATTCGACCTGAGACCAAATGGATTTCATCTAATGCTTAAAAGCAAACAAATACAACAAAACACAGTTTTGACACCAATGAATACAACCCTGATTCTAATGCATTTGCAAATGTAACACACCATATGACTGAATAATGTCAAACATTTGAGACAATATATTCTGTGATATACCATTGGATAGCCATCAAAGCCAGTGTCAACATGTAACGTCCCTTTTCATTGGCTACCATCTGGTTTTATAACACTCCAACTGGTTGTGACAGATCTACTTTACAAACAAATAAGTGGATTAGAATGGAGGTATCTGTAAAACAAATTGCCATGCGGGGAGAGGCATAAAATCTTTAGTTTTACAGTCCCAAATTACGTTCCATGGCTCTGCGAGCAAGCTGCCATATACCATAATTTCCAACGATAAAACCACTAATCTACAACCAAATTGACAATTGTGAATATAAAAAAAAAATGTTAGTCCACTGCAAAGTAGTATGTAGTGCTGTGCATATATTACATGTACATGTCTCTGTAAAACACAAGACATGCAAAGAAGGTAGATGGCGTCCAAATTCTACACCATAGGAGCTCTGTGAAATATATCAACCTTCTGGACATTGTACTTCCTCAAAAGGAGACTTTCTTATAACACTTTTAAAATCTCTGGTAAGCGCCTATGCTTGACAAATCTGGCCCTAGGGCCAAGGCTCGGAGGAATTTTAAATTGCACTGTAAGATGAAATCTAGCTAGCCTGGACGAATGCGGATACACAAATAATCTAACCAAATATTGAAAGCAAAATAAAACAATTTCTCTTCAATTTTGTTTCTCCCTTCACTAAAATTCCATTTCCTTATTTGCTCAGTATCAGTTCCTTAGTGCTGAGGTTGATACTGCGGTGTTGACGTCAGTGCTCAAGTACTGATTTAAATAACTTTATTATATCTTTAATTTTTGCAGTATAAAATTCTAATTTTTCTAAAACTAAGACTGACTTGTCAGGTGAGACATGCCTGATACATCCAGTTGACCGTTCTCATAGGCTATGTCGGTCGGTGTGTGCTCGGAGGGGGATGTGCTGTGTTTGCCGGGTCTTGCCCTTCATCCATTTCGGTTTCAGAACTTTGGGGTCGAGACACACTAATGAAGATTAAATATCAGAAAGGCCTCTGTGTCACTAAATTTGTTTTAGTTATGCCTTGATTGCTTCATAGTATATACAGAATATTTACTTTTTTAAGGTGGATACCAAAAATATTTCATCGAGTGTGCTGAAAACATCCAAATCTTCACGAGTGCGACGACAGCGTGAAAATTCGGATGTTATCAACATACGAGATGATTAATTTGGTTATCTGCCAAAAAAAGAGTAAATTTTCTTTATGTTTTATAATTTATAAGAACACCTACCGTAATAGATAACTCGTATCATACGTCACAATTTGTGACCTGGCTATGATGTCACAACTGTCAGTTTCAAAACATAAACAGGTCGCCATTTTGAATACAGCATTTTTACAATTCAAGTATTTTGCAAATTCCACAGCAGAATAAAACACTGAATTTAAATTGTTTCCACAAGGGTAGGGATACTTTTATCTGCTAAATGCACATACCTAATTGTTTTTTTTTTATTCTCTGTTTATTTTAGGGTTTAACACCCCAGACAACACTCGTTAGGTCATGTACAACAAGTCAGTTTATCTAACCACACTTTTCCTGGCAGGGTTATAGTTATATAAGCGTTTAACCAGTATATCGGATATTTTTTGAGATGCTGCACTGATGAGTAAGGAGGCCTTCATGCAGACTAAACAAACTATTTGTCTAAATCGCAACGGAAGTAAGGGCCAAGATTGCAGCTGTGTAAAACCTCAAGTGGAATTCATTTCACTGACTGTTCCAAGGTGGTTCTTCTGTCGTGTTTTATTTTTATGGTTTGTCTTTGAGTGTGTGTTTCGCTTATATTATTTTGTTTTGGACAGCAAGTTGGCCATTTTGTGGGAAAGTAACTGTCCTTTTGGCTTTGCACTATTGTGTTTCCATTAGGGTGTAGTTATTTCATTTTTGTATTTCTTTCCCTTTGGTGTCACTGCTGGGAGCTGTGGGTTAATTGTATTGATTCCTGAATAATGCCTTTACTTCTACTTTGTCAGAAACTGATAACTGCCCTTCTTGATAAAAATATTGCATGGTCCATCTTTACGAAACAATGATGCTGATGTGGCAGATATCAAACCAGTGACCCTCTATTCACCCGTCAGATATGCATCAAACTGAGCTACGAAGGCTGGTCGTCTAACTGTAGTTTTTCTGTGTCTGTCCCTTAAGTGTCCGCTTTTAATACTATATTTTTTTTTTTTCAAATTAACTTAAACATGACCATCTGCACCAAAGGCAAGCATTGGTAAGCAAGATTGATTTATTAAAGGAAAACAACCACAAAAATTAACTTTCACTTCAGAACCAAGGTTTTGACGAGACAAACATTTTGGTACATGTTTTATGAAAATTGACTGAGTGGTTTAGAAGTTAAGACCTTTTGAACATTTCACAAATTCTGGTTTTGTTAGTCCAGAACAAGCCTGTGAGTAAATGGCATCATAAACTCACAATTGGAAAACTTTGAATTACAGCGATTCTCGTGCAATAAAACAGCAATAAATAGTTCAGAATGCATTCCATTTATTCAATGCGATGATAATTTACTGTATTTAAGTACAAAATCTGAAAAGTATGCTGTAAATTATTATTTTTCTATTTTGGTCACGTGACTAGATTAACAAAATGGCGGCCCGCCTAGACAGCAATTGTAAAATGTTCAAAAGGTCCCAATTTCAAAACCGCTCAACCGATTTTCAAAAAATTTGTACCAAAATGTTTGCCTCATCAAAGGCAATATTTTAAAGTGACAGTTAATTTTTGTGGGCGTTTACCTTTAATCATTTTAAACCGTAAAAATCAAAACAGGTTTCTTTTATCAACAAAACAATTATTTAAACAGTAAGTCACAAAACTGGGACGAGTTGTTCAAAACTAATGGCGTCATTAGTTTACTTTGATCACTTAGTATGCTTACTTCATGCTAATGCTAATATTTTTCAGCAAAAATACCAGAGTACCGTAATGATCCTTAGTATTGGGACAGCCTAGCCACTAACAAACTCGTTTAGTTAATGATGCTTTGAATAACTGGGCATTGAGGTACAATTGTTGCTCTTGAACTAGCTTCTGAATATAAATGCTGTAGTTATATCTGAGAAGAAATATGAACCACACCATATGTATAAAATGCATAAAAAGTTCTGTTTCTTTAATTCATTCTTGAAATACCCTTATTTGCATATAATTAAAATATAAAGATGCATTAAAGATCGCATCCCTTGATGCAAGTTTGTACCAAGTATCATTAATACATCATCAAATATGAATGTTTTCATTAAAAGTTGCCATCCCTAGACGCAAGTATGTACCAAGTATCATTAACGAAGCCCTTTTATTTCTTGAGAAATGGACCGTTACATTAGGGTGATAGTTAGGATGGTCGCAAACATTGATGGCTTGACAAACAAATGGATGGAAAGCCGGATCCTATATCATATTTAAAGCAGGTTCAACAAAAATATCACAAATTTTAACTGAAAACTAATAGTTTTAGAACAATTAAAATAGCAATATACCAAATATGTGTGTCATCAAAATAAAGAATCATCACTGTTTTCTGTAATAAGGCATATGAGGTAACACTGAAACTGTTTATTTGGTTGGTGTTATTCATATCTTTTGAAGTTTCCTCAAGTCACAAGCCTGAAAGGTTCTTAAACCATCAACAATGGCTTTCTTCAGATCTCTGCAACTTTCCTACATTGTATTGGCCCCCACCAATCGGTGCTTGAAGAAATAGATGGGCAGCATGATGTTTCCACGCAGAGCTGAAGCCGACCCAAACATGAGTACTGGTAAACTACTTGGAGTATCTAAACTTGCCCAGGCAAAGCGGTGCGAGGCGGACTGTCCATGTTTATAAACCCTATTGGTTTCATTGGGCAGCAGCGCTTGAGATATCATTTCATCTCAATGTTGGGTAAAAATCCCACAAAATTGGAAGCAACATCTCCAAAATGACCTTTAAATTGTTGACCGCGATGTTAAACCTCAAATCAAACAAACAAATGTACAGGACAAACGCTATATATCCCCTTATCCAAAAATCAATCAAATGAATCCCTACACTGTATCCACAGTTGATGGCTGAAACTGTCAATTTAAAAGAACTTTTAAGGATTGTGACTTGAGTCCATGAAATTATAAGGTCATCTGAGATCATTAAATAATAACAAGACTACTTAAATCAATAAAATCAAACATTTGATAAAATAAAAAAAACATATACTAAAAGATTAATTCTGAAGATTTACAATAATCAAAGACACACTAAAATCAATGACAAAAGGACTATTGTTTGATTGGATTGTCTTTTACATAAGAATAATACATAATTATTATTGAATTCTCATCATCTCTTGTATACAAAATTACAAAAACAAATAAACTAGGCATTACAGGCAATTCAAATCCCCTCGCACAAGACTACTTGGTCTTGGCAAACACTGTACTGACAAAAGTCGAACATGTTTGAGAAAGTATCACACCCAACATTTGCATGAAGTTAAATTAAAATCCATTGATAAATGTAGGCACTACAGTGATGACATTTTTTTCGAAAAATAGACAGTGACCTTAACCTTGAACCCAGGAACCTTAAAGTCTAACAAGTAAAAGATATAGTCATACATAATATTTGTGTGAAGCGAAATTGAATTCACTGGTGACTAGGCCCTAGACCATTGACCTTGACTCTAGGACCCCCTGAAAGTCTAACTTCCTTGAAAGATTATCAAATCCAATATATAGTTATAAAGCTATACCAAAATCCATTTATAAACTAGGCGCTAGAGTGATGGCTAAGTTTTTTCCTAAAAATAGCCACAATGACATTGAATTTAAGCCCAGCATCCTGTGGTCTAACTTTCTCATATTATAACTAGAATTGTTTTCTAAGAAAACAGATGTCCCCGTACCACACTCATTATTTCAAATTCTGCTTTTACCCTTTACTTTTACTTTTTCAGCCCTGTGACCTTGAAAATTAGGTCAAGGTCACCAAAATCTAATCAGTTCTTAAGATCAGCCCACTGATATAATGTACCTAGTTTGAACCAAATCCGTCCACTGGTTCAGGAGATAGAGTGCAGACAAGGTAATTTTCAACAGTCTAAGTCCCGTGGTGACCTTGAAAATTAGGTCAAGGTCACCAACATCTAATCAGGTCTTAAGACCAGCCCACTGATATAATGTACCAAGTTTGATCAAAATTCATCCACTGGTTCAGGAGAAAGAGTACAGACAAGCCAATTTTTAAAAGTCTAACTCCCGTTGTGACCTTGAAAATTAGGTCAAGGTCACCAAAAGCTTATCAGTTCTTAAGACCATCCCACTGATATAATGTATCAAGTATGAACCAAATCCTTCCATTGGTTCAGGAGTTAGAGTGCAGACAAGCTTTTTTGGTCTAAAATTTGACAATGGTTTCAGCCCTGTGACCTTGAAAATTAGGTCAAGGTCACCAAAATCTAATCAGTACTTTTCCCCCTCCCAATGGTGTATATGTGTAAGTTTAATCAAATTCCATCCATCCATTCAGGAGATAGAGTGCAGACAAGAGGCAACGCTGATGCCAACGCCGACGCTGACGCCAACGCCCACAGGATCCGCACCAAAACCAATATGTCCCCCTCCCTTTCGGGTGGGGGGACATAATTCCCGACAATTGTGAGAAGAAATGTTAAAGCCCACTGATAATTTTTTTATTTTCTAAAAAAATCCAGTTGCCTTGACCTTAAGCCCCACAACCTGAAAGCTGAACACGCTCAAAATATTATCATACCCAACGTTTATGAGAACTAAAAGTAAAATGCATTGATAAATGTAGGCACTATAGCGATGACAAGATTTAATAAAAACTAGCTTCCACAACCTTGACTTTCAGCCCAGCATCCTGAAAGTCAAACTTGCTCGATACATTAAGGTACCAAACATTTATGTGAAGTTATATTATAATCGACCAATAAGTGTAGGCCTTACAGCTGTAACAGTATTTTTTTTTTAACAAGAGGGCCCAATGGCCCTATATCGCTCACCTGTGTACCAAAAAATCATCATTAGAAGACCACTTGACATTGCTACATACTAAATATCTAAGCTCTGAGCCTTATGGTTTCGGAGAAGATTCGTGATGTTTTTCCAGTATAAGTCTTAGGGAGCTAATGACCCCTGGGGCATGACCAATTTTGACCCAAAGGCATGGTTGGCAGGATTTATGTAGGCGACCATTTTATACTAAATATTTAAGGTCTGTACTTCATGGTTTCAGAGAAGAAGATTTTTGAAGCTTTTTTTACATTATAAGTTTACTGGCGTTGAGGGGCCGCAGGATTTGGGCAATTTGGACCCCAAGGGCATGATTAGCAGGATTTATGTAGGTGACCACTTGCCGTTGCTACATGCTAAATATCTTAGCTCTGGGTCCTGTGGTTTCAGAGAAGAAGATTTTTGAAGATTTCCCCATTATGAGTCTATGGGAGCTAAGGGACCCCAAGGGCGTGGCCAATTCGGACCCTAGGAACATGGTTGGCAGGATTTATGTAGGTGACCACTTACCGTAGCTACATGATCAATATCTAAGCTCCGGGCCCTGTGGTTTCAGAGAAGATTTTTGAAGCGTTATTTCCATTATGAGTCTATAGGGGCGACATGCAAGAGGCCCTGGGGCGTTGCCCATTTGGACCCCAGGGGCATGATTGGCAGGATTTATGTAGGTGCTATGTGCTAAATATCTTAGCTCTGGGCCCAGTGGTTTCAGAGAAGAAGGTTTTTGAAGCTTTTTGAAGCTTTTTCCATTATGAGTCTATGGGAGCTAAGGGGCCCTGGGGCGTGGCCCATTTGGACCCCAGGGGCATGATTGGCAGGATTTATGTAGGTGATCGTTTGCCGTTGCTACATGCTAAATATCTAAGCTCTGGGCCCTGTGGTTTCAGAGAATATTTTTGAAGCTTTTTTTTCCATTATGAGTCTATGGGAGCTAAGGTGCCCCGGGGCGTCGCCCATTTGGACCCCACGGGCATGATTGACAGGATTTATGTAGGTGACCACTTGACGTTGATACATACTAAATATCTAAGCTCTGGGCCTTATGGTTTCAGAGAAGATTTTTTAAGTTTTTTTCCATTAAAAGTCTACAGGAGCTAAGGGGCCCCAGTGTGTGGCCCATTTGGACCCCAGGGGCAGGTAAGCAGGATTTATGTAGGTGACTATTCAATGTTGCTAGATACTAAATATCTAAGCTCTGTGCTTTACAATATCCGAGAGAAGATTTTTTAGGCTTTTTTCCATTATGAGTCTCTGGGAGCTAAGGGGCCCGGGGGCGTGGCCCAATTGGACCCCATGGGCATGATTGGCATGATTTATGTAGGTGACAACTTGCCATTGCTTCATGCTAAATATCTAAGCTCTGGGCCCTGTGGTTTCAGAGAGGAAGATTTTTTAAGCTTTTTTCCATTATGAGTCTATGGGAGCTAAGGGGTCCCAGGGCGTGGCCCATTTGGACCCCAGGGGCATGATTGGCAGGATTTATGTAGGTGACCACTTGCCGTTGCTACATGTTAAATATCTAATCTCTGGGGCCTGTGGTTTCAGAGGAGAAGATTTTTGAAGTTTTTTTTTCCAATATGAGTTTATGGGAGCTAAGGGCCACCGGGGCGTGGTCCATTAGGACCCCAGGGGCATGATTTGCATGATTTATGTAGGTGATCACTTGTCATTGCTACATGCTAAATATCTAAGCTCTGGGCCCTGTGGTTTTGGAGCAGAAGATTTTTGAAGCTTTTTTTCCCCATTTTGAGTCTATGGGAGCTAAGGGGCCCCGGGGCGTGGTCCATTTGGACCCCAGTGGCATGATTGGCAGGATTTATGTAGGTGACCACTTGCCGTTGCTACATGCTAAATATCTTAAACTGGGCCCTGTAGTTTCAGAGAAGAAGATTTTTGAAGGTTTCCCCATTATGAGTCTATGGGAGCTAAGGGACCCCAAGGGCGTGGCCCATTCGGACACTAGGGACATGGTTGGCAGGATTTATGTAGACGATCACTTGCTGTTGCTACATGCTTAATATCTAAGCTCTGGGCCCTGTGGTTTTAGAGAAGAAGATTTTTAAGCTTTTTTTCATTATGTGTTTATGGGAGCTAAGGGGCTCTCGGGGCGTGGCCCATTTGGACCCCAGGGGCATGACTGGCAGGAATTATGTAGTTGACCACTTGCCGTTGCTACATGCTAAATATCAAAAGTCTGGGCCCTGTGGTTTCAGAGAAGAAGACTTTTGAAGCTTTTTTTACCATTATGAGTCTATCGGAACTAAGGGGCCCCGGGGCGTGGTCCATTTGGACCCCAGGGGCATGATTTGCAGTATTTATGTAGGTGACCACTTGCCATTGCTATATGCTAAATATCTTAGCTCTGGGCCCTGTGGTTTCGGAGAAGAAGATTTTTGAAGTTTTTTTTCCATTAAAAGTCTACAGGAGCTAAGGGGCCCCAGGGTGTGGCTAATTTGGACCCCAGGGACAGGGTAAGCAGGATGTATGTAGGTGACTATTCAATGTTGCTAGATACTAAATATCTAAGCTCTGTGCTTTACAATATCCGTGAGAAGAAGATTTTTTAGGCTTTTCTCCATTATGAGTCTCTGGGAGCTAAGGGGCCCGGGGGCGTGGCCCAATTGGACCCCATGGGCATGATTGGCATGATTAATGTAGGTGACAACTTGCCGTTGCTGCATGCTAAATATCTAAGCTCTGGGCCCTGTGGTTTCAGAAAAGGAGAATTTTTAAGCTTTTTTCCATTATGAGTCTATGGGAGCTAAGGGGTCCCAGGGCGTGGCCCATTTGGACCCCAGGGGCATGATTCGCAGGATTTATGTAGGTAACCACTTGCCGTTGCTACATGCTAAATATCTTATCTCTGGGGCCTGTGGTTTCAGAGAAGAAGATTTTTGAAGTTTTTTTTCCAATATGAGTTTATGGGAGCTAAGGGCCCCCGCGGCGTGGTCCATTAGGACCCCAGGGGCATGATTGGCAGGATTTATGTAGGTGACCACTTGTCATTGCTACATGCTAAATATCTAAGCTCGGGGCCCGGTGGTTTTGGAGCAGAAGATTTTTGAAGCTTTTTTTTTCCCATTATGAGTCTATGTGAGCTAAGGGGCCCCGGTGTGTGGCCCATTTGGACCCCAGGGGCATGATTGGCAGGATTTATGTAGGTGACCACTTGCCGTTGCTATATGCTAAATATCTTAGCTCTGGGTCCTGTAGTTTCAGAGAAGAAGATTTTTGAAGGTTTCCCCATTATGAGTCTATTGGAGCTAAGGGACCCCAAGGGCGTGGCCCATTCGGACCCTAGGGACATGGTTGGCAGGATTTATGTAGACGATCACTTGCTGTTGCTACATGCTAAATATCTAAGCTCTGGGCCCTGTGGTTTTAGAGGAGATTTTTAAGCTTTTTTCCATTATGTGTTTATGGGAGCTAAGGGGCTCTCGGGGCGTGGCCCATTTGGACCCCAGGGGCATGACTGTCATGGATTATGTAGGTGACCACTTGCCGTTGCTACATGCTAAATATCAAAAGTCTGGGCCCTGTGGTTTCAGAGAAGAAGATTTTTAAAGCTTTTTTTACCATTATGAGTCTATGGGAACTAAGGGGCCCCGGGGCGTGGTCCATTAGGACCCCAGGGGCATGATTGGCAGTATTTATGTAGGTGACCACTTGGCATTGCTTCATGCTAAATATCTTAGCTCTGGGCCCTGTGGTTTCGGAGAAGAAGATTTTTGAATGTTTTTTTTTTTCAATTTTGAGTCTATGGGAGCTAAGGGGCCACGGGGCGTGTTCCATTTGGACCCCAGGGGCATGATTGGCAGGATTTATGTAGGTGACCACTTGCCGTTGCTACATGCAAAATATCTAAGCTCTGGGCCTTGTGGTTTCAGAGAAGTAGATTTTTAAAGCTTTTTCCATTATGAGTCTATGGGAGCTATGGGGCCCCGGGGGCATGATTGGCAGGATTTATGAAGGCGACCACTTGCCGTTGCTACATGCTAAATAATCTAAGCGCTGGGCCCTGTGGTTTCAGAGAAGAAGATTTTTGAAGCTTTTTTCCAATTATAAATCTATGGGAGCTAAGGGGCCCTGGGGTGTTGCCAATTAGGACCCCAGGGCCATGATTGGCAGGATTTATGTAGGTGACCACTTGACATTGTTTCAAGCTAAATATCTAAGCTCTGGACTCTGTGGTTTCAGAGAAGAAGTTTTTTTTATTTTTTCCATTTGTAACTCTATGGGAGCTATATGTTGCCATGGCAACCAGAATTCCAATCTGATCAGCCCAAAAACCTTATGCAGCCTTTCCCCCTACCTGATGATGCTTCTCATGAAATTTGATCAAGACTGGCCATGGGGTATTAGAGATATACTTATTTGAAATTGTTTACGGACGCACGCACGACGGACAAAACGTGATCACAAAAGCTCACCTTGTCACCACGTGACAGGTGAGCTAAAATAGCCACAGTGACCTGTAATAAAAGTAGGCACTTGATCATTTTTCAAAAAGTTGCCACAGTGACATTGACCTTGAACCTAGGAGGACCCTAGAAGTCGAGTTGGCTTGAGATATTATCATACCAAACATTTGTATGAAGTTACATTAAAATTTATCAATAAATGTAGGTGGTATCAATAAATGTAGGTGGAAGAGTGATGACAGTTTTTATAAAAATAGTCACAGTGACCTTGACCTTCAGGCCAGGACCCTGAAAGTTGAACTTGCTCAAGACACTATCATACCCCACATTTGCTTGAAGTTATATTAAAATCCATCAATAAATCGAGACGCTAAAGCGATGACAAAATACTTACATACCTATGTACATAAACATGTCTTACGTACAGCCCCCGCCCATAGGGGCTTGAAGAAATATATGGGCTGCATGATGCTTCTACGCAGAGCTGAATCCGGTCCGCACATTAGTACTGGTAAACCACTGAGAGGATCTAAGCCTGTCCAGGAACCGTGGTGCGAGGCAGACCATCCATGCTAATAAACCCTATTTGTTTCATTAGGCGACAGGGCTTGAGGTATCATTTCATCTCAGTGTCGGGTAAAAGTCCCACAAAATTGGAAGCAATGTCTCCAAAATGACCTTTACAGTGTTGACGGGGACGTTAAACCTCAAATAAACCAACAACCGTACAGGACAAATGCTATATATCCCCTCATCGCATCATTGTGCGGGGGAACGGGGGGTGCAAGGGGATAATAATGATGCCACCAATATACAGTCGAATTTCAATGACTCCTCTGGGACCGTGAAAATTTGTTGAAGGCTGGTAGTTTGAGCCAATAAACGTAACACGGGGTAAGGAGATCTAATGAAGATAATTTTGGCACATTACTTACATGTTTTATGATGTATGTACTCATGTAAATGCCCCATTTTTGGCAACTGAAATGAATGACATAACCTTGATTTTAATGATGGTCAAAAAATAAATTATTTATTCTCAATATGCCTTCTGATTTAGCATATAATTGGCTCACAGTGCCCTTATCTTGGTTCCTAAGGTGTACAAGCCATTGAAAAGTGGCTGTACTTACAAAGATAATATGTAACCTTAATTGAGTAATGCCTATAACGGTAAAGTGGTAGAGTAACTGCAGATAAGACTGACGGGGCGTAGCTATTCAGGAGTTGCCAATATATGTCAAATCAACAATCAGATTATGCATGCTTTTTGTGGGCAGATGAAATGACCATTTTTCTAGCAGGCCAAATGATCATATACGCCACTGCTTTGTTTGTGCTACGTTGAGTGCACAGAGTCGGGTGACCTTTTGTTAATAGAATATTCAAAAGGCAGGCGAAGAATGGCTCAGTCCTGTCAATCTTATCTGCGACTACTATATATCTGTGTAAGACATAGTACAGCAAATCAAGACAATAACAGTTTGATTCGTCGCATATGAAGGGTAAATAGTTTACATTTTCTGGTTGTTTTTACAAGAAAGATAACTCTTATGACTTCCTGTATGCTTTTGGGTAAACTGAATCCCTGTGCACACAGGGTCTACCCTTAAAGGAATGAATTTGGAGCAAATTCATTCCTTTAAGTGTAGGCCCAGTAATGAAAAGGAATACAAAAATATTTTTGTAAAAGTTGCCTTCCCTAAAATATTCCACTATAGTTATATACATTTCCCCTAAAGTAAAGTACATGTTCAAGCATTCAAAACAATCATTACATAAATGGCACACAATGATAATATTGAGGTATATCACAAACTTATTAGCACTTTTTGGAACTCGATTGAGCAATGTAAACCATATTGACCCTTATTATTCGGACACCTAAGCTACTTTCCATAGTTTACAATTTGAACAAGTATGGTTTACTACTCGATGTCACGTCTGGGGTGGCTGGATGAGTGGCAAACATTATAGACCCTGATGAGAAGCCGCATTCTGGGGCATCTCATCAGGGTCTACACTGTTAGCTCAGGCTTATCTGACCGAATACAAATTAAATGGCCAAATATATCTAACCTTTGTTGTTTGGTTACAGCTTATTTCAATAAATAATTAAATACTTATTAAATGATAAAAAGAATCTTACCCTCTTGACATTTCATATGAAATTGATGAAACCCGCAAAAGGCTTGTTTAATAAATTTCATATAAAACAACCCACTTATGTAAGTTTAGGTGGATATATGATACTCATTTGATAAAAGTTTGAAATACATCAAAAATATATGGATTGAACAAACACATAACAGAGACAATAATCACATTAAAATCACAGGTACAGACGAAATTCAATGCAAAACAAAATATAATAGTTAATCACAATTTGGTGGGTATACATGGCATTACGAGAAAATACCCAACTGAGATAAGACTTTCCTTCACAGATGAATATGATGGATTTTTTTTTATCTCAGAAAAGCTGAAATATTTTTCATACATCTGCTTTAAACATAGACTGTGTGTGCTCATCAGAACAGCCTCACAGTGACAGTTGAAACGAGTACCAAAACTCTATGTTTTAAATAAAAATGAGGAAAATAACTTACGTCCTGGTTTTCTCAATATAAAGTGGAGTTTTAAACCCAATGCATGCGGGACAACCGTAAGGGAGTACCTTGGCAAACAGTGCATGCCGAGATCAGACGCTGCAGAAAGTCTGATCAGCGCCTGCACTATTTGCTAACAGAATTTTCCGTCACAAATAGAATAACAAGAGGGCCATGATGGCCCTGGATCGCTCACCTGATCCATAGGGTATCAAGTGGGCCCCTGGGAGAGCCATTATTGGCCCCAGGCTATAATATGATTAATCTTGGTAGTGGTCTAAAAGGTGAAGCTTCATACCAAATATCAAAGAACGGAGACTTCTGGTTTCAGACAAGATTTTTAAAGGTTTTCCTTATATAAGTCTACATAAACCTTGGGTTTCCCCGGGGCAGGCCATTTTTGCCCCCAGGACTATAATTTGAACTATCTTGGTGGAAATCCACAAGATGAAGCTTCATACCAAATATCAAAGACCTTGGCCTTCTGCTTTCAGACAAGAAGAATTTCAAAGGTTTTCATTGCCTTGACTTCTATTTCCTAGGGCTATAATTTGAACAATTTAGATGAAGCTTCACACCAAATATCAAAGACCTGGGCCTTACGGTTTCAGAGTAGAAGATTATTTTTAAATTTCCCTATATAAGTCAATGTAAAAACGAAAGGCCCCGGGCGGGGGCATTTATGACCCAAGGCTTATGATTTGAACAATCTTTGCAGCAGTCCACTAGATGAAGCTACACACCAAATTTCAAAGAACTGGGCCATCCGGTTTTGGAGAAGAAGATTTTTAAAGATTTTCCCTGTATAAGCCAATGTAAAACCAAAGGGCCTGCAGGTGGGGGCATTTTTCGCCCTAGGCCTACAATTTGAACAATCTTGATAGAGGTCCACTAGATAAAGCTTCACACCAAATATCTAAGAACTGGGCCTTGCGGTTTCAGAGAAGAAGATTTTTAAAGATTTTCCCTGTATAAGTCTATGTAAAACCACAGGCCCCCAGGGCGGGGGCATTTTTGGCCCCAGGGCTATAATTTGAATAATCTTGGTAGAGCTCTACTAGATGAAGCTCCACACCAAATATCAAAGACTTGGGCCTGTGGTTTCAGAGAAGAAGATTTTTAAAGATTTTCCTATATAAGCCTATGTAAAACCAAAAGCCCCAGGGGCGGGGGCATTTTTGGCCCCAGGGCTATAATTTGAACAATCTTGGTAGAGGTCCACTAGATGAAGCTTCACACCAAATATCAAAGACTTGGGCCTTGTGGTTTCAGAGAAGAAGATTTTTAAAGATTTTCCCTATAAAAGCCCCTGTAAAACCAAAGGTCCTCGGGGCAGGGGTATTTTTGGCCCCAGGGCTATAATTTGAACAATCTTAATAGAGGTCTACCAGATGAAGCTTCACACCAAATATCAAAGACTTGGGCCATGCAGTTTCAGAGAAGAAGATTTTCAAAGATTTTCCCTATATAAGCCTATTTAAAACAAAAGGCCCCCAAGGTGGGGGCATGTTTGGCCCCAGGGCTATTATTTGAACAATCTTGGTAGAGGTCCACTAGATGAAGCTTCATACCAAATATCAATGACCTGGGCCTTGTGGTTTCAGGGAAGAAGATTTTTAAAGATTTTCCCTATATAAGCCAATGTAAAACAAAAGGCCCTCGGGGCAGGGGCATTTTTGGCCCAAGGGCTATAATTTGAGCAATCTTGATAGAGGTCCACTAGATGAAGATTCATACCAAATATCAAAGACTTGGGCCTTGCGGTTTCAGAGAAGAAGATTTTTAAAGATTTTCCCTATATAAGCCTATGTAAAACCAAAGGCCCCCGGGGCGGGGGCATTTTTGGCCCCAGGGCTATAGTTTGAACAATCTTGGTAGAGGCCCACTAGATGAAGCTTCACACCAAATATCAAAGACTTGGGCTTTACGGTTACAGAGATGAAGATTTTTAAAGATTTTCCCTATATAAGCCTATGTAAAACCAAAGGCCCTTGGGGCGGGGGCATTTTTGGTCCCAGGGCTATAATTTGAACAATCTTGGTAGAGGTCCACTAGATGAAGCTTCACACCAAATATCAAAGAACTGGGCCTTGCGGTTTTAGAGGAGAAGATTTTTAAAATTTTCAGTAAAAAAATCTATTTTTAGCTCCTGTGACCCAGATGTGCAACAGACCGGAACCATTTGAACAACTTTGAAAAGGGACCACCTAAGGATCATTCCTGTGAAGTTTGGTCAAAATCCGATCATTGGTTTAGGAGGAGATGTTGTTTGAAGAAAAAGTTTACCAACGGATGGACGCACGCACGCACGCACGACGGACAAAAAGTGATCCCAAAAGCTCACCTTGTCACTACGTGACAGGTGAGCTAAAAACGCAAAACAGGTCTCTTATGTGATAAATGGACTTGTCCAACAGATAGCAGAGGAAGATTCTACCAGTATACGATGGGTTTAGGGTGCTCATCACATGGACCTGTTAACATGATGGCCTAATGGCTTAACCCTTGTCCCCCTGAATAAAAAATTAATTTGCCACACGCATTTCTGACAATCTATCAATCAAATATTTAACCCATTGCATACTTGTGGACTCTTCCATTGCTGTATGCTGAACAAGTCCATTTGTCATATAAAGGGTGTCAGGCCTATTTTTTCCTTTTTATTCTATTTTTGATGGAAAATTCTGTTAGCAAATAGTGTAGGCCCTGCGTCTGATCTGGGCCTGCACTGTTTGCCAAGGTACCCCTTTAACCAATGGGTTAATATATTGTATATGTTTAAATTCAGAAACTGAATTACAAACAGTGTAGATCCTGGTCAGATGGCTTCAAGCCATCTGACCAGGATCTACACTGTTTGCAAATATAGTTTTTTGTGTTTAGCAGGGCAAGGGTTAGGATTACTCTATCTGGGCCCCGTCAAGCGATTTTGGTACCTATCGCCTATGCAAGCAGCGAAGGTTCAGGCGAGCCTGTGCATCTGCGCAGTCTCGCCAGAACCTTCGCTGCTCGCTCATACAAGCAGTGAATCAAGAGGAACCATCAGACAGAATGCCATATCCCTGGCCCCTCGGAATGGCTGGGCATGCGCACTTAAAGTTTGTCATGACGGAATGCTCGAAGACACAAATTCGCTTGGCGGGGCTCATCTGAACCTCTTAGGTCCTTTCCCTTTGGGTTTGAGCCTCCCTCCTGTAGCCACTGAGGAGCAAAGTAAAGCTACAGATAGATGTCCAGGAGCAGTTTGGGGTTAACAGCCCAGTCAACACTATTTAGGTAATGCCGTGTTGGTCAGTTTATCTATCCACACTTTTCCTGGGCAGATTAAAATACAAATAGGCTTAACCAGTATAGAGCACATTCTGTTGCCAGAAATTGACCATGATACAGACGAGGTTTTTGTGTTTGATTTTTTATCTCTGGACATTCTGGCTTTGGACCAACACCCAAATAACAATTAAGTTAATTTCTACATACTGTTGAAAAATCACAACCAAACAGGTGACTGTGAGGGTTCATCAGAACTCTACCAGCATAGTTAACCCCTTCAGCCCTGTAGCCCGTCCAGATGCTTACCCAAACAATGTAGATCTTTATGAAAAGGCTCAAAACAAGCCACCTCATATGGATCCGCAATGTCCACTTTTTAGAAGCATGTCTGAAACACGTTTTAGCAACAATGGGTGCATCCCAAAATCAAAGCTGGACAAGGCGGCTTCAAAAACTCAGGGCTAAAAGGGTTATACATGTCAAGCCTATCTGTAAGGAATGTTAAGTTAAAAATGCTGACCCCTGTCCTGCTTGACCCGGTAACATTTTTGCGAACATGGTAGATCCTGATCAGAGAAGCCATCTGATCAGGATCTACACTGTTTGTCATTCATATTGCAATTCTGAATTTAAAATAATACATTATATCAAGTGATTTGATGAGTTGATAGTCAGAAATGGGCATGACAAAATTAATTTATTCAGCAGGACAAGGGTTAATGCTGTTCATAAGATTAATGCTGAATGTATTCTACGCTGTTTCCTTCTACTTAATGAGCAATAAATGAAAATATTTTTCATGCAACATCATTGTTATTTAGAGGGTAATATCATGTCATAAGTCATAATCAAAGCCCTGAAGCACTTGCTGGGGTGGGGGGTGTAGGGCCCTTTCAAGATTATTTCACTCATATCAGGCTGACAGTTAATCAGAGGTGGGTGAAAACTGAAGTACCCAGAGAATAACACCTGGCCTTCTGTTGTAGAACTTTGGTGTCTTACAAGTGACCAAAGCCGGGCTCTACCCACAGCGACCTAATGATTAAGAGTCTTATCAACTAGGCCACAAAGACCAGAAACAATGTGTACTTGAGGGTGGACTTGAACAAATAATTTACACCTTTTCATTTAACCTTCAAGTGCCTGCACTTTAAGCATACCCAACAAACAATTCCAATTCTATCTATAACCCTTTTATGTAACACTCTGACCTCTCAGCAATAAGAATGATGTGGCTATTTTCAATGAATAACCATTGCCTGCATTTCCTACAAATCGGTGATTACATGGACATCAGCACTGAAAAGCTTCTTTGGTTAGTAGCTTTAATTAGGTCAACTGATAAAAAATCTACCTAAAATGGTTTACTGGTTACTGGCACTTAACCCTTATCCTGCTGAATAATTAAATTAGCCACACCCATTTACATTCCAACAATTCAAATCACTCCATCTAATTTATTCATTCCAATTCGCAAACAAAATGACAGTGTAGATCCTGATCAGATGGTTTCTTAATAAGCCATCTGTTCTAGATCTACACTGTTTGCAAAGATAGGGCTTGTCGTGAACAGCAGGATAAGTGTTAATATCCTTATTGGGATTCCATTGAACTTCTTGGCAAATGTTGTTACTCCATCAGTTTCTACACTTTTATTATTTTTTCTTTCTCTGTTGTCCCTCACTTTCATCTCCTCTACTATTTCTTTTCTTCCTTTCTCTGAGAGATGACACAAAAAGACCCACAAGGGTTGAAGTGTCATTAAACCACAACACAATCAAACAATTCTACCATGGTCGTCCAGTGCACAACCAAAAATCAATAGCACTTTTACATGACTTTTTCAATTTGAAAGGATGCACTATTATGCTTGGGGAAAATGAGAAAAAGCAGGTTAAATCAGCATAAATTTGAGATCTCTGTGACATTTAAAAAAAAAACCCTGAGAGGTAACTTATTTCTAGTCAGATACATTGGCAATTTTGAACTTATTCGATTGAAGTGTATAAATTTCGTACATGGCTTCTCTTTCTTCCAATATTATTTATCCATCCTATTAGATGGGGGACATTATAAACACTCCATATTTACAGATGGAAGCCCACATAGTAATCATTTTGTGTAGGATACCTTTTACCTCCACAGGACATGTCTCTCCCTAAACAGAGGGCGATTAATTATCCCAGCGTAACAGTTTATCTTCTCCCTGTGGTATCTTGTCCCCTGGGACATGATACCACATGGAAACTTGTCACTCACCCCCTGTGTTATTCTGTTCTCAGGGACAAGATAGAGCACTGGGGACCTTGTCCCCCTGCTATTTCCGTTATTAACTGAGTCTGTTGAGTGTGTTATTTCTTTAGCTTAAGCAAATCAATGAACAACTTGACAGGGATAGTTTTGATACAATTTAAATGTAACTGGGTACACTGACAGTGCTAATGTGGGCACAAGTTTAATGTAAATGGGATCAACATAGGCAGAGCCAGTGTGGTTGTAAGTTTACTTTAATATGGCACTTAGGCAGGGGTAATAGGGGTACAAGTTTTATGTAACGAGGTTAAGAGTCAGTACAAGTTTAATGTTACAGGCACATAGGCAGGAGTAGTGTGGATACAAGTTTATTTAAACTGGCCACAATGGACAGGGATTAAGTGTAGGTACAGGTTAAATATGGCACAGTGGAAGGGGTAATGTGGGCATAGTTTTAATGTAGCTGGGCACTTTGACAGAGGTATACATGGTTCATATTTGATATATTTGATATAGGTCAATGTTTTATTAGGCAATACCCCTGCCCATACCCATGACCTCAATGTCACATACTTGAGATTTTATGTTTTGGTTAAGGTTTAAGAGCTTTTCTTTTTTCTTTCAAACCAAACGATGGATCTCATTCTTGTTTGGTATGAGGACAGATATAGGCCCAAAGTTTTATTCTGCAATATGCTTGCCTATGCCAATAAACTCAAGATCTAGGCCACAGACTAAGAAATTTAAAGGTAAAATTATAAAAGAGCACATATTTTCCAAACCTTGCAATGGAGTTGGTTCATAATTAGTATGTAATAGATAAAGGTTCTCAGGTTAATTCAGCAATTACCCACCTATGACCTCAAGGACACTTAAAGGCGAGCTATGCTGTCTGATGACAGTTCTTGTTCTGTAGAAAACTCACACAATGAAGATTTTATAGGCTGTTGAAAGAAGAAAACACTCATATTCGGACAGAGGGAACAAAAGAGGGAGTAGAACAAGATACCCTTGCAGAAGTATCTTTTCCCCTGAATATACAGCCTACTGCAAACATTTAAATGTCACAAATGTGTAGTGAAGGGAATTATATATATTAATATTATCAGTCAGAAAATGTGTGATCTTCTGTAGAACAATCATTAAATAAAGTTGTTATGACTTGCTGAGAGACGAAAACACTTAAAATGGGACAGAAACTAGAAGTGTGTCAATACTTCCTGACACCTCAATCTGAAAAAAATCACATTACAAAAACTGTGGTCATTGGACAGTATAACTTGCCTGTGAAAGTGTCTTTGAGGTCACTGGCATAGGTTGGGGTTTTGCCAATTAAACCTTTGAAAAGTAATTATCATCATACCAAATATGAACCCAATCCATCAATGGTTTGAAAATATGAGCTCTTATAAACTTTATAAAATTAACTAGAAATGTTTTCAGATGGAAAACAATGTCCCCCCCCCCACCATAAAAATTTCTTAAACACACATTTGACTTTAATAACTAGGTTACAGTCACCAAAATGTAAAGCTGCAAAAAAGCCATTTTGACCTGGCCCAAAATTGGCTGTTTTTGGGGCACTGTGACCTTGAAAATCTCAAGGTCACCAAAATCTAATCAAATCTGTGGTTTGTTGAAATGATATATTGTACCATGTTTGACGATAATCAATCATTTTGTTAATACACTGCAGACAAACCATTTTTTGC
This sequence comes from Lucinisca nassula, assembly GCA_963580285.1. Classification (NCBI taxonomy): domain Eukaryota; kingdom Metazoa; phylum Mollusca; class Bivalvia; order Lucinida; family Lucinidae; genus Lucinisca; species Lucinisca nassula. The sequence goes on from OY757019.1 coordinate 36,934,658, forward strand.
CAAAAATTGACTGTTTTGGGAGCATGTGGCCTTGAAAAAAGGCGAAGATCGCCAAATCTAATCAAATCTGCGGAATGTTGTAAAGATATATTGTTCCAGGTTTGTTTAAAATTAATTAATTCGTTAATTAGATAGAGTGCAGACAAGCCATTTTTGGTCCAAAAATGAATGTTTTTGGGCCACTGTGACCTTGAAAATGAGGGGCAAGGTCACCAAAATCAAATCAAATCTGCGGTATGTTGTAATAATATATTAAACCACGTTTGACTAAAATTAATCAATTTGTTAATGAGAAAGAGTGCAGACAAGCCATTTTTGTCCCAAAAATGAGTTTTTGGGTTGCTGTGAACTTGAAAGTTTGGTCAAACTCATCCATAGTTTCAGAAGATATAGTGCTTCAAACAGGCTACGCCGACGCTGAGGCAAACGGGATCTGCACCAAAAACAATATGTCCCCCTCCCCTCCGGTGGGGGGGGGGGGATGTAATAAATAAAAATAAAAAATGAGTTCCTTTAAGAGCAATGAAAACATTCATAAGAAAGAAGATGAGTCATACTACGTAGTTTCGGCAAAGTCTGCAACCTTAACCTTGACCTTGAGGTCATGGAGCAGGGTCTGACCTCAATAGCTCAGCCGGATACGCGTCTGAATGGTGATCAGGTGGATGCAGGTTCTATCCCTTCTGGGGTCAGCAACATTCTTTCATGGAGATTGATCATGAAATATTTTCTACAGTCATCCTCACCCTTCCGCTCACTCAAGAAGAGCAGTTGTCAGTTTCTGGTAAAAGAATGTGCACTGTACTGGTTAACCACTTAAGTATAAGCTTGCCCAGGAAAAGTGTGGATAGGTAAAAACTGACGGGCTCAAAAATGACCTAAATTAGTGTTGTTTGGGCCATTAAATTCCAATACAAATAAACATGGAGCAGAGATGGGGTTATGACTGAATGGAACTTTTGACCTGTATCTATCATGTTTTCAAATATGACGCAACTCCAGCATATGGTTTAGGAAATCTGAGCTCTATAAAGAATTCTAAGTCTGTGATGTTGGCCTTGAGGTTTTGGTCTGGCTGAACTAAACTCTGGACCTGAAACTATCGTCATACCAAATAAGAAGGCAATCCATTATATAGTTTGGAAATTATGAGCTATTAACCAAAATTTGAAAATGTCTGTGACCTTGACCTTGGGGTCATGTGCATTGGCGGGGGGTATTGCCGAATATAAATTTTGACGGACCGTTATCTATCAATTAAGATAACACACCCGTGTGACAAAGTGCATTCATTCATATCTCCAAAATAACTACTTTTCTGATGAAAAAAAATGTGATATTTTTCTTATTCATACATTACTCCAAATATGTTGTGGCTGCTCGTTAAAACTGCCTTATTGAGGCAATTCTTCCCAGTACCAGCAAAGAAAGAATTCCGCCAAAGGCTATGTCGCGCCTGTGGGGGCGCAAAGCCACCGAACCATGACATCTAGGCCTAGGTCAAACATAGATGCTCGCATAAAAGTTTGCAAGCTTGTACCAAGTATCATTAATGAAGTTCAAATAATTCTTGAGAAATGAACTTAACATTAGGGTGAATGCTAGGGGGTTGCAATATTTTACAAAGTCAGTGAACCATAAAATGTTGGTCAAGGTCAAATATGGATGCTTGCATTTATGTTGCCATCAACAGATTCAAGTTTGTGCCAAGTGTCAAAAATGAAGCTCTAATAGTTCTTGAAAAATAAACTTGACCATTTTTGTGAACGCTAGGGTGGTCGCAATATTTTACAAAGTCAGTGAACCATAAAATGTAGGTCAAGGTCAAATATGGATGCTTGCATTTAAGATGCCATCCCGAGATACAAGTTTGTACCAAGTATCAATAATGAAACTCTTATAGTTCTTCAGAAATAAACTTGATCATTTGGGTGAATGCTAGGGTGGCCGCAATATTTTACAAAGTCAGTGAACCGTGAAATTTAGGTCAAGGTCAAATATGGATGCTTGCATTTATGATGCCATCCAAAGATTCAAGTTTGTACCAAATATCATTAATGAAGCTCTTATAGTTCTTGAGAAATAAACTTGACCATTAGGGTGAATGCTAGGGTGGTCGCAAATGTTGACGCCTTGACAAATGGACGGATGAACAAATGGACGGAAAACCGGGCGCCTATATCGCAGCATGCTAATAGCTGGCGCGACTAAAAGGAGGAAATAGGAGGGGGGACTAGCTACAGTAAATAGGGTAACAGCCAAATATGATCGACTCAGTAAAACGGGTACCAGAGGACAAAATCATCCAGAGAGGGACAAGATACCACATGGTTTCTTGTCCCCATGGGGACAAAATAAACTGGGACAATGGTACCCAAGTAATTATTTTCACAATTCTCTTTCTTGCAGTTTCGCCTTAACCCAAGGAGGGGACAGATGTTCACATTATATACATGCCAGATATAAATTTATAATGGATGAAAGCATTCAGAGCCAGTCAATTTCCACGCCTTTCATTGATGGTTTTGAAAAATGCACTATCATATCTTTAGATCATTAGTATTGTAATTGATGCTGTCATCCCAAAATTATTGGTCATTATTTTATCCAAAAATGATAGTAATTTAATGGCCATTAATATCCTTAATTTAATGGCCACTGAAGTACTATTAAATGCTATTTCAATGCCTATTAATCCCTCTTCACATTTAATGGCTATTTACAATACTACACTGATTTTATGACTATTAAATAATGAGTGCACTATTTAATGACCAGTCCTATTAATGGCTGTTTGTATTTCATGGCCATGAAAAAAAAAACCATCACTGATCATTAAATGGACATTAAAATAATTTGTCTGCGTGACATAGTACATTCACTCATATCTCCAAAATAGTTATTTTTCTGATGAAAATCTGTGATATTTTTCTTATTTATTCTTAAAAGAGTCTGTGGGTGCTCGTTCAAACCACTTGAACCACCTAACAAGTACCATCAACTTATGTCTTGGAGCAGAAATAAGGAAAAAATGTCCACCCCCTTAAACACGAGTTTGCTCTATATATAGTGGGGTTTAGAGGGGTAGTCATTACAAAGACTTGTTAATATGATGGTGCGGGCTGATATTACTATTTGCCATGCACATAATCTGACCTGTGGAGAAACCTTCTTTGCTGGTTCTGGGTCAGATAAATTAGGTTTTTGTTATTAATTGCAGTAAAACTGAAATCCTAGTATACCCCTACCTCTTTATAGCACTATTGTTGGGGTCCAAAGCAGAAACTGTATTTGTTAAAGAACCATGCTATATCCACACTAAATTGTTTTGATTATAGAGAAAAATTACCGTTTATGGTCATTTTTCTTTATACATGTAATCCTTTCATTTTTTGTAGTTATCTATATCATGTCCAAAACGGCATTATAAATTTCAATTTTATGAAGAGATTGCAGTGTAGTTCAATTATTTTGATGAGTTAAGATTTATTAAGACACCGACAATTTTTGTGGACCATCCAGATCAGTCAATAGATGTTCTTAAATGGTGATTTTGTAGTTTTTGATTCTTCCTATCAAATAGGTTCTTCTGGAGAGGACCTTGGCATTATGGTATATAAGAAATATCCTGTTCCTGTTACTTTGGTTTAAAGTTCAAGGCAATGCTGTTTAAACAATACCGTTTCCCTGTTGGCTCGGGTCCATCTTCGAACACATGGCCCAAATGCGCGTCACACTGAAATATATTGCAAGACATCATGGCACACTTGTTGAAAGATAATGACTTACAGTAATTAACATTACTTTAAAACGTCCATTACGCATAACAGCAGAAAACTCATATTCTTGCTGAAATAATGTGAGAAGTACTGCATTGAAATGCCTCTCATATTTTTTCTGCAAAAATTCAACTATATTAGACTTCCTAGAACAGTTGAAGTTTTGACCACTTACATGTATGAGTCTGTTAATGCTTTAAAAAAGTGATCCAGATGAGCAAAAAACCAAATGCATTAGATATAATATTCCCTAGAACAGCTAACAACTTGACCACTTACAAGCTCTGTAAGCTAATGTTTTGAGTGACAGTCCCCGCCCCCCTGGTCTGTAAGAAATAGGTTATTAAACTTTTGCAGTTGAATACTAAAATTATCTCACTGAACCTTTTGAAAACATCGCAATTTTGATGACGCAAAACGAAAAACCAGGGTTCTGTCCTCTTTGAACATCAGATGACCCTCCCACTGGACCCAGGTACTTAAGTTCCAAATATGAGTGCTCTGTGATGTGTGACTGTTGAGATATAAGCATTTGAAAAATTTTAATGCAGTGTGACAGGAATGCACAATCGTGGTGACAACAATAGCTCTCCATGAACTTCGTACAGACGAGCGAATGATGATTTACCTTCCCAAATGACAGGCAATACCGTCATCCTTGTTCTAATGCAATTGTTCATTTCTTAGGTATCGTTATTTTTGTGTCATAAAGCATGCTTGTTTGTCACAGGACTTGCTTGTGTTTCATACCTACCTTTTTACAGATGACTTCTGTTCTGAAAGTGGAAATATCGGCAGAGTTCTCCGGCCTCTCAATTACATTTGAATGACCACTGTCATTTTGGTAAGCCTGGTAAAATGATGGCCATCCTGTCCCAGATTCATACTTTGCTTCTGAGCTAAAATTTACAGTGAAAAATTATGTCAGTTATCTAAAGCCAGCTAGTTAAACAACCATGTTATGTCAAAACAAAAATAAAGTAACCATTTGAGGTCATTGAAATTCTTACTCTCAGCATGGTGCAATATTGGAGTCCAATTGTCCATCTGTATGTCCGTCCATTTGTCAGTTTGTTTGCGAAGCCATCAACGTTTGCAACCGCCCAAGAACTACAGGAGCTTCATTGATGATAATTTGTACAAACTTGTAACTAGGATGGCATCTTTAATCCTTTTTGTACCAAATGGAATCTTCCTCCTTTTATATAGCAGGAGTTCATTTCAAAATTTGGGGGTGTCGGGTTGTGTTTTTATCAAAATTTATTTTGAAAACTAGAGAAAGCGACCAGTCGGTCACGTATACCCCTGGCCAGTGCCACCCTCTGATATCTTTCGAGCTTGTATGTAACATGAATGAAGAAGTCAAGAAGCTATAAGAATCTACAATGTGCTTATAAAATCTAAACCAAACATAATCTTTCTAAATGGACCAAGGGAGTGAGAGCATCAATTTTACTGAAGGGGTGGGGCCACTGAAGCAGCAGGGTGGGGTATGCATCAATGAAATCTTTGAACTGGTATGCAACACTGATGCAAATCTCAATTGAATTCGTCTTAGAGTTTAGAACATTATGTAACAGGCATCTATAAACTTTGTCATAAAACTTTAACCAAATGTAAACTTTATAAGTCCATGACCTTGAGGTCTAGGTCACTGTGGATGGGGAAGCGATATGCATCTCGAAATCTTTGGACTGGTATGCAACATCGATGCAAGTATCAACTGAATTTGTCTTAGAGTTTAGAACATACAGGCATCTATAAACTTTGCAATAAATCTTTAACTAAACGTAAAATTTCTAAGTCTGTGACCTTGACCTCCAGGTCATTGGTGGGAGGTGGGACATGCATCAATGAAATCTTTAGACCAGTATGTAACTTCAGTGTAAGTATCAACTAAATCTATCAAAGGGTTCAGAAGATACAACCTCTTAGAAACTTTAACGCAAAACTTTAACCAAAATGTAAAATTTCTAAGTCTGTGACCTTGACCTCAAGGTCACTGTGGGGATGGGACATGCATCAATGAAATCTTTAGACCAGTATGTAACTTCAGAGTAAGTATCAACTAAATCTATCAAAGGGTTCAGAAGATAAACCTCTTAGAAACTTATACGCAAAACTTTAACCAAAATGTAAAATTTCTTAGTCTGCGTCCTTGACCTCAAGGTCACTGTGTGGGTGGCACACGCATCAATGAAATCTTTAGACCGGTATGTAACTTCAGTGTAAGTATCAACTAAATCTACTAAAGGGTTCAGAAGATAAACCTCTTAGAAACTTTAACGCAAAACTTTAACCAAAATGTAAAATTTCTAAGTCTGTGACCTTGACTTCAAGGTCACTGTGAGGGTGGGACATGCATCAATGAAATCTTTAGACCAGTATGTAACTTCAGTGTAAGTATCAACTTAATCTTTCAAAGGATTCAGAAGATACAATCTCTTAGAAACTTTAACGCAAAACTTTAACCAAAATGTTAATGGACGGACAGACGGAAACACGGACGGACGGACAAACGGCAGGACGAAAACTATATACCCCCATAGCATACTTCGTATGCCGGGGGTATAATGACTTAACTTTTAGCAAACAGTGGAGGCCCTGATCAGATGCCCAGTTCTGCGGCGTCTGATCTGGGCCTGCACTGTTTGCCAGGGTACCCATTTTGTGGTTTCTGGTACTAAATGGGTTAATGGAAGCATTAGCTTGACTCTAGGAACTATTGCTTCAAACCTATTAGTCACCCTAATATTCAGGTTCATTTCTCAAAAGCTAAATATAATAATAATTTGTACAAACTTACATCATGGAATGACAACTATAATGTGAGCATCCATATTTGACCTTGATCCACATTTTGTGTTTCACTGACTTAGTTAACTATCACGTCAACAATAGCATTAGGTTTATGTGAATCTACATGTACTATACATGTGGTTCTAATTGTCTGAATCTCAAATATATCTCAAACTGCTGCTTATGTCAAAACTAAATTTTGGACAATGTCTGCTGTATGAGTTTTACATTTCACCTTTTTCCAGCTACCGGAACATGTAGTTACGCCAAGTTAAAAATTCCAGTCTCTCCAAGTTAATATTGTAACTACCATTCTGACCATAATTATTGCACAGGTTCTTATAAGAACACATCAATACTTTTTTAAAAGTACCATAATGATCCTAAGTCTTGGGACAGACAGGCCACACCGGTGGGTCAGGCCTCAGATTCAATGACGGTTACAGTATAAAGGCTTATTGATAACCCTTTCTAGAATATATTTGAGAATTAGAGAGATCTAATTCAAGGTAATATTGGTTGGTACCTGATGCTCTATCTCTGGTCAGGCCCATCGGAGTCTAACTGTTGGTTTTCTTTTCCTCCAACATTTCAGTGGTTTCTTGCTGTCGAGTTCTCACCGTTGTTTCATATTCTGTGGTTGTTTGATTATATGTGTTCACGGAGATGTTGCACTGATGAGATAGGAGGTCTTCATGTGGACTGAACAAAAATTACATGTATTTGTCTAAATCGCGACAACAGTAAGGCCAGGATTGTGGCCACGAAAAATCGATTTAAGTCCCTCAGTGGAATTCTTTTCCGCTCACCGTTCCAAGGTGGTTCTTCTGTTGTGGTTTATTTTTGTTATGGTTTGTCTTTGGGTGTTAGTGTTGCTTATATTAATTTATTTCGGATAGTCTTTTGGTCATTTTGTGGGAAAGTAACTGTCCTTTTGGCTTTCCGCTACTGGTGTTTCTATTAGGTCTGTTGTTTCATGTTTGTGTTTCTTTCCCTTTAGTGTCTCTGATGGGAGCTGTGGGCTGATTTATCAATTCCTGATCATTGCCTTCACTTCTATTCTACTAAGCAAACAGTGCAGACCAAGATTAGACTGCTGCTGAAGGAGCAGTCTGATCGGGATCTACACTGTTTCCAATTCTGTCCACTAGAAAAAAGTTTTCCTAGTCCTCCAATTGTTTGCTGGTCACGGTGTGGACAAGTTAAATTTTCCAGCCCTGATTGTCACAATGAATGTGAAATGAATAAGATTCTTTTCTTAAAATAATCTTTACCAACCTATTCACACAAGAAGCTACTGTGATGTAGTGGTTAGCCTACTCGCCTTGTAAACCGGGGATCGCAGGATCATTCCCGGGCTTCTCCAGACTTTCCGATCAGTCTTTTAACTGAGGTCTCATCTCCACATGACCTTAGCTGTTGGTGGGACGTGAAACTCAAACACTCACTCACCCATTCACACAATCAAACTTCTAAATGTTAGCACTGTCAAAAATGACAAGATTGATTTTTGGACAAGGCTTACCTGAACAGTTCTACCCCACAACATACACAGCTGTACATTCCTGGCTCATACAATGTGTTGTATTCACCACTGAAAGGCTAAAAGAATTCAAAAATTGAAAAGGCTGTATAGATATCTATTTCATCATATATTGCACGACCCGCAGAAAAAGAAACCGACTGAAGTCGGTTGATTTCTAAGAGTGCCCTAAAATCACCATGTCATTCTGTCATTCTGTCAGTCTGTCAGTCTGTCATTCTGTCAGTCTGTCCGTCCGTCCATAACCCGTTTGTGAAAATTGGTGATAGTGACTTAACCGCTTGGAATATTTAAACAATTTTTGGCATACTGATAGATATCAATGAGATCTAACCAATGAGCTTGCGAAATATTACATTCCATTTAGTATAGCCTCGCCGAGGGGAAAAATGTGAAAATTTTCGAACTACTTCTCCTCAAAAACCGTTGGGCCGATTTAAGTCAAATTTCATATGGAGCCTCTATGGGATAGGGAAACCAAAATTTGTTCATGGGGTCCAGGTCACATGACCAAAATGGCCGCCAAGCCATATATGGTCCGTCTGTCTGTCCGTCCGTAACCCGTTTGTGAAAACTGGTGATAGTGACTTAACCGCTTGGAATATTTAAACAATTTTTGGCATACTGATAGATATCAATGAGATCTAACCAATGAGCTTGCGAAATATTACATTCCATTTAGTATAGCCTCGCCGAGGCAAAAAATGTGAAAATTTTTGAACTGCTTCTCCTCGGAAACCGTTGGGCCCATTTAAGTCAAATTTCATATGGAGCCTCTATGGGATAGGGAAACCAAAATTTGTTCATGGGGTCCAGGTCACATGACCAAAATGGCCGCCAAGCCATATATGGTAAAAACCCTTCATAAATAGTCTTCTCCAGAACCACTGGGCAGATTTCCACGAAACTTGATAAATAGCATCTGGGACGTAGGCCCATCATAAATTGCTAAAATGGTGACCCTGGGTTGACCTTGACCTTCTTTGGGTCTGTCCGTAACCCGTTTGTGAAAATTGGTGATAGTGACTTAACCGCTTGGAATATTTAAACAATTTTTGGCATACTGATAGATATCAATGAGATCGAACCAATGAACTTGCGGAATATTACATTCCATTTAGTATAGCCTCGCCGAGGCGAAAAATGTGAAAATTTTCGAACTGCTTCTTCTTGGAAACTGTTGGGCCGATTGAAATCAAATTTCATATGAAGCCTCTATGGGACGGGGGAAACCAAAATTTGCTCATGGGGTCCAGGTCACATGACCAAAATGGCCGCCAAGCCATATATGGTCTGTCTGTCTGTCTGTCCATAACCCGCTTGTGAAAATTGGTGATAGTGACTTAACCGCTTGGAATATTTGAACAATTTTTGGCATACTGATAGATATCAATGAGATCTTACCAATGAACTTGCGAAATATTACATTCCATTTAGTATATACCTCGCCGAGGCAAAAAAATGTGAATTTTTTTTAACTCCTTCTCCTCGGAAACCGTTGGGCCGATTGAAGTCAAATATCATATGGAGCCTCTATGGGATGGGGGAAACCAAAATTTGCTCATGGGGTCCAGGTCACATGACCAAAATGGCCGCCAAGCCATATATGGTCTGTCTGTCTGTCCGTCCGTAACCCGTTTGTGAAAAATGGTGATAGTGACTTAATCGCTTGGATTATTTAAACAGTTTTTGGCATACTGATAGATATCAATGAGATCTAACCAATGAACTTGCGAAATATTACATTCCATTTAGTATAGCTTCGCCGAGATGAAAATGTGAAAATTTTTGAACTGCTTCTCCTCGGAAACCGTTGGGCCGATTGAAGTCAAATTTCATATGGAGCTTCTATGGGATTGGGGAAACCAAAATTTGCTCATGGGGTCCAGGTCACATTACCAAAATGGCCGCCAAGCCATATATGGTCTGTCTGTCTGTCCGTCCGTAACCCGTTTGTGAAAACTGGTGATAGTGGCTTATTTAAACATTTTTGGCATACTGATAGATATCAATGAGATCTAACCAATGAGCTTGCGAAATATTACATTCCATTTAGTATAGCCTCGCCGAGGCAAAAAATGTGAAAATTGTTGAACTGCTTCTCCTCGGAAACCGTTGGGCCGATTTAAGTCAAATTTCATATGGAGCCTCTATGGGATAGGGAAACCAAAATTTGCTCATGGGGTCCAGGTCACATGACCAAAATGGCCGCCAAGCCATATATGGTAAAAACCCTTCATAAATAGTCTTCTCCAGATCCACTGGGCAGATTTCAACGAAACTAGATAAATAGCATCTGGGACGTAGGTCCATCATAAATTGCTAAAATGGTGACCCTGGGTTGACCTTGACCATCTTTTGGTCCGTCCGTAACCCGTTTGTGAAAATTGGTGATAGTGACTTAACCGCTTGGAATATTTAAACAATTTTTGGCATTCTGATAGATATCAATGAGATCTTACCAATGAACTTGCGAAATATTACATTCCATTTAGTATAGCCTCGCTGAGGCGAAAAATGTGAAAATTTTCGAACTGCTTCTCCTTGGAAACCGTTGGGCCGATTGAAATCAAATTTCAAATGAAGCCTCTATGGGCCGGAGGAAACCAAAATTTGCTCATGGGGTCCAGGTCACATGACCAAAATGGCCGCCAAGACATATATGGTCTGTCTGTCTGTCCGTCCGTAACCCGTTTGTGAAAATTGGTGATAGTGACTTAACCGCTTGGAATATTTAAACAATTTTTGGCATACTGATAGATATCAATGAGATCTTACAAATGAACTTGCGAAATATTACATTCCATTTAGTATAACTTGGCCGAGACGAAAATGTGAAAATTTTCGAACCGCTTCTCCTCGGAAACCGTTGGGCTGTTTGAAGTCAAATTTCATATGGAGCCTCTATGGGGTGGGGGGAACCAAAATTTGCTCATGGGGTCCAGGTCACATGACCAAAATGGCCGCCAAGCCATATAAGGTAAAAACCCTTCAAAAATAGTCTTCTCCAGAACCACTGGGCAGATTTCCACGAAACTTGATAAATAGCATCTGGGACGTAGGCCCATCATAAATTGCTAAAATGGTGACCCTGGGTTGACCTTGACCTTCTTTGTGCCCAGGTCAAACTTTGACACATATGCTTTTGTATTGGAAAAGTGAGAATGCATTTTATCCTGCAAACGATTCAGAATACAGTACTAAAGTATAAGATATATTTACGATAAGGCGCATTTATTGGGGGAACCGTTTTAGGTCCAGGTCACACATGACCAAAATGGCCGCCATACCCATATATGGTAACACTCATAAAGCTAAAAGCATCTGGCGGGTCGTGCACTTCAGCTGAAGCACTGGTTTCTCTAGCATTCCAAACTGCTCTTATTAGGGTCTCTTTAAGATTCCCAAATCTCTTTCGAATTAATTTCTAAAACTCTCTGTAGAATCTCAGATTGTCTTTAGGATTTAAAGTTTTCTTATTCTTCAGTTCTTTTATCTTTACTTTAACCCTTTTTATACCAAAAGGAATCTTCTTCCTTATATATAGCAGGAGTTCATCTCAAAATTTAGGGGTGTCAGGTAGTGGTATCTTAAAAATTGATCTGGAAAATGGCTGAACTTCCTGCAAATAGTGTAGGCCCTGATGAGACGCCGCGTTCTGCGGTGTCTTATCTGGACCTGCACTGTTTGCCCGGGTACCTGTTTTGGGGTTTCCGGTACTAACTGGGTTAATTCAGAGATTTCATTGAAAGTAACAATAACTGAAAATGTGAAATAGACCCAGCTGTGATGACCTTGTAATGAAATGATTCTCCAAAGTTTGTTTTGAACAATCCAAAATGTCATCTTTAGGTTGTTTGTTATGTCTGAATTATAGCTCTTTGATTAACTTTTGTTGGCTGTAAATGTTAGCTCACCTGTCACGTGGTGACGAGGACTCGGAGGTGAGTTTTTGGATCACTTTTTGTCCGTCGTCTGTCATACCTGCATGTGTGCTTCCGTGTGTGCATCCGTGCATGCGTAAACAAATTCTTCAAAGACAGCTCCTTCTAAACCACTGATCGGATTTTGACCAAACTTCAGAGAATGATCCTTAGATGGTCCCCTTTCAAATTTATTCAAATGGTTCTGGTCCGTTGCACATCTGGGTCACAGGAGCTAAAAATAGATTTTTTACTGAAAACTTAAAAAATCTTCTTCTCTGAAACCGCATGGTCCAGGCCTTTGATATTTGGTATAAAGCTTCATCTCGTGGACCTCTACCAAGATTATTCAAAACATAGTCCTGGGGTCAAAAATGCACTTGGACCAACACTATTCCAGTGCCATCAGCCTAGAACTGAAGAAGCCAGGGTCCTAAGATGTCTCTGAGCCTGACCAACTCCTCAACTCCACCACAACTTCTTCCTTGGACCAGAAATGACGTCCACAGATATCCTTTTTCAAGTTTGGGAATAGGAAATAGTCACTAGGAGCTAAGTCCAGAGAATAGGCAGGGTGCGGTATTAGCTCACTCCCCAATCCACTCAACAGCATCCATTGCAATTTTGCAAGTGTGGACTCTTGCATTGTCCTGTTGGAGCAGAATCCCTTTGGAGAGTTTACCTCGACGTTTTTCACGGAACTGACAGTTCTCAGTTGGTCGAGCAAATTTGCATAATACACAACTCATTATGTTATTGTACTTTTCTTTGCTAGTAAGTCCGACATAATTGAGGGGTTGCACACCCACCTCGATGAGGCGGTTCTAATGTGTACCCTCAATCTATGTTTTTGGTGGAAATAAGAAAAATATAACAATTTTTCATCTTAAAATTTATGTTTTTTGACGATAAAGTGCACCATGTGTTTGTATAGGCGTGTTATCCTGATGCCTGGCTAGTTTGGCCCGGAAATGCTTGTACACTCAGTTCTGTGGTATATTCTTTGCTTCCAAAGGATAACTCTTTTAGAACATATCATATATGCCTGAATAAATACATTGTACGAGTTTGTACTTTTTTCACAGTGTTTACTCAAGCGCTCAGCGATCCCGTCATACAGTAACTGAACAAAATAACTCGCCGGAGCTTGTAATGATTCTTAGATGTAATGCTACACTTTATTTGCCATGCCGCCATTGTATATTGTATGAAAGCATCCAGGAATGGATATTAGTTAAGAGCACACTCTATAGATGTTACCATATTGAATGCTGTATGATATTTGACATGCTAGTGGAAAAAATAAATAAAAATAAAAATAAAACCTTGCCAGCAGAGGGTTGCATTTTGAACTTCTTTGCACGCAAGACCCAGGTCAGTACCTCCAATGTCAAGGTCATACTTGGAGGACAAAAAGGGGGGAGACATGTGTGTTTTTGTGGAAAAATGAATTCTAGTTAATCATAGTTGTATGGTGGTGTTTAATCAACTAAGCATAGTAGTTGCCAAATAGCAATCAAAAAGCCTGGAAATGACAGATCGAATGTAGATTTAATGCTAGCCTTATTCAATCATATCATACTTTCAAAAACATAAACAAAAACAAAAATTGCGGGGAAATCCGTGGCAACACTTCGAATACTTTTAATTCAAAAATTGCAGTCACCGCCTGATGAGCACTCATGGAGGAACCAAAATAGTTTGATTTGCACGTCTCATTTATTTTATGCACAATTCATAATATTTTATATTGTGCCTGTCTATAAAGTTGCACATGGAAACTGAAAAAACCTATTCTTTCCAAGCGGAATATATCGATAGCATGTACCTTATGTCTAAAATTTTGACAATGCTACTGCTCCGTAGAAATCATTCATGTGTGATGTATTGCACCACCTGCAAAAAATCTATACAGTGATTCCATAAAGGGTATATATGCAAAGTTTCAGCTGTAAATCTTTTGCGGTCCAGTTAAAATTGATTTAAGCACAATAGCGAACTTAGGGTACTGGTATAATGTCAATGAGATCGTGGAAGTTTTTTCGAATGACCCAGGTCACATGCCTAAGATTACCACCATACCCATAAATGGTAAAAATCTTCTACTCCAGAATCGCTGAAAAAATTGCATTGAAACTTGGTATGTAGCATCAGGCTACTGAGTAAGTATGTTCAAATAATGAACCTTAGTTGATAATGACCTATTTTTTGGCAGGGTCATGTTTGGTTCCTCTAAGGCTCTTGAATGGGAAAAAGGTAAAACAAGGCAATTTTCGAAAACTATCTTGGCTCCAGCTAGGTCACTTGGATTGCAGGTGCATCAACAAAAGAAACTTGTCTGAAAACTGTTGGGTCAGTTTCAATTAAATTTTATATGCAGCCCCCTGACAGTGTGGGAATAAAAGTTTTTCTCGAATGGCCCAGGTCACATGACCATGACGGCCACCATGGCCAAAAACAGTAAAAAAAAAATCTTCTCCAGAACACCTGGGCCAATTGCATTGATTTTTTGTTTGTAGCGTCAGGTTACTCAGTACTACCAAGTTAATTTCAAATGATGACCTTGACCTATTTTATGGTATAGTCAAATTTGGCTCCTTCGGCTTGTGAATGGGAAAAACGCAAAACAGTGCATATTTTTAAAACTGTTTTGGTCTAGGACATGAGAGTAGGTACTATGAATGCCAAAGGTCAGGGTCGTTCAGTGACCTTGGCCCCAGGTCAGAAGGATTACAGATGCATCCACATTTAAAAGGACACTTTCCCTGAAACTGCTAGTCCAATGTGACCCCACTGAAAGTGGGGGGACATATTGTTTTTGGTGCAGATCCCATCGGCGTACACGTAGGCATATGTGTATATGTCGGCCTGACACTTTCTTGTGTGCAAAGTATCGCATGAACTACTGGGTGGATATTAATAAAAATTCAAACATGCTATTGCAGGGCATTGATCACGACTATGATGGTTCTAGTTAAGCTTGTTTTGAATGGGGTATGTGGTGTGTATGTGGGGTGTGGGGGGTGTGGGGGACATCTGTTTTCTTAGCAAACAAGCCTAGTTTTGATTTAATTTCATATGCAGCCCCCTGACAGTGGAGGAACAGAAGTTTGTTTCAATTGTCCTGGTCACATGCAGGTGCATCAACATTTCAAAGGACATTTTCCAGAAACTGTTCCGTCATTTTCAATTAAATTTTATGTGCAGCCCCCCCTGACAATAGGGGAAAGAAATTTTTTTAAATGGCCCAGGTTGTATGACCAATTTGGCCACCCTGCCAAAATATAGTAAAAACCTTAAAACTCTTCTTCTCCAGAGCCACAAGGCCAATTGCCCTGAATCTTGGTATGTAGTATTAGGTGACTTGAGTACTACCATATTTGTTCCAACGATGACCCTTGGTTGACCTTGATCTGTTTTATGGCAAGGTCAAATTTGACTCCTTAGGCTTAAGAATTGGTAAAGGTAAATCATGCAATTTGTGAAAACTTCTGTGTCGTATGATATGAGAATAGGTTCTATATGAACGTCTACACTGCCAAAGGTCAAGGTCATTTGGCAACATTGGCCCAGGCCCCTAAAATTTCAAAGGACATTTTCTCTGAAACTGCAATTTCAATTACATTTTAAACACAGCCCCCTGACAAAGGGTTATTAAAATTTGTTTAGATTGTTCAGGAAACATGACAAGATGGCTGCCATGGCCATATAATGGTTAAAACCTTAAAACTATTTTTTTCCAGCACTACTTGGCTGATTGCTTTGGAACTTAGTACATGTAAGTAGCTTCAGGCAGATGAGTACTACCAAATTTTGTTAAAATGATGACTCTAATGTGGCATTTACATATTTTATGCAAGGTCAGATTTGGTCTCAGGCTTTATATAATGATTGAGAAAAAGGTAAAATAATGCATACACCACAACCTGTTTATAACACTATGGTGGGGTCCAAAGCAGAAACCATGTTTGTTAAACAACGGTATAATATCCAAACAAAACTATAGATTATATAGAAAAATGACTATTTATGGTCATTTTTCTATATAATCTATACATTTTTTGGATCAATCTTGAAATCGTGTTATATCCAAAACCGTGTTATAATGAATAGTGTTATAATGAGGTTGTGGTGTATTTCTTAAATTGTGTTGATCTGTGACATTTGAGAGTAGGTACTATATGAATTTTTATAAATGCCAAAGGTCAAGGTCATTCAGTGACCTTGGCCGCAGGTCACTAGGATTGCAGGTGCATCAACATTTCAAAGCACATGTTCCCTGAAACGGTTGGATCTATTTCATTTACATTTCATGCACGGGTAATTATGAAATTATTTGAATGGTCCAGGTTGCAACATGACAAGATGTTAATGGTAAAAACTTTAGAAATATTCTTTTCCAGAACTGCTTGGCTGTTTGCGTTGAAACCTTTGTATGTAGCTTCAAGTGGATGAGTGCTATCAAAGGGCTTGGTTCACAAATGCCAGTTAACTGCCCTGTAAATTCCTATGTGAGCAACCTGTTCAATACAAAATGATCTTCTAATTTTTGTATACTATGACCTCTTGTGTCTCCGACAATGTATGAAATAATCAACAAAACTGCCCATATCTGAATGAAAATTATGTAAAAATAGACACAGCCTTCACCAAAATCGAACATTTTTTCCATATTTATCATAAAGAAATCAAGAAAAAAATATGAATGCTCACATGCGACACAAAGATTTTTGGTTGAGAGCTCCGAAAGTACAAGAAAAACATTTGATTAAATTTCCAAGGTGTCGAAGACACAGGAGCTCGGTTGTAATTGTATGAGCTACATAAACTTTAGATTTCCCCACCCACATATTTCACACATTAACTTCGATAAAATCCATTATATTCGTTGTTATAACTGTTTTATCAACTCATTTTTACCTTTGTCCTATGAACAAACATAAAATCTGTTACACAATCACTACAGCTGATGTCTAACTCAATGTTTAACATTTATCAACAATACGCCATATAGTAGAAAAAACACAAGACAAGACAAGATGTTAATGGTAAAAACTTTAGAAATATTCTTTTCCAGAACTCCTTGTGTTTTTTCTACTATATGGCGTATTGTTGATAAATGTTAAAATAGGTCCCCCTATTTGCAGACAAGAACCGTCAAGAACCGACAAGAACAGTCAAGAACCGACAAGAACCTTTTTTGGCCTATTTATCATTAAATATAATTTAAAATGATATTTTAAACCAATTCTGATATAATTTCGATGCGATAATATCATTTTTATACATGCATGAGAGGCATAAAGTTGTCCACATTATTCTCTTGACGGTAAATTCTCGTGTCGGCAAATTCTCGTGTCGGTATTTATAACAAACGTCAATTTTGTCACTAGATGACAGCTATGTATGTTCATCATGAACAAACTTGATTAATTATTTAAAAAAATATACCTAGCAAACAACAGTTCCATCATTAGATGTTAGCTACGAACGTGCATCGTGGATATGATTTATGAACAAAACAACAACAACAACAAATTCTCTTGACGGTAAGTTCTCGTGTCGGTAACTTCTCGTGTCGGTATTTATAGCAAATGTCAATTTTGTCACTAGATGACAGCTATGTATATTAATCATGAACAAACGTGATTAATTATTTAAAAATATACCTTTTCATACATGCATGGGGGGCATAAAGTTGTCCACATTATTCTCTTGACGGTAAATTCTCGTGTCGGTAAATTCTCATGTCGGTATTTATAGCAAACGTCAATTCTGTCACTAGATGAAGCTTATAACTATACTTTACATTATGAGAATAGCATACATATTTTTTGGCGAATATCATATGTGATATACTACTTATACAACAGGATAATGG
This sequence comes from Lucinisca nassula, assembly GCA_963580285.1. Lineage (NCBI taxonomy): Eukaryota > Metazoa > Mollusca > Bivalvia > Lucinida > Lucinidae > Lucinisca > Lucinisca nassula. The sequence continues at coordinate 36,952,583 of OY757019.1, forward strand.
GATAATGTAAGTTTAAAAACTTTACAAATAACATTTATGCTATAACATAGAGAATTTCTCTTACCAGTATTTACCGACAAGAAAAATGGCTTGACAGCGTTTGTCAGATTTTGTTTCTTTGAAACTTATAGTCCAAACAAGCAGTTGAGCATATATTTAGAAACTTCTGGAACAGCTCCACGAGTTGACAAGATAACATTGACTTAAATATTATCCTAGCTAGGGGCCGCCAATAGTCTCTTGTCGGTAAATTGCTCTTGGTGGTATTTCCGATAAGAACACTTTCTCGCCAAATAACTGAATGATTTTCTTGTCGGTTTTCATTGACAAGGAGAAGCGATATCATGGATATTGATATAAGAATGTCTAAAACATAGATTGTGGGTACCCGTTCGAACCACCCCATTGTACAGACTTGTGAACGTAATGAATCTCTTGTCGGTATTTACTTATTATGCATAAATGGTATTCTCTAAAACGTAGATTGTGGGTACCCGTTAGAACCACCTCATTGTACAGACTTGTGAACGTAATGAATCTCTTGTCGGTATTTACCGACAAGGAGAGAAGCGATATTATGCATAAATGGTATTCTCTAAAACGTAGATTGTGGGTACCCGTTAGAACTGCCACATTGTACAGACTTGTGAACGTAATGAATCTCTTGTCTGTATTTACTGACCAAATCATTGTACAGACTTGTGAACGTAATGAATCTCTTGTCGGTATTAACTGACAGGGAGAAACGCGATCCTATGCATAAATGGTATTCTATAAAACGTAGATTGTGGGTACCTGTTAGAAACGTCTCTCTCTCTCTCTCTTTCGCACGCGCGCGCAATTTACACGCCCATTGTAATATATTTAATTTTTTTGCACCAAAAAAATATCACATTTTTCTGCTTAAAAATTCTGATATTTTCATATTTCTCTCAAAACATAGATTGTGGCATCTCGTTAGAACCGCCAGTACCCACTATCTATGTTTCTGAGCAGAAATAAGAAAAATAATGTATACCCGCGTAATACCCAGTTTTACTATATAAAATTGGGGTTAAAGGGGTAACAGTTATATAGGCGTGATTTTTAAAATCTCTCTCTCTCTCTCTCTCTCTCTCTCTCTCTCTCTCTCTCTCTCTCTCTCTGTTGCAAAAAAAAAAAAAAAAAAAAAAAACATTTGCGTAATGCTCGCATACCACGACGGACGAATTAACCTACAAGGGAATAAGGCTTGGCATCATTAAATGATGAATGTTTCATCACGAAAACACGCCTAGATGCATCGTGATCAAAATGACCTAAATAGTGTTGATGGTGACGTAAAACCTCAATTCAAACAATCAAATTGGAACAAGTTCTATCCACATAAGTTAACTCACACTGTCTATCGTGTTTATTTATTTTCATGTTAAAACGAAATTCTTCGTGTCGGTAAATACCGACACGAGAATTGACCAATATATGCATCTGAAGCTAACTAGAAGCATTTTAGACACTCCTGTGCCCTTATGAGCTTTACATTTGGTCATGATACATAGCTAACATTTGGTAATGGAACTGCTCTTTGAAATAAATACCGACAAGAGAATTTACCGTCAGGGGAATGTAGACAGATATCTTTGTAGAGGTGGTTCTAACAAGTACGGACAATCTATGTTTTAAGCAGAAATACGAACAAGAGGCTCAATGAGCCTAAACCGCTCACCTGAGGAACTTAAGTTTTAACAATTCACAGACTTGACTACTAAATCTGCTAATAGAATCCAGCCCATTGACCCTTACAGGATATAAGTCATGATTATTGCATTGCATTCCAAGTTTGAGACTTCTAGCTTCTATAGTTCCTGAGAAATCTTTGACGAAAATTTAACATTGGTCAAAATGGAGAGAAAGAAGAATGAAAGAACAGATGAACAAATAAGCTGAAAAAGCCCAATGTCTCTTACACAAAATAAGTCATCATTATTCTATTGAATACCAAATTTGATGCTTCTAGCTTTTATAGTTCCTGAGAAATCTTTGATTAAAAATTTAACATTGGTCTATAATCTCTATATGGAGAGAAAGAAGAATGAAGGAACAAATGAACCAGACTAGCTCCAAAACCTAATGCAGCCTTTCCCCTTGCCCAATGGTGCTACACATAAAATTTAAACAAGATTGGTCGACTGCCTTCTGAGATATGCTTCATTGAAAGTGTGGACGACGGATGGACGGACGACAGACGACGGACTCCGGAGCCTTGGTATACTATCGGCTCACTGGAGCCTTTGGCTCAGGTGAGCTAAAAATTCAAGTCGCTATTTCTGTCACAACATTTTCCCTACGTGAAGTCTTTGGGCAAATTTTTTTGTCTCTCAAGGTCACGTAACTCCGAGGTCAATATTCAGATTCAGCCCAAAATCGAACTTAACCGAGATTTTATGCCTGTCCTCTTTACCTGCAAGTTTGAAGCTGATATGAATAAAAATAAAATTGCTATCGTGGTCACAACGTATTTTTTATGCTCAAGGGCAGGTAACTCCAAGGCAAATATTCCGATTCGGCCCAAAATCGAACTTAACCGAGATTTTATGTCTGTCCTCGTTACCTGCAAGTTTGAAGCTGATCTGAAAAAAATTCAAAGCGCTATCGTAGTCGCAACATTTTCCCTAATTAAGTCTATGGGCAAATTTTTTGTCGCTCAAGGTCACGTAACTCCGAGGTCAATATTCCGATTCGGCCCAAAATTGAACTTAACCGAGATTTTATGCCTGTCCTCCTTACCTGCAAGTTTGAAGCTGATATGAATAAAAATAAAGTTGCTATCGTGGTCACAACGTATTTTTTTATGCTCAAGGACAGGTAACTCCAAGGCAAATAATCCGATTCGGCCCAAAATCGAACTTAACCGAGATTTTATGTCTGTCCTCGTTACCTGCAAGTTTGAAGCTGATCTGAAAAAAATTCAAGTCGCTATCGTAGTCACAACATTTTCCCTATGTAAAGTCTATGGGCAAATTTTTTGTCGCGTAAGGTCATGTAACTCCGAGGTCAATATTCCGATTCGAACTCAACTGAGATTTTATGCCTGTCCACGTTACCTGCAAGTTTGAAGCTGATCTGAATAAAAATAAAATTGCTATCGTGGTCACAACGTATTTTTTTATGCTCAAGGGCAGGTAACTCCAAGGCAAATAATCCGATTCGGCCCAAAATCTAACTTAACCGAGATTTTATGTCTGTCCTGGTTACCTGCAAGTTTGAAGCTGATCTGAAAAAAATTCAAGTCGCTATCGTAGTCACAACATTTTCCCTATGTTAAGTCTATGGGCAAATTTTTTGTCGCTCAAGGTCACGTAACTCCGAGGTCAATATTCCGATTCGGCCCAAAATCGAACTTAACCGGGATTTTTTGCCTGTCCTCGTTACCTGCAAGTTTGAAGCTGATCTGAATAAAAATAAAGTTGCTATCGTGGTCACAACGTATTTTTTCATGCTCAAGGGCAGGTAACTCCAAGGCAAATAATCCGATTAGGCCCAAAATCGAACTTAACCGTGATTTTATAACTGTCCTCGTTACCTGCAAGTTTGAAGCTGATCTGAAAAAAATTCAAGTCGCTATCGTAGTCACAACATTTTCCCTATGTTATGTCTATGGGCAAATTTTTTGTCGCTCAAGGTCACGTAACTCCGAGGTCAATATTCCGATTCTGCCCAAAATCGAACTTAACCGAGATTTTATGCATGTCGTCGTTACTAGCGACAGTGATGACAACATTTTCCCCATGTTAAGTCGATAGGCAATTTTTCGGGCGCTCAAGGGGACGTAACTCTTGAGTGAATTATCTGATTCGGCCCAAAATCGAACTTGACCGAGATTTAATGCCTGTACTGGTTATCTGCAAGAATGAAGTCGATCAGAAAAAAATTGACGGAGCTAGAGTGATGACAAGCTTTTTCCTATGTGAAGTCTATGGGAGCTAGATGTTGCCATGGCAACCAGAGTTCCACTCAGATCTGCCAGAAAACCTAATGAAGCCTTTCCACTTGCCCAATAATGTGACACATGAAATTTGATCAAAGTTGGCCCAGTAGTCTTTAAGATATACATTTTTGAAATTCCCATTAACCCTAATGCAAAAACACACAAGGGCAGGTAACTCCTAAGTGAATGATCCGATTCTGCCAGTTATCGAACTTGACCGAGATTTCATGGCTGTGCTGGTTATCTGCAAGAATAAAGCCAATCTGAAAATAATTGAAGCAGCTACGGTGAAGACAACATTCTCCCCATGTTAAGTCAATAGGCAATTTTTTCAACGCTCAAGGGCATGTAACTCCTGAGTGAATAATCCGATTCAGCCCAAAATCGAACTTGATCGAGATTTCATGCCTGTCCTCGTTATCTGCAAGAATGAAGTCGATCAGAAAAAAATTGACGGAGCTAGAGTGATGACAAGCTTTTTCCTAACGCTCAAGGGCACGTAACTCCTGAGTGAATAATCCGATTCAGCCCAAAATCGAACTTGATCGAGATTTCATGCCTGTCCTCGTTATCTGCAAGAATGAAGTCGATCAGAAAAAAATTGACGGAGCTAGAGTGATGACAAACTTTTTCCTATGTTAAGTCTATGGGAGCTATTTGTTGCCATGGCAACCAGAGTTCCAATCCGATCTGCCCGAAAACAGTATGCAGCCTTTCCCCCTACCTGATAATGCTTTACATGAAATTTGATCAAGATTGGCCCACTGGTTCCGGAGATATACTTCTTTGAAAGTGTGGACGACGGACGACGACGACGGACGACGGACGCCGGCTCGTGGTATACTAATACCTCACATGAGCCTTCGGCTCAGGTGACCTAAAAATGTCAGATTTTTTTTCTGCAATTTTCATTTTTGTGGTGGAACACTTTTCAATATATTGAATAGGAGATCTCGAGTTTACCGTCAAGAGAATGTAGACGGCAGTGGCAATTAAAAAACAAACAAACATTTATGTGCCGATTTACCGACAAGAGAATGTAGACACTTTTGTTCAAAGGTGAAAATGGTCTTGTAAAATAGTTTTTTTTTTACTGAAATCACATCTGGTCATGATTACCATGCATAGCTGATGTCTAGTGACTGCCGTTTGCTATAAGTACCGACATGAGAATTTACCGTCAAGAGAATTTTGTTGTTGTTGTTGTTGTTTTGTTCATAAATCATATCCACGATGCACGTTCGTAGCTAACATCTAATGATGGAACTGTTGTTTGCTAGGTATATATTTTTAAATAATTAATCAAGTTTGTTCATGATGAACATACATAGCTGTCATCTAGTGACAAAATTGACGTTTGCTATAAATACCGACACGAGAATTTACCGTCAAGAGAATAATGTGGACAACTTTATGCCTCTCATGCATGTATAAAAATGATATTATCGCATCGAAATATATCAGAATTGGTTGAAATTTCATTTTAAATTATATTTTATGATAAATAGACCCCTGTGACAGTTTCAACTCGAACAAGGGCATCAAAAGTAAACAACTCACAGTATCACAGGTACCAGTCCTACAGTGATGCCCTGAAAAATTCCTTCTTCCCTAGGACTATTCCCCAGTGAAATAGTCTTCCCTCTTCTGTGGTGAATGCTAAGCCTGCAGAGGAGTTCAAAGCCCATACAGTGTAAGATTGAGACTCAGAGGTATGCGTTTTAGTATACCTCTGTTATTTAGATTGTAAATAGTTTTAAGGACTCATCCAGTGACTTCTCTTTTTTTTTCAGCTAAATTCTAAATTTAGCTACGCACCCAACTGAGGTAATGGCCAAATATGACCGACTCAGTATAAGAAGGTAGAAGATAGGTAGATAGATAAAAAAAGTTCTTGTCGGTTCTTGACGGTTCTTGTCTGCAAATAGGGGGACCCTATCGAAGTTAATGTGTGAAATATGTGGGTGGGGAAATCTAAAGTTTATGTAGCTCATACAATTACAACCGAGCTCCTGTGGTCGAAGATGTGCATTCATTGTTAAATTAAAGGAAATGTACCCTGTCCCCCTACCTAATTTATACGAGGGCTCGAGCTATCTTTACTGCCAAACAGCCGAAATTTAGGAGAAAAAAAAATCAATCAAGATAAAAGTAAAGACAATGAGACCCATCAGAAGGCTTTGCTTATGGTGTTTTATTTCTAACGCTATTGCTTGTCAAAAAAATCACGGTATTTTGGCAAGAACGCCGTCAATCAAACAAGGGACATTACTCTTACTGCAAGTCGCTGTGCGTCATTGGTGACGAATAAGAGACTTGATTCCATGTTACAAGTTCAGAGCCATTTACCATGCATATTTTTAGAGTTTACAGACCCTTGACACTCATGCTCATACAGAGTACAGTGACAACTGATTTGGTTCATTACGTCACGTCAAATGTTTTTCTACGTCACGTCTATATAAATATCTACCTTAGTATTGGACGATGACGTCATCAGTCACAATAGCCTAGTGGTTATACACTTCGGTTAGCATCTAAAAGGCCCCCGGTTCGATTCCCACTCCCGGCATCTTTTTTTTTTTTTTTTTTCATTTTCTTTTTTTTTTAACTACTGTTGTGCTTTGAAAAATACTTTTTATGCTTTGACCATTGTTTTTATTTTGCACAGTTGATTTTTTTTTTAAATTATTGCCAAATGGGCGAGTTTTATGAATGTATTATGTTTTTCAAAGGAAAAAAAAAAAACAACGAAAAAACATCGACCTCATCAGCATGAGAACAATGCTTTTGAGATGTTTAATTAAATAATCTACTGCAAGAAAGCTTCTGCTATTGTCGTTATCATTGCCCCGTCTATCGGGTGCTTCCACCTAGAGCTTAAACGATCGCACAAAAGTACAGGTATCTGGCTTCCCATGCAAGGTGGTGCTAGTTGAACCATCCATACATATAAACCCATTGGTTTCATTGGGCAGCAGGGCTTGGTGTATCATTGCCTCTCATTGCCCTGTAAATGTCTCACAAAGTTAGGAGCGACGTCTCCAAAGTGCCCTAAATCGTGTTGATGTGGACGTTAAACCACAATTGAAACGAACACGTCGTCAGCAGACTACATCAATAAGTTATGACAGCAAGTTTATATACGATGCCCTGCTTGTTGAACTCGTGTTTTCAAAAAGACAAAGGGCAAAATGATGCTCGCATGATAAGTCCCATGTATGATAATGCAAGTAGCTTAATAAACTGGATTCTGGGGTTGAAGAAAATTCAAATCCGGGAATACAGGGATGGAAATTCTTGTCATATATAAAATAAATTCATGTATGATAAATAGAGGATCTTACATGAGTGGAGTGGTCATTTCATATGAAATTTATGAAACGAGCCTTCGGCGAGTTTCATAAATTTCATATGAAATGACCACGAGTGTAAGATGACTACTTTAAATTGGATTTCATCGCCTTTTTGTTTGACAATTTTTCTACGAAAAATGCATTGTTGACATGGACGTCGTCATGACGTTACTTAATCCCGCCAGTGTTATTACACGTGTGGTCATACGATTTTTATTACACGACGTTATCCACTGCTTATCAACGACGTCATATGATAAAAAGTCTTATTTGATAAATGTAAATAACTCAGTAAAGTGGATCCTGTTTTCATATACGATCAGCTCTAGAGGCTTCAAATTATCTATCTATCTATCTATCTATCTATCTATCTATCTATCTATCTATCAGATTTATCTATCTGTCTATCTATCTCTTTTTTTTTTTTTTTGGTTTTACAGCCGTTTCAAGATTATTTCACTCATATCGAGCCGATCGTTAATCAGAGGTGGGCGAAAACCGGAGTATCCGGAGAAAAACCACCTGACCTTCAGTTGCAGAACTTGGCGTCTCACATGTGACCCGAGCGAGGCTCGAACCACAGCGGTGAGAGACCTAATGATCAAGAGTCAGCGCTCTTAACCACTAGACCACTGAGGCCCTCTATCTATCTATCTATCTATCTATCTATCTATCTATCTATCTATCTATCTATCTATCGGATTTCTAGTTCTCAGTCTTATACTGTACGGTTTTTGAACATCTCTGTTCACTTGGCATTCACCGCAGAAGAGGGAAGAATATGCCACTGGGGAAAAGTTAAAGGAAAAAGGAATGTTTCAGGGCATCACTACAGGACTGGTGCCAACGATATTGTGAGTTGTTTACTTTTGATTCTTTTGTTTGGGTTGAAGCTGTCTCAGGGGTTAAATAACTGTCTTTATTAATAGAGTATTTTATACAAGAATGTTAAAGAGGACTGCTCACGAAGGCCCTCTCGGGATGGCCATTCTAGATCGTTAAGCCTGTCACGGACTCTTCTTCTATTTTGCCATCATCAGCAGGTTCATCAAGAAGCTGTCCTCTGCACCTTCCCCCACTTGCTGAATCTGAGTTTTAACATAGGCATGCCAAATGTGTGTTGCATGTTCAATTTAATGGCGAACCAGTGTTTTATATGCAGTACCCATTGTCTGCCTAGGTGCAAAGGCAAAGTTACGTCTAAGAAATGCCAAAGTCCTAGTTGCTTTCGATGTTATCTCTGAAATGTGTTGACCCAAATCAGGATAGTCAGTGATGGTGGTACCCAGATATTTAATGGCTCAATTTTTTGTATAGTGTATAATCAAACTTAACTTGCTTGTCCGGAGGATGCCGTGACACCCTCATTGAATGTTATTGGGCCACATTGAACTTTATCTGCCAATCAGCCTCACACTGTGCTGGTCGATCCAGGCCATCTTGTAAAATAAGACGGTCAGAAGGAGAATATATGTTCCTTTACATGACAAAGCCATCAGCAAACAAACGGACGGATGACCTAATATTATCAGGGAGAACATAAATGAATACCAAGAAAAGAACCGGCCCAAGGACTGCACCTTGGGGGACACCAGATAAAACTAGGACTGAATCAGAAGTACAACTTATTGTGAGCGTCCGAAACCCGCCTATGTGTAGATCCTCTTATCCTCTAGTTGAACAATTAATACAATAGCCTTCCGTGAGGTTCGTTGTCGAGGGCCTTGACAAAGTCCATGGTGATCATAGTCTGTTTGTGGCACGGTTTATGGCCCCATCCAGATTGTTCACTATATCATTTTAAAATTGAGCTAATTGAGTTTCGCAAGACCTTTGACTTCAGAAAACATGTTGACAGTCAGCAAGAATGCTCTCAAAGGTTAGGTGCTTGTTGATGTTGCTAACTGATATATACTCCAGGGTTTTGCAACAGGGTTTTCCATTCATAAAAAGAACATAAGAAGCGCACAGTCCTGATTTTACAATGACATTTAACAATCGAATGTTTGTTCAGTAAAATAAGAAAATACAACATCTCAGTGGTATTCCATCAAAATATACTACTCAAAGTTTGATAGGGATCACTTTTTATATACAGAATTTTGCACTGAAAATATAAAATTTCTTGACAGAATTTGTATTCGGTATTTTGATAAATATCTTAAGCAGAAACTCGTGTGCAGTTCAGTACTCATAAAAGTACACACTTCTCACACTTCGCAGATGAATTCATGCACCCACAAAATCTTGCGTAGCACTGCTTTCCAACAGACCAATCAAACTTGTCAGTGTTCCTTTACCAAGCGTAAAAAGGACTTCATTTGATTTGTGAAACACTAAAGTGCCTAGGGGACAATTAAGAAACCGTCTGAGCCCCGAAGGAATTAATCGTGGCGTCGGCATGTTGGAATCTGGCGTCCCTCAACGTCGTGTTGCTGGTATTCTGAATGTGTCTCAGAGCGTGGTTTCCCGAATTTGGAGTCGGCATCTCACCCACGGAAATCCTTCACATAGACACGGCGGGGTCGAAAAAGGGCTACAACTCAACGTCAGGGCCGTTTCTTGTTGATTCAGTCTCGACGTCAACGGTTCCTGAATGCATAACGAGCTTAGGAACGGAACTGGAGTATGAATTTCTACACAGACTGTCAGAAACGGGTTCCACGAGTTTGGACTTAATGCTATGAGGCCTGCTGTACGTGGCCCGTTGACGAGACAGCACGTGCTAGACCAGTTGGACTTTGCCCGAACTCACGTCAGGTGGACGGTTCATGACTTGACGCCAGTACTGTTTACTGAGGCGTCCAGATTCTGTCCAGACTTCACTTATAAACATCAATTAGTGCGGCGAATGTCTAAAGAGCGATTCGATGACTTGAATGTGGCAGAGCATGATCGCTATGGAAAGGGGTCAGTCATGGTTTGGGCTGGATAAGCGTGAACGGTAAAACTGACTTGTACGTCGTTGAAAACGGAACGTTAATGGCAGTGAAGTACTGTAATGATATTCTTGATGTGTTTGTGAGACCATATGCAGATGCTATCGGTCCGGACTTTATTCTGATGGACGATAATGCCCGTCCCAACCATGTCAATGTCACTGATTCCTATCTGGAACGTGAGACAATCGTTCGTATTGACTGGCCTGCTCGGTCATCAGACTTAAATCCGATTGAGCATGCGCGGGACATGCTACAGCGTGCTGTTTCAGCCCGACCTGTGCATCCGAGGACTTCACAGGAGCTCAAAGATGCATTGGTTGCTGAATGAAAGCTGATTCCACAAAACCGGATACAGACTTGGATTACGAGCATGCGCAGGCGATGCCGTACTGTAATTGGTGCCCGTGGACGCCATACACGTTATTAGGCACGTTTGTCTAAACAAATTTGGAAATTTGTGAAAAATCAGTTGTCCAAATCCCTTCGTGTTACGGCAAATTTTGGGGGTGCCAAGACGGTTGCTGTTGTCACGCTTGAATGCAGCACCAGTTGACAAAAATTGTCACAAGGTTTTGTAAAGGATACGTTTTGTATCATTATGTATCGAATTTGGATTCAAGTGATTAATTCATCCAAAAATTATTTTGCATTAAAAAAGTGATCCCTATCAAACTTTGAGTAGTATATATCCGAAATGCCAGATAATCCTGCAGTGTATACGACGTTTATTAGCTTTCTGTGTAATTGAAGTAAGATATATATAATTGCATTGAAACGTTTTTTTAAGTGAATGATTTTTCATTAGTTTCGTTCCTTCTTTCTTTCTTATTTAAGGTAGCGTAAAGTAAAAAGTTCATGCAACAATAGGCCCATGGGCCATTATGCTCACCAGAGCTCAGATGAGCCACTATGCTCACCAGAGTTCAGGTGGGTTCTGCTCACTGGAAGCCATCTGTTTTATCAAGCAGAGGTAGACCCCAGCCTAGGACGCTTCGGATGAAATTTGAACCCATGCGACCCAGTGACTTCAGAGATGCTGGCACCAGATGACTTATGATAATGGACAAATGCCCATCCTTTAAGTTCCCCCAGCAACTTTCGGCTCTGGTCAGATAAAACAAATAACAACAACCAAACCTGTAATGGCTAATATGGTTAATATTTCTATATAGTGTCAGATTCATGTAGCATATGGTTGCTGAGGAGCCCAATGTTATAAAGCGTTGAACATTCTATGCTTTCTGAGGATATGCTTATTTATTTATTTCCGTTTCTATGACAGCCAATAAAAAGGAGCAGCAGCCTAAAATCATATGGCAAATTGACCATGGCTTAAGGAACATTTCTATGAAGTTTTGTCACAATATCTGCAATGACTTGGTTGTTAATACCTTTTTTCATTTTTCTAAATCTAAGTTGCCATAGCAACTAAATGCGCCAAATGTCATAAAGATACATAAACTTTCAATCCCCCAGTCCAAGGATTTTACAGATGAAATTTGGGCCTGATTGGCCCAGTGGATTCAGAGGAAATCTAGTAAGAAAGTGTTGACGGAAGACAGACGACGATGTGCGTCCTAGGAGCCTTTGGTTCCAGGTGGTGAGCTTAAAATACTTTTACTTGAAGAAAAAGGTATATAATAAACACATTATAACTATGTCAACTTGATCTGCCGTTCAATATTGCATCTCGTGACATTTCATCAAGAAACAGTCACATTTGTGATACAGTGCGGCAGATCAAGTTATGCTATAATAATGTGTATTTAATGAACATCTAAACCCGTTCGTTACCATGGCAACATAAATTTTAACGATATGTTCTTCCATATACATTGTTGCAGAACCTTGAATGCGTCTTCCTAGTAATTACAAATATAATTGTTATCCTTTGTATGTTTTCTGACCACAAAGGGATAAAATTAAATCAAAAATGAAGTTTTCATCTGATGTTCTTTTGTTGCTATAGCAACCATACTACATAAGCTTGGAACTTATTTTTGCCGTTTTTTAAGATACCACGCCATATACTATTAACACAAAAAATTTTAACAATTTTTGAAACAGGGCCATTTTTGGCCCTTCGTGAACCAAGCCCTTTGTTCAAATGATAATCCTAGTTTGACCTTGACATGTTCTATGCAAGGTCAGATTTGGTCTTAGGCTTTTTAATGAGAAAAAAGGTGAACTAATACATATTTCCAAAATTGTATTAGTCTGTGGCAAGAGAGAGTAGGTACGGTACTACATGAATATCTATGAATGCCAAAGGTCAAGGCCATTCATTGACCGTTGTCCTAGATATCTAGCATTGCAGGTCCATCAATATTTCAAAGAATATTTCCCTTGAAAGGCCAATTTCAATTAAATTTTATTTGTAGCCCACTTAATTGATAAATAAAAACTGGTTTGTTTCAATCTCAGGTCATATGACCAAGATGGCAGTCATAGCCTTATATGGTAAAAACCATAAAAAAATCTACATTGGAACTCCAGACAAATTGCCTTGAAACGTCGTAACTATGTATGTTTAGGCAACTGAATACTATCAGATTTGTTTCAAAGATGACCCTTAAAGTTGACCATGACCAATTTTTTTTGGAAGGTAAAATTGCACGACCCACAGAAAAAGCAACCAACTGAAGTCGGTTGATTTCTAAGAGTGCCCTAAAATCACCATGTCATTCTGTCATTCTGTCCGTCCGTAACCCGTTTGTGAAAATTGGTGATAGTGACTTAACCGCTTGGAATATTTAAACAATTTTTGGCATACTGATCTAACAAATGAACTTGGGAAATATTACATTCCATTTAGTATAGCCTCGCCGAGACGAAAAATGTGAAAATTTTCGAACTGCTTCTCCTCGGAAACCGTTGGGCCGATCGATTGAAGTCAAATTTCATATGGAGCCTCTATGGGAAGGGGGAAACCAAAATTTGCTCATGGGGTCCAGGTCACATGACTAAAATGCCCGCCAAGCCATATATGTATGGTCTCTCTGTCTGTCCATCCGTATCCCTTTTGTGAAAATTGGTGATAGTGACTTAACCACTTGGAATATTTAAACAATTTTTGGCGTACTGATAGATATCAATGAGATCTAACCAATGAACTTGCAAAATATTATATTCCATTTAGTATAGCCTCGCCGATGCGAAAAATATGAAAATTTTCGAACTGCTTCTCCTCGGAAACCGTTGGGCCGATTGAAGTCAAATTTCATATGGAGCCTCTATGGGATAGGGAAACCAAACTTTGCTCATGGGGTCCAGGTCACATGAGCAAAATGGCCGCCAAACCATATATGGTAAACACCCTTCAAAAATAGTCTTCTCCAGAACCACTGGGCAGATTTCCACGAAACTTGATAAATAGCATCTGGGACGTAGGCTCATCATAAATTGCTAAAATGGTGACCCTGGGTTGACCTTGACCATCTTTGGGTCCGTCTGTAACCCGTTTGTGAAAATTGGTGATAGTGACTTAACCGCTTGGAATATTTAAACAATTTTTGGCATACTGATAGATATCAATGAGATCAAACCAATGAACTTGCGGAATATTACATTCCATTTAGTATAGCCACGCCGAGGCGAAAAATGTGAAAATTTTCGAACTGCTTCTCCTCGGAAACCGTTGGGCCGATTGAAATCAAATTTCATATGAAGCCTCTATGGGATGAGGGAAACAAAAAATTTGCTCATGGGGTCCAGGTCACATGACCAAAATGGCCGCCAAGCCATATATGGTCTGTCTGTCTGTCCATCACTAACCCGTTTGTGAAAATTGGTGATAGTGACTTAACCGCTTGGAATATTTAAACAATTTTTGGCATACTGATAGATATCGATGAGTTCTTACCAATGAATTTGCGAAATATTACATTCCATTTGTATAGCCTCACCGAGGCGAAAAATGTGAAAATTTTCGAACGGCTTTTCCTCGGAAATTGTTGGGCCGATTGAAATCAAATTTCATATGGAGCCTCTATGGGATGGGGGAAACCAAAATTTGCTCATGGGGTCCAGGTCACATGACCAAAATGGCGGCCAAGCCATATATGGTTGACCTTGACCTTCTTTGGGTCTGTCCATAACCCGTTTGTGAAAATTGGTGATAGTGACTTAACCGCTTGGAATATTTAAACAATTTTTGGCATACTGATAGATATCAATGAGATCGAACCAATGAACTTGCGGAATATTACATTCCATTTAGTATAGCCTCACCGAGCCAAAAAATGTGAAAATTTTCGAACTGCTTCTTCTTGGAAACCGTTGGGCCGATTGAAGTCAAATATCATATGGAGCCTCTATGGGATGGGGGAAACCAAAATTTGCTCATGGGGTCCAGGTCACATGACCAAAATGGCCGCCAAGCCATATATGGTCTGTCTGTCTGTCTGTCCATAACCCGCTTGTGAAAATTGGTGATAGTGACTTAACCGCTTGGAATATTTGAACAATTTTTGGCATACTGATAGATATCAATGAGATCTTACCAATGAACTTGCGAAATATTACATTCCATTTAGTATATACCTCGCCGAGGCAAAAAAATGTGAATTTTTTTTAACTCCTTCTCCTCGGAAACCGTTGGGCCGATTGAAGTCAAATATCATATGGAGCCTCTATGGGATGGGGGAAACCAAAATTTGCTCATGGGTCCAGGTCACATGACCAAAATGGCCGCCAAGCCATATATGGTCTGTCTGTCTGTCCGTCCGTAACCCGTTTGTGAAAAATGGTGATAGTGACTTAATCGCTTGGATTATTTAAACAGTTTTTGGCATACTGATAGATATCAATGAGATCTAACCAATGAACTTGCGAAATATTACATTCCATTTAGTATAGCTTCGCCGAGATGAAAATGTGAAAATTTTTGAACTGCTTCTCCTCGGAAACCGTTGGGCCGATTGAAGTCAAATTTCATATGGAGCTTCTATGGGATTGGGGAAACCAAAATTTGCTCATTGGGTCCAGGTCACATTACCAAAATGGCCGCCAAGCCATATATGGTCTGTCTGTCTGTCCGTCCGTAACCCGTTTGTGAAAACTGGTGATAGTGGCTTATTTAAACATTTTTTTGGCATACTGATAGATATCAATGAGATCTAACCAATGAGCTTGCGAAATATTGCATTCCATTTAGTATAGCCTCGCCGAGGCAAAAAATGTGAAAATTGTTGAACTGCTTCTCCTCGGAAACCGTTGGGCCAATTTAAGTCAAATTTCATATGGAGCCTCTATGGGATAGGGAAACCAAAATTTGCTCATGGGGTCCAGGTCACATGACCAAAATGGCCGCCAAGCCATATATGGTAAAAACCCTTCATAAATAGTCTTCTCCAGATCCACTGGGCAGATTTCAACGAAACTAGATAAATAGCATCTGGGACGTAGGTCCATCATAAATTGCTAAAATGGTGACCCTGGGTTGACCTTGACCATCTTTTGGTCCGTCCGTAACCCGTTTGTGAAAATTGGTGAAAGTGACTTAACCGCTTGGAATATTTAAACAATTTTTGGCATACTTATAGATATCAATGAGATCAAACCAATGAACTTGCGAAATATTACATTCCATGAAGAAATGAAATTTATTTTTCTGCAGTTCATGGAAATATGAACGCAGTGGGTCGCGTGCAAAGTAAATGAACCCCAAAGGGGTTCACGTAAACTTTGCTAGCGACCCACTGTCGTTCATACTTTCATGAAAAGCAGAAAAGTTAAGTTTATTTTTTATATTTACATTATTTGCCCCTCATCACTGGGCGAAAAAATGCTTGTAGGGCAAGGCTATAAAGCTGAAAAACATTTACACGCTGGTTTTTTTACAAAGAGCGGAGCAGCGTTGACGTCATCAACGCCCTTAGGAAACAATGGTTTAGAATGACGTCACTTAACGTCACTGAAAATCACGTGATTCAGTGCGTTCATGGAAGAATGAACGCAATTGTTTTCTATAGGTTTACATTAGACTTTACACTGGAAATGTAAATATTTTAGTATAGCCTCGCCGATGCGAAAACTGTGAAAATTTTCGAACTGCTTCTCCTCAGAAACTGTTGGGCCGATTGAAGTCAAATTTCATATGGAGCCTCTATGGAATAGGGAAACCAAAATTTGCTCATGGCGTCCAGGTCACATGTGCAAAATGGCCGCCAAGCCATATATGGTAAAAACCCTTCAAAAATAGTCTTCTCCAGAACCACTGGGCAGATTTCCACGAAACTTGATAAATAGCATCTGGGAGGTAGGCCCATCATAAATTGCTAAAATGGTGACCCTGGGTTGACCTTGACCTTTGGGTCCGTCCGTAACCCGTTTGCGAAAATTGGTTATAGTGACTTAACCGCTTGGAAAATTTAAACAATTTTTGGCATACTGATAGATATCAATGAGATCTAACCAATGAACTTGCGAAATATTACATTCCATTTAGTATAGCCTCGCCGAGGCGAAAAATGTGAAAATTTTCGAACTGCTTCTCCTCAAAAACCGTTGGGCCGATTGAAATCAAATTTCATTTGAAGCCTCTATGGGATGGGGGAAACCAAAATTTGCTCATGGGGTCCAGGTCACATGACCAAAATGGCCGCTAAGCCATATATGGTCTGTCTGTCTGTCCGTCCGTAACCCGTTTGTGAAAATTGGTGATAGTGACTTAACCGCTTGGAATATTTAAACAATTTTTGGCATACTGATAGATATCAATGTGATCTTACCAATGAACTTGCGAAATATTACATTCCATTTAGTATAGCCTCGCTGAGGCAAAAAATGTGAAAATTTTCTAACTGCTTCTCCTCGGAAACCGTTGGGCCGATTGAAGTCATATTTCATATGGAGCCTCTATGGGATGGGGGAAACCAAAATTTGCTCATGGGGTCCAGGTCACATGACCAAAATGGCCGCCAAGCCATATATGGTAAAAACCCTTCAAAAATAGTCTTCTCCAGAACCACTTGGCAGATTTCCACGAAACTTGATAAATAGCATCTGGGACGTAAGGCCCATCATAAATTGCTAAAATGGTGACCCTGAGTTGACCTTGACCTTCTTTGTGCCTAGGTCAAACTTTGACGCATATGCTTTTGTATTGGAAAAGTGAGAATGCATTTTATCCTGCAAACGATTCAGAATACAGTACTAAAGTATAAGATATATTTTTGCTCCTTACGATAAGGCGCATTTATTGGGGGAACCGTTTTAGGTCCAGGTCACATGACCAAAATGGCCGCCATACCCATATATGGTAACACTCATAAAGCTAAAAGCATCCGGCGGGTCGTGCACTTCAGCTGAAGCACTGGTTTTAATTAACTATGTACACGGCTGGAAAACTTGTAAGGGGTAACCGTCGGTTATGCACTCAAAATCCTTACGGGAACTTCTGGTTATGCCTTCCGAGACCACAAATATGTCAACAAACAGGTGAGTGTTCCCGATATAGGATTTTTAGTCATTTTTGCAAACATATTTTGGGAAATCGGGCAATGCTATTCTCAACAACTTTCATTTCTGCATCAGAAAAGATGGGTGTGTACATGAAAAGGCAAGCAGTCGATTTTTAATTTAATTTCTCCCTGAGGAAGGTAGTCAGATATTTCTGTTTTGACCTGTTTTTTAGTGTCTAATAAAGGCATTTTCAACTACCCGGACGATGCGAAACTAATCCAACATGCCAAATAACACGTAATTCAAACCACTTTCATGTTGAAATACATAAGTTGCAAACTTTCCGCAGAATTTGTTCCAGGAGCTATAATATTTGTGTCGATTATGAATAATGAGGACCCATTATTCCTTACAGGAGCTATTACGGGGACAGAAAAAGCCAACTAATGGTTGTCTGATTGAAATGCATTTCTTCATTCAATAATTCACTCAAACGGTTCATCAAAGCCCTGAAGACATTGCAGTTGCTCGGTACGACTGACAGTACTGTTAACTTTATTCAGAACGGTAACTTAAAATCGAAATTCGTGCCCTTGTCTGAATTGCTCGTACATATCCAAATTCATGTACTCGAACGAATTGCTGAAAACCTGATATTGCTATATTTTCAAGGCATTTATCTGATATGCTCATACAGTTGAATAAATTTCATATTAAATACACATTTTACTATAGGCCCCCGCCTATCGGAGCTTGGAGTGCTTCTGCGCAGAGTAGAAACCGACCAAACTGGAGTACTGGTAAACCATTTAGGTCTACGCCTGTCCAGGAAAACTGCTGCGAGTGGGAATGCTCTTTAAACGTCCTAACTCATCAGTGCAACATCAACAAAGCTGCTCCGATTAAGTACATCAGTAATGACTAACAAGAATTCCGCCGAAGGCTATGTCGCGCCTATGGGGGCGCAAAGTCACCGAACCATGACATCTAGGCCAAGATCAAACATAGATGCTTGCATAAAAGGCTTGTAATAAGTATCATTAATAATGAAGTTCAAATAATTCTTGAGAAATGAACTTAACCATTAGGGTGAAGTTGCCATCCACAGATTCAAGTTTGTACCAAATATCATAAAAGAAGCTCTTATAGTTATTGAGAAATAAACTTGACCATTAGGGTGAACGCTAGGGTGGTCGCAATATTTATACAAAGTCAGTGAACCATGAAATGTAGGTCAAGGTGAAATATGGATGCTTGCATGTAAGTTGCCATCCCAAGACACAAGTTTTTATGAAGTATCATTAATGAAGCTCTAACAGTTCTTGAGAAATAAACTTGACCATTAGGGTGAACGCTAGGGTGGTCGCAATATTTTACAAAGTCAGTGAACCATGAAATGTAGGCCAAGGTCAAATATGGATGCTTGCATGTAAGTTGTCATCCCCAGACACAAGTTTGTACCAAGTATCATTAATGAAGCCCTTATAGTTCTTGAGAAATAAACTTGACCATTAGGGTGAACGCTAGGGTGGTCGCAAATGTTGACGCCTTGACGAACGGACGGACGAACGAACGGAAAACCGGGCGCCTATATCGCGCCATGCTAATAGCAGGCGCGACAAAAATGATCCTACATGCTAGTATTGGGACTGACACCGCAAGGGGTAATGCTCCCGAAAAGGGTAATGGGACCTCGTAAGTCATAATCGACACAAATATTAAAGCTCCTGGAAAAATTTCACAAATTACGTATTTCAACATGAAAGTGGTTTGAATTACGTGTTATTTGGCATCTTGGATTAGTTTCGCATCGTCCAGGTAGCTGAAAATGCCTTCATTCGCCACTAGAAACAGGTGAAAACAGAAATATCTGACTACCTTCCTCAGGGAGAAACTAAATAAAAAAACGACCGCTTGCCTTTTCATGTCCACACCCATCTTTTCTGATGTAGAAATGAAAGTTGTTGAGAATAGCATTGCCCGATTTCTCAAAATATGTTTACAAAAATGACTAAAAATCACATATCGGGAACACTCACCTGTTTGTTGACATATTTGTGGTTTCATAAAGCATAACAAGAAGTTCCCGTAAAGATTTTGAGAGCATAACCGACGGTTACCCCTTACGAGTTAACCAGCGTGATGTATTGATCCAGGTCATCGGTATTAACACCAGATCAACCAATATAAACCAAAGGTCAAGTGATATTAGGCTGAGGTCAAAAATCAATAATCATGTTTTATAATTGTGTCAATAAATAAAATTGCCATTTATCAAGTAGTTGCGTTTTGGCCCAGATACAGGTCAGAGGTCTGCTGTATTGGCCTCTGGCCTTGGGCCAATACAGCAGATATTGGACCTGTATCTGGCCAATATGAAATTACTTGATTAATAACATCATATTATCATATGATGTTGCGTCTGAGAATGCAATAATGCCATGTAATATTTTCAATAATCCACTAGTGGATTAAATATGCAAATAAGCTAGATACGTCCAGTAACATTACATGTACGACGTCCTTAAAGACGTCGCGTTTATTAATGGGGGAATATTGCGGAGGCGCAGGCTGGTCTGATTCTTCATTAGGTGTACACGTAAATTGTAGGAAATACTGTGCCAAGGCTCAAATTTATATGACCACATGTCCTATAAGATATGGCAATGGTTACTGACGTGTAACATCATGACGAACGCCATGATAACCAAATGTGTTCTACTGAAAGCCTTCGGGACAGCTTTGGTAATAAAATCTGATTTCAAATCATTATACCGGTATGATAAACAGAGTTTTAGACTCATGGGAAAAAGAAGAAACTCACCAGAGGGTCATTCAATGAATTTCTTATGAATTCACAACCAATGTAAGGTCATTTTTATATACATGTACATATATTAGGCTGACACGATTAATCGAAGATACGATCAATAAATTCCACAAAAATGATTATCATTTCTGATTTGCTTTTTATCGGTTACTTGAGAGGTACAATTTACTACCCAAAGTCATGCCTAAAATAGTTGGATGTGTGGCAAACAGTGCAGACCCTGATGAGACGCCGCATTATGCGGCGTCTCATCTGGGTCTACACTGTTTGCTAAGGCCGACCTGTACAAATACACATATGACAAAGTGCAACATAGTAAGAGTGATGCTCAGACAGAAAGTCAGACAGGTAAAATCATGACAAAAACCTTAGCGATTACTAATCGATCGCAATGACAGGACTGATAATCGATTATCTTTTCAGCTCCGATTAGCCAGCACTATACATATACCTACAAAAAATACAGCTGCATGCTACCAGTGTTCTGACACAAAAATACTGCCACCCCCGCCCATCGGGGCTTGAAGAAATAAATGGACTGCATGATGTTTCCACGCAGAGTAGAATCCGAACTCGGACGAGTACTGGTAAACCACTTAGAGGATCTAAGTCTGCCAAGGCAAAGTGGTGCGAGTCTGATGGTCCATGCTTATAAACTCTATAGGTCAAAGCTTGCTAACTGAGCAAGCGAAGGTACAGAATGTTACTGCCAGACTTGCAATATGTCCCTGTTGTTTTAGTGCCATAACAGTAACCTGTTTACTTGCTTTGCTGTTGAAACCAGTGAAACAGTGATTCTAATGCATACACATTCCATGTACATATTTTCCAAGGTAAAATCTCCATAAGTTTTCCTTTATTATTTTATCTGGAGTTATGAGAATAGTTCCCCAGACTTTAAAGTTTGAATCAGTCATGGTTCCCAAGAGGCCAAAGAACAAGACTGAATCAGCCATGTTTCACCAGGGACCCTTGGACAAGTTCGAATCAGCCTTAGTCCCACAGGATCCCTTGAACAAGTTTGAATCAGCCAATGTTCCCAAGGGCCCTTGAACAAGTTTGAATTAGCCATGGGCTACAGGGACCCTTGAACAAGTTTAAATCAACGATGGTTCCCAAGGGACCCCTGAACAAGTTTGCATCAGCCAAGGATACCCAGTGGCCCAAGAAAGAATTTAAATCAGCCATGGTTCTCAAGGAACCCAAGAACAAGTTTAAATCGGCAATGGTTTCCCAGGGACCCAAGAACAAGTTTGAATCAGCCGTCATTTCCCAGGAACCAGAAAACAAGTTTGAATCAGCCATGGTTCCCCAGGAACCCAATAACAAGTTTAAATCAGGCATGGTTTCTCAGGGACCCAAGAACCAGTTTGAATCAACCGTTGTTTCCCAGGAACTAAAGAACAAGTTTAAATCAACCATGGTTCCCCAGCAACCCAAGAACAAGTTTAAATTAGCCATGGTTTCCAAGGGACCCAAGAACATGTTTGAATCAGCCGTTGTTTCCCAGGAACCAAAGAACAAGTTTGAATCAGCCATGGTACCACAGAAACCAAGAATAAGTTTGAATCAGCCATGGTTTCCAAGGGACCCAAGAACATGTTTAAATCAGCCGTTGTTTCCCAGGAACCAAAGAACAAGTTTGAATCAGCCATGGTACCACAGAAACCAAGAATAAGTTTGAATCAGCCATGGTTTCCTAGGGACCCAAGAACAAGTTTGAATTAGCCATAGTTCCCCAGGGCCCCTTGAACAAGTTTAAATCAGCCATGGTTCCCAACAAGTTTGAAATGGCCATGGCTCCCAAGGGACCAAAGAACAAGTTTGAATCAGCCATTGTTCCACAGGGACCCAAAAACAAGTCCAGTTTGAACCAGCCATGGTCCTCCATGGACTGAAGAACAAGTTTGAATCAACTTTGGTCCTCCATGGACTGAAGAACAAGTTTGAATCAGTCATGGTTCCCCAGAGAACCCAAGAATAAGTTTGAATTAGCCATAGTTCCCCAGGGCCCCTCAAACAAGTTTAAATCAGTCATGGTTCCCAACAAGTTTGAAATGGCCATGGTTCCCAAGGGACCAAAGAACAAGTTTGAATCAGCCATTGTTCCACAGGGACCCAAGAACAAGTCAAGTCTGAACCAGCCATGGTCCTACATGGACTGAAGAACAAGTTTGAATCAGCTTTGGTCCTCCATGGACCCAAAACAAGTTTGAATCAGTCATGGTTCCCTAGAGAACCCAAGAACAACTTTTGCCGATTCAGATTTGTTCTAGAGTGTCTTTTGAACTCTTCTCATAGATAAATAAACCACATTGTACAGTAATTCATTGTACCTCTTCTGTACATTGCTCCCTGCAGACTGAGAACTGTTCTGGTGTCAGTCTTTTGGCCCACTCTGCTTTAGTCAGATCTCTCACATCAGTGTGGCTCTTTGGTGTTGAATATTCTGCAACAAATAAAAAAGCAAGGCAAAAGATTAATCCATTGTATACTAGTGGACACTTCCATTGCTATATGTTGGAAATTGGACAAATCCATTTGTCATGTAAGGGGTGGTAGGCCATTTTTCCTTCTAAATCTATTTTCAACAGAAAATTCTGTTAACAAATAGTGCAGGGCTTGATCTATGCCTATACTGTTTGCCAAGGTACCCCTTTAGGGGTTTCCTGCCTGCCATGGGATATACAAAAGAACTTTGAAACATACTTTCACATTTTCAAATACACATTTGTGATTGAAGCCTCTGTGGTGTAGTGGTTACGTTACCACTTACCAGCCTTGTAAACCAGGATCATCAGGATCCACACTGTTTGTCATTCAGTTTATGAATTTGAATCAAAACATTATTTCAAATAATTTGATTGGTTGACAGTTGGAAATCAAATGGGTGTGGCAGAATGATTATAAACAGCAGGATAAGGGTAAAAATACACTTTTCAAAGAATTTGGCATTTTGCTAAAAATGGCTACAACTGGCACAGGTTTTAAAAAAATGATACAAGAAAAATCAAACAGGCAAAAAGAAATAAATCCTAGTGCGAACCATGCATTTTTACATACATGTACACACATTTTCAAAGCCATAAATTCCATTATATTGCAAGGACATAAGATAACTGAGCTCAAATATCTTTCTCAAAAAGATGGTAGCTCAGTTGCTCAAACCTGACAAATAAGTCGTCAGGTGGTATTTCAGCTGCACCAAACGAGGATATAACAATACTTTCCAGGTCTCCCCATAAACCCCTATATATACCAAAAATATCTAACCTAAATCCACAGGGCTTGGAAAAAAAATAAGGGCGAAACAACCCACAAAAACAGGGGGAAACGTCCCACAGGGGAAACAAACCAGGGCGTAACGACACACGGGTGCAACGGTAGCGGGACAACTCGGCACATAGCCAACTCGGCCCATACAAACACGGCCCACAATAGTTATAAAGCTTATTTAGCTGTACATTAATACTTTATTTACCTGTTTTATTATTATCATTATTCATATATATGCATATCAAATAAAATAGTTTCTTGTTTATTTTTTTATTATTACTATTTTTGGCATTTTTTCTAAAAAATCATCTAAATCAATAGGCTCTGAATATGACTTAATTGCTACACTAATTATATAATTAATCAGTTGATGACTGGAAGTTAATTCGGAAAAGCTGTGAACATGGTGTTTGGGACTCATTGCCACAGATTGCACAGCCGGGCTGAACTCGCATTATTGTATAGGTATCTCATCGCAATGAGAAGCTGCAGTAGGCACGCCACAACGGACCAGCCCATAAAAAAAACTATTGCATATTCTGGCTGATACAACAAACCAGAAAAACACACAACAAACAAGAAAAACACACACAAACAAAAAAAACATCAGCAGTGCACCAGATTTTTCTTTCAACCAGGATGATACTGGTCAAATTTTAACCCAACCAGCAACGGGTCATATTTGTTCTCTGGAACCAGTATTCAAGTTTCGGAAAAACTTGGTCTTAGATTCTGATACTGACTGGCTACTTAAACCATCATTGTTTTGCATTTCCTACTGGTTCCTTTAATCTACATGTAATTATGAGGGTGATCAAATAAATTGAAAAAAAGGGTAACCAGTTTGTAACGAGACCCCTGACCCTGAATGGAAAAACGGACCCGCAATTTACGCCTGTACGGCCCTTATCTGGAGCGCTGCATCAGTATCATATTCTCCAGAAGCAGGAAAATTCTGATAAATTATTTAGACATTTTTTGAAGATTTATGCGCTGGTCAATTTAAGAAATAACTTAAATAGAAGAAATTTTATTTAAAAAAGAAATCTTCATATTTTTTAGATTTACTCCATTAAATATTGATATAAAATTTTGTCTTATAGGCCTCACAGGTAACTTTAATTGACCAACTTCCCACATCACGGGTCCTGGTGTATGAATGTCATTTGACGTGTCACCAGTAACAATTCTGAAAAAAAAAAAAACAATTCTGAATTTGATTGTTTGGTAATGTAATTATCATACCCAAGTGAACAACAGATATATAACTGGCCCAAACAGCTATTTATGTGCCGAGTTTGTATAGGCTGAGTTTGTCATGTGCCGAGTTTGCTATGTGCAGAGTTGTCCCAGAACCGGTGAAACGGCTCAGGGGTGAAACGACCCATGTCCATCACAAGTATTACTGTACGTGAGCAAACAGTGTACACTCAGATGAGCATGCATTCTGATCAGGGTGTACAGTGTTTATCATACAGCCTGCACTATGACCTTTATGCGCGAAACATCAATGTCTGGAAAAGCAAAGGAAAAGATCAAGGTTTCCCACATTTTAGGCACATTACTGTACCCTGTGTAAAAATGATAAGTACCCCGAGATACAAAACATTCAGCTCCTACAATCGCAAATAATTTTCTACTCACAAAACCATCAAAGTAATGTTACCCAGACTAAACAGATGATAAATGCTTTTCCCACAGATGAAAATTCGATTCTCACTGTCCCAAATATTCCCACTTTGTCCATGTGAATGAAACATTCGGTTCTCACTTTGTCCAAAAGATTCCCACTTTGCGCAGAGAGATTTACCTTTTTCATATAACACTCGAATCCCTTGTGCAATTCTAGAATTGTACCGGTACCGGTACAATTCTAGAATTGCGCAACAAAGTAGGAATTCCTACTTTGCGCAGGACAATTCTAGAATTGTACCGATTCTTACTTTGCGCTGAACATATACATTTGAAGAGAAATAAATACCTATTTTATCAACATGACTCATAAACTCGAGGTGAGATTAAATTGGTTGTTTCCCTTTAGCGCCCTTCAGTGACTAAGTGAGCAGGACATCGAGAAAATGAAAGTAGATGAAGTATCTGATGTCTAATTATTGCTGCTATAATCGAGATACCGATGTGCATAATCATTCAGTAAGTGCAACAGCAACATTGGTATGTACTTCGCAACGATATAACACCCGCACACTGTATTTCTAAATTGCAAATAAACAACGATATTTACAGAATTACCGAAAATCGGCTCGACCATTTCCGTAATTTAGTCGTTTTTCTCGAGCCCTACTTCTCCCTCTTGTCCCTCATTTCGCCCTGTTAGAGCTGGAAGGAGAAGTCACTTCTCCCTGCTTCCTGGGCCTAGGATGATCCCTGAAGTAACCATTCAGAATCAGATTCAGAGGCAAGTGCACTAACCACGGAGCTACCACACTCATATGAAACACTCACAAAAGTGAATCCGGGAAGTTTCGGCCCTGAGTCGTTTCGGCCGGGTCCTTTCGGCCTAAATTTGGACATGAGTCGTTTATGCTTATTTCGGTGGGTTGTTTTGGCCCAATTTTATTAGATAGCATTTTTCCTGTATGAAACAGTATTATTTAAATTTGGAATATTATTTAAACGCCCTGTCGCGTTATGTCATGGTTATGATAGCCCAAATAAAGTGTTTTAATTAATTTAATTTATTCAGCAGGATAACGGTTATATACTTTTCTTTCTACAGTGATTGAATTTGGAAACACAATCAGCAGGCAAAATCACATACATACATACATTTATGCCCCCCCCATCGGGGCTTGAAGAAAAAGATGGGCAGCATGATGCTTCCATGCAGAGCTGAAACAGACCGCACACAAATACTGGTAAACCGTTTAAAGGATCTAAGCCTGCCCAGGCAGAGAGGTGCGAGTTGACCAGCCCATGTTTATAAACCTTATTGGTTTCATTGGGCGACAGGACTTGAGATGTCATTTCATCTCAATGTCGGGTAAAAGTCCCGCAAAATTGGAAGCAGCATCTCCAAAATTACCTATACAGTGTTGACGGGGACGTTAAACCACAAATCAAACAAACAAATCGCCCTCGCCAATAATGGCTTGGAGAATAGATTGGGCTGCTTGATGCTTCCACGCAGGGTTGAAACAGACCGCACTTGAGTACACATAAAAAAAGAATAATAAAAAAATAAATAAATAAAGATTATATTAAATAATTATTAAAATACCTGTTCCATAAAGGTGATGCTGCCACCGGTCACACATGTCACACGTAACAGCATAGCTTCGGCCATTTACTTCCTTGTCACATGAGATGCACAATTCAGTCGTTTTGAAATTTACTTCGACAATCTTTATAAGCAATTTCAAAGATAAGTGCTGGGGTGGTGTCTCGGAGCACCTTATATACATTGGTCGCCGACATTTAGAAGACTTCAGTGGAACAAATTTTAAAGCATATCAATCATAACATTTTTTTTTTTAAAATTAACAGAACTGCCATTTCCCGCCGAACTCAAAGGGCTGCTAATTAAAGACGCTCGCATTTAACGTGTGTTTTCAAACTGTTACGTTAACGTAATTACACCGCCACATAGTTGATCAATTGTATACAAAAATAAGGGGATTAGCTAACTCCATCCAAAGTGATTAAGGGGTGATTGATTAAAGGGCCATTATCATGTGATGAAACAATTACTTCTTGCAAAGCCATGAACTTTAAAGTCTGTAAATAAATATATAACAATTGGGGTGTCATGGTGGCTGCAGAAGGTTCATAGTTTTGAAGACCATGATTAGACTGCACACTACTCTTGGGCAGGATTGTCCGAGTCTTTCTCTTTGGTGGATAATGACAAAATTATATAGGCGTATTTTCGTCATGTTGTATGTCGCTGTGTCTGCAGAATGTCCCCAAAGATTTTGAAGGTTTGTGAAATTCATCTCCATGGTATGATTAGACTGCACGCAAGCGCACAATGGTCTATTTCACATGCCACATACAGAAATGCATGGTGCCCATCCATTCTAAGGTTTTTTTTCTAAATAGCCCTGGGCAAACAGGCTTCTGCCGTTAGCAGATACTGATCACACGGCACTGACTTGCAGGATTTACTAGTATCAATGGCACGCACATTTTTGAGAACAGCATGCGAAATATTTGTGAAATGCAGCCTAATTATTTTATATGATCAGCCTTCATCTGTCTTTGTGATATATATCTTCAAATACTAAATAATGTATAAATCTGTTCATTGTGATCAGAGTCTGTGCAGTTTGAAAAAGCCCTCTTCTTTAAACTATTAATATCTGAACGCTGTAATTATTTTATAAGATCAGCCTGCATCTGATACCTTCAAAGACATTATAACCTATAAATCTGTTCATTGTGATCAGTCTACACAGTTTGAAAAAGCCCTCTGTTTTCTGACCTATTAAGGTATTAACGAGAGAAGATAGCAAAAAGCACAGGCTGATCTTCGACAAACAAAATATATATACATATGAATAAAGTGAGTAAAATATCAGGCCGAAACGACCCACCAATATGGCCGAAATGACCCACCCCCGAAATTAGGCCGAAACGACCCAGGTCGAAACGACCCGGCCGAAACGACTCAGGGACCGAAACGACTCAGGACCGAAACGACCCGCGACCACAAAAGTTTGTTCTAAAAGCAATAGTAAGGATTGTTATTGTGAGAGAAACTTAGAAGGGGAACTATCGAGTTTAGTCACCGTTAGGCCAAACAACCGATATCTTCATTTGGTACGAAACGAGTTGGTGCGAAATGTGTGATGGCTTTGTGCATAAGCTCTGACTTGACTTTTATGTATACCTTTCGTTAAATGAACGCCAAAACAAGGTCTGCTTTCTTTCAAAACATTGCTTAACAAAACTGGACGTCGTTTTGCCACAGGAACAACTGATCTACTGGTAAATCGCGCAAGAAATGTCAACATATTTTCGTTCTCGTTGTTTACCTTTTCGCCTGACGTCATCCGAGGCTAGCTGCACAAAGATCCGTTTCTGGAGGCAGTTACCTCCCCTCGCTTTCTCAATTTGTTTCGACGCGACAACCCTCTTTATGCGTCATAAGCGATCAAAAGGTTTCAACACTACTGAGGTCATATATGGCCGATCAGTTTACATATGCACACTTATGTGTAATTAAGCAGTTAACCAGTCAGTGTTTTTTGGTTTTTTTTTTTTGTTTTTTTTTTTAAGAAATTGACAACGACCCTTCTTGAATCTGCGAAACCTTCTTCTATAAGATACATTCAGGTACGGTGGCCATTAATAAAGACAAATACTTTACTCCTGCGACAGTTTCTTTCTTTCTTTCTACTTATACTGCGATCGGTCACATCTGACCATTACTCGCAGGTGTACATTACATACACACCAGGTTTGCAGGATGAAAGCATACACGGTAATCATATAATTACGGCAGGGGTCTTTAATCTGCAGAGGGCATGACTCTCCTGCATAAGGGGCCTCCAGTTAACGCCCCGATCCGAAGGACGGTGTACTTTATGACATTCCCGGACAAGGGCAGCAAAAGTAAACAACTCACAATATCATGCCCCAATATCATACACTGTAAAACAATAGTGTTAATTATACCTAAAGGCAGAGTAAAGTTTACACTAAAACTCGTGTGAATTCGAACCATACACCATTTTGGGTGTAAAATGTAACTTTGAGTAACAATACACTGATAACTTGTACAGTTTACTCAAAATTTGGTCTACCGCTGCAAATTTGGTGTTTGGTGTAACGATTCTGTAAAACACGTGTTAACTTTGGTATCAATTGGTGCTTGAAATAATTACACTAATTATGGTGTAAGGTTTGCTTTTTTTTTTTTTTTTTTTTTTTTGTTTTTCATAAATTTATTGATTTGCCTATTTACAATAAAAACCGGTGGGGTGTAAGGAGCCCCACACGGCCGACACCTTTAAAATAACAATATGAAACTTAACAAAGACCCAGAAAAAACGTTACACATCGAGATATAGAAAAATAAAAAATTGAAGAGAATATTGCAAAAGCCTAGCTAGTATATTTATCTTGAACACTGACATGAGGAAAGAAAATTGGAAAGGGATAGATTTGACTGAAATGAAAATGAACCTTATGTGCACACCATTATGGTGCACAGAAATACAAATATATGAAAATTAAGTTAATAAACCCTAGCCCTAACAGGTGTCGTAATTGATAGGTTAGTAATGATCTGACTCTTATGCAAATATAATTATATATATATATAACGAATAATGCCTACGAAAAATTAATGTGTGTTTTCAAAAAATACAGAAAAGTTAAGGGGTGGGGATTTTTCAGTCCTTCACTGGTGATCTGGCTGATGTCGCAAGCGTCGTACAACAATGTTGTCCGAGGCTCACGGCACCAGCGAGAAAAAAAAACAACCTGGGTCTTAAAGTATTCTTAATAAATGAATCCGAGGGAAAAACCAGCAGTAATTGTAATGGAAACAACGTTGACAATGACACTATGGATAAACGACGACAATAGACGATCACACACTGAAAAAAATGGGACACAAATTGGCTAGAATGTAAAAAGCAGTAGAAAAAGCTGGGGTTGGTATACGGTGTAATATGTGCTAGTTTGTGAACCTTTGCAATGTGTGGGGTAAAAATACACCATATATAGCCAGGGAGAGGAAAAAGCAAAAATAAACCTTATCTCTTTTTTATATATTGGACCCTGGAAATCGCTCTTTGACCTATTCTGAAGGGCAATGAAGGACTTGAAAACTACAGCCGCACGCCCCGGTGACGAAAGGCTCGGGTACCCTTCCCCACTAGGGCGCGAGACTGCGTTCATGTTAAAATAAGGGCTATTTTTTACTAAAGAAAAAATATTATGCTGCAGATGCTATTTGCAATAGAGTCAGACTCTACATATACAGGTTAGTACGATACATGAAATATTCACAAATGACAAGTACATTTTCTAGATCGTCAGACGGCTAGGCCAGTCTGAAACGAGAAAACTGTATTAATATGTGCATATATACAAATATGATGTAAATACAATATGTGGTTATAACGAAAGACGAAAATTGTATATCTTTTCAAATCTTCAGTCATACAGTCCAGCTGCAGTCTGAAGATGAGAAAAAATAAACAGGAATTTACAGGAAATTAATGAAATAGTAAATAATTTATGTTGGGCCTTTGAAATAATGACGTGGATATAGTTGTTGATTAAAAATGACTTTTTTAGAATTTGAATCAAAATTACAAAAAAAACTCCGTCCAAAATACACCAGTTTTTAATAAAAGAATACAAAGACATTAAATATTGATCTGCCAAAATTCTAAATTGTAATTTACTAAAAAATTGAGAAACCAAAGAAAAAGAAGTAATGTTTTTATGTTCGTGTTTAGCTAAATTTCGATTGATCCAGATAACATAACGCGATTCAGTAAGTAAAATTAGACAAATTTCGGTAATACGTTTTGGTAAATTTGGTAAGATGTGAAATCGAAAAATAAGTTCCGAAAAAGTTATCTGGTTGTGTGTAATTTCCCTGATTAGTTTAAGTAAAATTCTATTCAAAGGCACAACATATTTACATTCTAAAAACAAGTGATTAATGGTTTCGATTTTAACTTTACAAATAGGACATGTGTTTTCTTGACTGATTCTTTTATTGAATAAATAGTAATTTACATATATAATTTCGTGGATAATCTTCCAATAAATATCTCTGACTTCAGAATCAATACACGGTAAATACATATTTTTGAACAGAATTTTAAAGTTAATTTGGGGGTAAATATTTTGAAATTTGGGTCTGATATTGAGATTATTTAAGAGGGTTTCATAAAAAGTTTTAGTTTTCATGGTTTTAATCGAACTATTATCGTTGTTATTAGTGAAGTTTTTAAAAACAGAAAGAGAAATTTCATAAAAATGAGGTGGTGTATCGCCATGGGGGCAAGAATTCGAAGCCAAAGAAGGGTTAAATTTTCTAAGTTGAATGCCAATCCAATATTTAGCAAAATATGTCCACTTAGCTTCATAACCGTTAATCAATTTTTGTATGTGGGATAAATACAGAGCTTCGCATTTCAATTTAAAATTAGGAATATTTAGACCGCCGTTTAAAAAACTAAGGTACAGGGTGTCTCTCGCAACGGGTTCGAATTTTGAATTCCAAACAAATCTAAAGCTGGATCTAGTTAACAATGTAATATAATGGGAAGGGATTATGGCCGCAGAAGCGTAATATAATATTTTCGACAAACCAAGAGAATTCAAGATGGTAGATTTCCCTTTCAAAGACAGTTTTCTCAATTTCCAAAGATTCAATGTTTTATCAAATCTGAGATAAATTTTGGACCAAGTTTCATCGCTGTCTAAATTTTCTCCAAAATAATAACCTAATATTTTCAAGGATTTCACCCAACTAATACCAAAGGGGTGGTCAGATCGAGTTTTCCATTTACCTAGATACATTCCCTTCGATTTATCATAATTAATTTTCGAACCAGAAATTCTGCCAAACTGTTTTACCCAATAAAAATATAAATGAATAGAAGTGTCACTTGTCAATATACCAGTGCTATCATCAGCATAAGCAGAAAATTTAGATTCTAAGTTTGTTCCAGGTAATTTCAGTCCTTTGATTTCCTCTAAGTTTCGAATTTTATTTGCAAAAGAATCAAGACAAATTACATAAAGTAAGGGAGATAAGGAACAACCTTGCCTAACACCTCGTTTGAGTGGAAATGGTTCCGAAATGAAGTTATTTACAATTACTGAAGATGAAATGTCGGTATATAACAGTTTAACCCATTTCAAGAAGTCGTTGTCAAAACCAAAAGCTGTCAAAGTGTCATATAAATAAGACCAAGATACTCTGTCAAAAGCTTTTTCTTGATCCAAAGAAATGAAGCATGCTGATAAGTTTTTCTGTTCAATATAATCAATAATGTTTCGTAAAAGGTGAACATTGTCAAAAATCGAACGTCCTCTAATAGCACAAGTTTGATCCATATGTATAATCTTAGGTAAAACCTGACTCAGTCGACTAGATATGACTTTCGAAATAATTTTATAATCAACATTTAGAAGTGAAATAGGTCTATAACATTTCATTTCGTCGGCCCTAGTGTCATCTTTGCAAATCAGTGTGATATAAGAAAGTTTTTGACTATCAGATAATTCACCGTTTTCAAAAGCTAAGTTTATAACTCTACATAAAGTATCTCCAAGTATGTCAAAAAATGTAACGTAAAAGGAACTAGAAAGGCCATCACTACCGGGGGATTTATGTGGTTTCATATCTTTCAGGGCAGATAAGATTTCAGATTTGTTTATTTCATTTTTCAGGTAGTTGTTGTCAGAGGGATCAACTTGAGGAAGATTATCAAGAAAGAGAGAGTTTAATGAGGAGTCTACAGGTTCTTCAGTATAAAGCAGTTCATAAAATGATTTAAAACAGGTGAGTATATCTGATGATGATGAATATGATACATTGTTATGAGTGATGTTCTTTACAGTTTTACATTTGGATGTAGATGCTTCTTTCTGAAAGAAATAACTAGATGGTTTTTCATTATTTTCCAAATTCCTTGCCTTGCTACGTATCAAAGACCCTTTTGAAAGAGAAGTTTCAATTTCCTTCACCTTAGTTTTAATTTCATCTAAAAGTTTCAAATCTGAAGTCTGCTTAAGGTCCAAACGGTTGTATTTTTGTTTCAGAAGTTTCAATTCACCATACAAGTTCTTATTTTTGGATTTAGAATAATCTATGCAAAATAGTTTTATATTATGTTTCATATTGTCCCACCAGTTTAAATCAATATTTTCAGTTTTAGAAGTTATTTGCCAAAATATTTTGAAAGCAGAAACAAAAGCTTTATCTTCTAGAAGTTCATTGTTAAATTTCCAATAGGATTTACCAAATGTTGTACCAGCTCCATTTTGACAATTCAACTGCATCATAATGAAATCATGATCCGAACATGCACAAGGTATAGTATCAAAAGCTATCAAATTATTTTTCATGATAGAAGAAATATAGAATCTATCTATTCTAGTGCCAATCATATCGTAGTTAGGAAAGTTCTTTCTCATCCAAGTTACAGCCCGTTTGTTGGGATATAGGTGTCTAAAACAATCTACCAAGCTCATTTTCTCTATTAATGACTTGAAAGATTTTGACCCAATCATGCCTTTATCTAAGTTTCCACCAAGCTTATCTAAACTGGAGTCCATAATGAAATTAAAATCGCCACCAATGATAAGATTTTTTGCACCACAAAGATGTCTTGACAAACTGTGAATGAAATCCAATCTTTCTGTTGTATTAGTTGGAAAGTATATGTTGATAAGTCTGAAGTTTGAAATTCCTTCCCCTGAAAAATCTAAACGAATCAATCTGCCATAAATATCAGTATCAAAGTTCTCAACAACAAGTTTTGCATTGAAGAGAAAAATGGCTACTCCACATGAATCAGATTTACCAAAGTTCCATATGCATCTTCTATTTAGTTTAAAATTTTGTTCAATAGATCTAGCCAAAGTTACATTGTCAACATAAGTTTCTTGCAAAAGTAAAATATCAATTTTATTCTTAGTTGCAAACTCGAAAATCGAATCTTGTTTAAATTTGGACCTAAATCCATTCATATTTAAACTTACTATTTTCAGATTCATCTTGCCAAGTTGAATTATCTAAGATATGAAAAGGTAAAAGGGAAGTGTACAAATACCGAGTCTACACGATCTAATTTCCGAAGACATCCGAAGACGAAGTTAACCGAACTGTCAAAGTCATAAAAGTACAAAGTTACTGCAGGTATATTTTCCGATAATGTAATACCGAGAGAATAACTGAAGCGATTTAAGTAAGCTAAAAGATTTATACAGGTATATTGGAAAATCGAAAAACCAGCGAAGCGAGAAACAGAGTAGATTAAAATCAGACAGGTAAAATAAACCCGATACACTGCACCGCAGTGTATCAGGTATATTTTACCAGCCCTAGGCATAATACAAAACACAGGTAAAACGAATAGTTGAGACAAAATGTGAGCGAATTTATGTACATGTAGTGAGATGTTTTTACAAATATACATGTATAAATGTGGATTTTGAAACAAGAGAGTAAATCTAGAGCGAAAAAGGACTCTGTTTCCGCCGCCCCCCGCCAGTAAAGGCGAGGGATGACAAAAACAGAGAACCTCTATAACAAGAAAACAGTATTTAACATGTGATTTTTTCTTTTTCAGATGTATTTGTATGTCTGGTAAGTATTTGAAGACCAAGAATAAGACGAGAAAATAGCAAGAAAAGACTCCCTCCCTGTTGTCTCTTGTCCTAAAGGGCAAAAGACAACAGGGACAGAGAAACAAATATTTCAAGCTAACAGGTAAGTATAGACGACGGAAAAGAAATATAGAAAGAGGAGAAAGGTTCTCAGAAAGTGTAAGAAGAATAAGACAAAGACAGGCCCTAGAAGAGCCAGAATCCAAAGTCGTTGTCGATATTCGGTCCATGTTCGAATCTCCATTAGCATGTCTTAACCAGTCCATATCCATAATCATAATCCATTTAACAGTTCCGGTCGATAAGATTCACAAGTTGAGGAATCCATGAGACAGTGATCTCATGAATTCCCCTCCTTGTAAATCGGGTTAAGGGTTAAGGGTTCATACTGACCAGAAATGGGTGGGGTACGTGTCATTTTTTGGAAAAACAATTTTGTCCAAAAAACAAATTTCTATGAAAAGGCTTGAAGCCCAGTAGTTGTATTATTCAATGACAAGCATTTTAATGTATTACAGTGACAATAAGTGAATTTAGGAAATAAAATAGCTCACCTCATGTACTGTTTTTCTATTAGCGCCCAAATGGCTAGCTTTGAAAGTCAAGTCTGGAAATAAAAGGATCAAAACAAGGTCCATGTATCCAAGGACAATGTATGAGAATATAATTTCCCAAAAGTCAAGCATAAAAGAAAAAACCTGAATTTAAAACTGCAACTGTCCATAAAATTTTCCAAATTATCAGCCATATTTGTGTGTGTAATGTAGTCCCTAAAAAAGGGTATGGAGACCAGTATTTGTTATGAGTTAAAAAAGCATAGTTGTCTCCCCTGAAATAATATCTTTTATTTTCATGTAAACATGGTAAATGCTGGTATGTTTGGCAATCATATAAGAAAATTATACCTACAATAAATACCTAGGAGATGGTAGCTTAAATTTGTTGGATATATTGCTGGCAAGAATCATTCATATCTTACACTAAGATAACATTATGTCAATCACTAGGCTACTGACAGCAGTGTTTTCCTCAAACATTTATTTGGAAAATGCCTGACCTTTATGCAAAGTTGCAAACAGTGTAGGCCCTGATCAGAGACTGCATTCAGTGGCATCTGATCTGGACCTTGCTGTTTGCCAATTACCCATTTTTGGGTTTGGAGTACAAAATGGGTTG
Organism: Lucinisca nassula; assembly: GCA_963580285.1. Classification (NCBI taxonomy): domain Eukaryota; kingdom Metazoa; phylum Mollusca; class Bivalvia; order Lucinida; family Lucinidae; genus Lucinisca; species Lucinisca nassula. Next base: position 36,988,859 of record OY757019.1, read on the forward strand.
CACATTTCCAGGACATGCTTATGTATACATGTACGTAATGGGTTAACCAGCACACTGGACATTCTTTTGCTAGAAACTGACAACTGCCCTTCTTGAATCAGTGAGAAAGAATGTTGCCCGAGCTAACTCCACAAAAGAGTGTTATTGACCCCGGCAGGTATTGCGAGTCTGCGTCCTCCTGATCACCAGTCAGACGTGCATCCGACTGAGTCAGAATCAGCTACCCAGTCCGGCTAAATCTGGAGTGTATGTCATATACACCTGCGAGTAATGATCAAATTAGGACCTATAGTAGCAGTATGCCACACAGTGGCTTTTTCAGGATACAGTTGAACATCACTTTCACTATGTTGATAATCGGGAATTGCAGTCTATTTTTAAATACATATAAAAATAGGAGTGTATGATGTATTTGTGCATCACTTGACACCAAGCCATCTTTGAATGTTGACCTCATGTGAATGCATTTATCCGCAATGCGCATCTTTTGGAATGACATTCTTGTCAGTATCAAGGCTAGTATTGTAATATATGTACATGTCTTGGTACGTGAAGACATTAAATTTTGGTAAACAATGGTGTTTTATGTTTTTATGGGGACGCGTTTTCTTGTACCAAAATAAAAGTCAAAACACAACTGAGACTTGTTTTTAGATAGATAGATAGATTGATATGGAGCGTAATAGCTCAGTGGTAACAAAGCACTTGCCAGCCCCCGTTCACAGGGGCTTGAAGAAATATATGGGCTGCACGATACTTCCAGGCAGAGTTGAAACTGATCTGCAAACTATTACTGGTAAGCTGCTTACAGGATCTAAGCCTGCCCAGGCAAAGCAGCGCGAGTCAGCCCGTCCATGCTTATAAACCCTATTGGCTTCATTGGGCGGCAGGGCTTGAGATGTCGTTTCATCTCGAAGTCGGGTAAAAGTCACACAAAATTGGAAGCAACGTCCCCTCAGGTGCAGTGCTGGACCCACACTGGCCACCGCCTCTTGCATACCGTGCAAACACTCTACCGACTGAGCTACCAAGCCACACAGTCGACCTGTGTACACCTGTGAGTTATGGTCAAATGTGACCGATCACAGTATAAGTGGAAAGAAAGGAAAGAAAGATAGATTTGTCTAAAAAACAAATGTCAACTTTTAAACACAACTAGTCCAATCCACCGTACTTGTTTACAGCTGGTCATGTGTTATTTGTTTTGTGTGATGTACTCGAGCGTAACAAATGTTTGTATTGCAAATATCTACCTTTCTGAAGGCGATCAGATTATGGAAAATGCTTATTGTGGTACTTTAAGCAATATGTTTTTGAAATGCAAGAATATTTACCTTGATCATGTTTAGGAAACACACATTTTATTCGAAAATTATCTCGCACACGTTGTTTTGACAGCATGAAAATATAACAGGAAGTGCCGCACAACTCCAACTTCCGATGCAACCGCCGAGATAATGAAATCCCGTATTTTTCATTATTTCCCAACCAAAGATATAAATTTAAAAATTTGTTGCAAGTTCTATTGTATTTTACTTTATTTTCATCATTTGTAAACAAAAATTTAAACAGAATGGAAAAAAATCCGATCTTTACCTACAGCTCAGCATGGCGGCGGAGCAATATTTTGGTGATTAGTCCTCGAAAAACTCGTGAAGAGTTTGACAAGGCGAAAATAGCAAATTTTAGTCGTCGCAGGGCCCAATTTGAATGTTTGATAACAATAACTTCAAGCTGTGATCGTTGCTCAAGTGTTAATCGCAATACAGAGGATATGCTTCTGTAACTACGGTACGTCTTTTTACATTCCACTGCAATGAAAGACAGCTAAAGTAGGATCTGAAAGTTTTGTTTACATTTTTTCATGAATGACGTATGGCCGCCATGAAAATATTGGTAAATGTTGTATGAAGAAGCTCATTATTTTCAGTTTTAGAACGTGTGTTAAGCCATAATACTCTCATACATTGCACTTCAGATACCCATTTTATGACTGTAGTATTTTTTGTGGCTGAAAAATAAAGTTTTATATGACTTTGAACGCAAATGGAAAAACCTGCATTATTTCAAGTTCTTTTTCTTATGAGTAAATTAATGGAACTGTTATGTAGTTAGGAGTCATGTAACTGGAACATTTATTAATGTGTTAACAGAAAATTTTTTCACCCCCATTGTTTTGGGAAGAAATTCTGGTGTCGTCTTCAACCCTTCCCCACCCACTTTTTTGCATCACTATAAACCCTTAAACCCAACTACTAACCTCAGAGGGTCCGGAGACAAGGACCTGGCTCTCGCCGTCTTAGACGGCTTGATCCAGGTACTCTCCTCTCCGGACTCCCTGTCCCTCTTCAGACTAGCATCTCCCTCCTCCTCCATGGGGAGCTGCTGCTCCGGATCCGGCGACCCACCCCCAGAAGATCCAGTGTCCCCCTGAGGGGGAATCTCCCCAGCATCTGGGTCCAAAGACCCAGAAGCTGTGGCAGCATCTGGGTCCGAAGACACAGAAGCTGTGGCCACCGGCTCCTCTGGGGCAGGGGGCGACGCCGGACCGGGATCAGCAGCCCTACCAGGAACACCTGACACAGACTGACTGACAACATTTGAGTAGGCAGAGTTTGGGCACCTTTGCCTTACGTGACCTATGTGCCTGCATTTTAAGCAGTACGGCGGCCGGCCGGCCATCGTGAGTAAGACAGACTGGCCCGAATTAAACCGGACAAGGTGCGGAATCTGTTGTTTCCGCAACTCGTCCGTTTTAATTCGGACCTCCCTCGCGCCGTTTAGCGTCACTAACTTTTCATGTGAAGTTTTCAACATGGTAATATCCAGTACTTCGCCATAGTCAGACATGATCTCCCTTATAATACTGTTGTCGAAATAGATGGGCAGCCAATGAACCCTGACAGTTAGGATCTGCTCCGTCATTTTCATCACAAGAAATTGTCCGTTGTTCACTGTTATCTCTTTCAAAGCCATAAGCCTATCAACCGTGTCGTGGTATCTGAACAATATAGAGTAAGAATTGTCCGAAGAACTAACCTTGAATATGCCTCCGATTTCATCCGGATCAATTCCACCCTGTATCAAACCATTGAGTAGTTCTCCGTATGACATCCTGAACCTCGGATCACTGGGTACCAGTCGCACTGTTCGTTCCAGCCTGTCTGTATTTATGTAATTGGCCTCCAAACCATGAAAACGAACTTCTGGGTTCATGTTGAACTGGAAGGAAACTAACGCTAACGTTAGACAACTATATATATATATATATATATATATATATATATATATATATATATATATATATATATATATATATATATGTATAAAGGACTTGCCTTCGCGGTCCTGTAAAACCTGGTTACAGAAAAAACCGTATATCACGGTGTAAGGTTTGCTACTAATTAGGGTAATTTTAGTCATACTACAGGGTAACATTTTTTGGAGAGCGGTGTAACTGTTAAAATTACACTTTTTTACTTTAACTAAGTATCGGTGTAATATTTCTTCAAATGATGGATACTATTCTGTTATGTTCAGTATAAAAAAGTAATTCCACTCTGAAAGCGTTATCTCTCCAGCTTATCGGTGCTTTGCTGCACCAATGCTGGTGTTTTGTTTCATCGTAACGTAAGTTAACGTTTCTTGTCGAATCGTGTAACTAGTCGTATAAGATGCTTTATATGTACGACATATGTAATTTTGTTCCTCTTTCGTGTCATTTAGCTCAAAACGGCATAAATATCATACAAATTTTATAATTATTTATAGTGATTATAGGGTTGTAACATGCGTAATGAAAATCCTGCTATATAAAATTAAAATAAGTTAAACTCCATTTCAGTATAAACACAATTTCTATTTAATAAAGAATTTATGCAAAATCTAATGAAAAAAAAAAAAAAAAAGATTTTTACACCAGCATTTCACGGAAGCTCTAAGATTACCATTGAAAAATGGTAACTGATACACTAAAAGAGTGTATCACAGGTACCCTAAGAAAGGGATATTAGAGTATGATAAGTTATATACCAATGAAAAACAAAAAAAAAAAAAATAAATAACTACACTACACAAATGTACACTGTGATGTAGCTCGTCTTAATTACTGGTGTAATGTTACACCTACTAAATGAAGGAAACATTACACCCGGAAACGTTTCCTTCAAAATATGATGGCATATTTACACCGGTAATGAAGATCACTTATACTATGTTGTAAACTTTCCGTCGATTTTCAGATGCGTAATTTCACCATTTATCTGGATAAATAGCCGGCTATTCGGTAAAAATTACCGAGCATACAATGGAGCTAGCTTACACAAAAACTGGTGGCTGCTCAGCTGCCACCAGTTTTGGTGTAATGTTTCCATTATTTTTAACAGTGTAGGTACCAGTCCTAAAGTGATGCCATGAAAATTTCATTTTTTCCTTGAACTATTCCCCAGTGAAATAGTCTTCCCTCTTCCGTGGTGAATGCTTACAATGCAGAGGAGTTGAACGAAGCCCGTACGGTGTAAGATTGAGATTCAGAGGTATGCGTTTTAGCATACCACTATTATTCAGATTGTAGATAGTTTTAAGGACTCATCCAGTGACTTCTCTATTTTTTTAAGCTTAATTCTAAATTTAGCTTCGCACCCAACTGAGGTAATGGCCAAATGTGACCGACTTAGTATAGGAAGATATATAGATATATAGATAGATAAGGGAGAGAGTGGCCGTAGAAAACATTTCCTGATCAATCTCAGGAACACAAACTCCCTACAGGCGAGGACTTTGGTAAACCACGAGAAGCTAATACACAAGCTGCATGGCTATGGTGTCCATGGCAAAACCTTGTCCTGGATCAAGGCTTTCCTTAACGCTACGTCACAGACTGTAGTCTTTGAGGGGGGATTGCTCAGAGGAGGTACCAGTAACATCAGGTTTCCCCCAGGAATCTGTCCTCGGACCAATCCTCTTCCTGGTCTACATAAATGACCTGCCAGAAAGGGTAAAGTCTCAGGTAAGACTTTTCGCCGACGACACGGCAGCTTACCTCGCCATCAGCAAGCCTGCTGAATCCAAGCATCCACAGGACGACCTTGACACCCTCCAAGAATGGGAACTCGACTGGAATATGGAATTTTATCCATGTAAGTGTCAGGTCATTCGGGTAACACGTTTAAGATCACCCGTCTTAACCCAATATACCCTACATGGCCAAACACTTGAAGTTGTACCCTCTACCAGGTACCTGGTTGAGGATATGTCTAATGGCCTGTCCTGGAAACCCCATATTACAAGAATAACTAACAGTGCCAACAAATCCCTTGGGTTCCTGAGAAGGAACATCAAGGCCAAAAAGCCCTGAACTCAGGGAGATAGCTTACAAAGCTATCGTCCGCCCCCAACTGGAATACGCGGCACCAGTCTGGGACCCCTACACCCAGGAAGATATCCAAAGATCGAGATGGTCCTTAGACGGGCGGTTCGATGGGTCCTTGGTGACTATTCTCCTTACTCTAATGTCTCAGACATGCTGGGAAGGCTAGGATGGCGCACTCTTGGACAACGGCATGCTGAATCTCGTCTGGTCCTTTTCTATAAGATAGTTCATGGCCTGGTTGCAATCCCTCTCCCTACATCCGTCATACACCTCACTCGTTACTCTCGGACAACCCACTCATTGGCTTTCAGACAACTATATGCAAGAACTGACTACTACAAATACTCATTTTTCCGTCGGCAGTGGAACAATCTTTCGGCCAGTACTGCGGCCCTGACAAATTTTGACAGCTTCAAACTGGCTGTCGGTCAGACGGACCACCACAGACCTGTAATCTCACTCCCTACATGCGCCATACCCCTCAATCGTTACTCTCGGACAACCCACTTAATGGCTTTCATACAACTATATGCAAGAACTGATTACTATAAATACTCAATTTTCCCGTTCGCAGTGTTACAGTGGAACAACCTTTCGGCCAGTACTGGCCGCCCCTTGAGGCACGTCGTGAGCAGTCCTCTTTAACCTTCTATAAGATACACTCTGATATAGTGTCTATGGATAAAGATAAATACTTGACCCCTGTGCCAGATTCAACACAAACAAGGGCATCAAAAGTAAATAACACACAATACCGTAGGTACCTGGCCTATAGTGATACCCTAAAACATTCCTTTTTCCACAGACATATTCCTCAGTGGAATAGTCTTCCCTAAACTGCGGTAGATGCCAAGTAGAAGTAAAACAAAGATCAGGAATTGATACAATTAACTTAATCCACCCATAAAAGACACCAAAGGGAAAGAAATACAAACACTAAGCGACCAGACCATAATGGAAACCTAAACAAAGTAAGGCCATAAGGACAGTTACTTTCCCACAAAATGGCCATATGGCCATCCAAAATTAAAAGACACAAGTGATACCCACAGTAAGTAACAAACAACAACAAAAATAAATCGCCACATAAGAGCTGCCTTGGAACGGTCAGTGGAAGATTTCCACTGGGGGGGGGGGGGCTTAAATCGATTTTACGTGGCCACAATCCTCGCCCTTACTTCCGTCGCGATTTAGACAAATAATTTGTTCAGTCCGCATGAAGGCCTCCTAACTCATCAGTGCAACATCTCCGTGAACACAAAAATCAAAGAACCACAGAGGTGAGACAACGGTGAGGACTCGACAGCAAGAAACCACTGAAATGCTGGAGCAAAAGAAAACCAACAGTTAGACTCCGATGAGCCCGACCAGAGACAGAGCATCAGGCACCAACCAGCATTATCTCTCTAATTCTCAATAAGCCTTTACGTTGGAGCCGTCATAGAATCTGAGGCCTGACCCACCGGCGTGCAATTAAAGAGGGAAGCAAAGTTGCCAACCGTGATTGGGTTAATTACCATGCATGCAGTCTGTCGTATAATATCCATGTTGTACCCAATCTTTTTATATCGAAGAATGATTTTACGAAATTGGGTGCTGAAGTCATTGCGGTTATATATTTTTCTGAATTTATATACTAAGTCACCATAAAATTCGGGTTCCGATAGACCTTGTTGCAGAAGAGATTTAAGTCCAATATTGAATTTTGAAATTAAATCAGAATGGCGTCTATAAAATTTTGAAAAGGCTTTGCGTAGTTTATGGTACCGATAACCCTGATTAAGGAGTTTAGCCGTTAATAATTTATTACGAGTGTTGAAGTCAGTTACATGACTACACACTCTAGCAAATCGAATTAATTGCGAAATATAAACGCCATAGGATGGCGCACGAGGAACATCACCATCCAAAAAAGGAAAATTTACAATCTCAAAATCAAAGTCATCGCGTTTATCATAAATTTTGCACGAAACAAATCCATCTACAATAGATAGATGTAAATCCAAAAACGGGGCCTCGGTATCAGAAGAATTTGCTTTATTTAACTGAAGTTCTAGGGGGTAAATCTGACTGATCAAACCATCAAAATAGGTATTATCAATATTTAATAAATCATCTAAATATCTAGAAGTAGAGCTAAAAGCTTCAATAATTTCAGATTGGTTATCAATGGAAAGCGACAAAATGAAGTCTCTTTCATAACAATACAAGAACAGACCAGCCACAAGAGGTGCGCAATTAGTACCCATCGGAATACCCACAATTTGTCTAAATAACTTAGTACCGAATCTAATACATGTATATATATTGTCAAGTAGAAAGGTGAGGGCATCACACACTTTCCAAGTCCGCAGAGGAGTTCAAAGCCAGTACAGTATAGATTGGGACTCAGAGGTATAGTACACCTCTGTTAATCAGATTGTAAATAGTTTTAAGGACTCATCTGGAGTCCTCTCCTTTTTTATAGCTAAATTCTAAATTTAGCCACCCACCCAACTGAGGTAATTTCCGACTCAGTATAGATAGATAGATAGATAGATAGATAGATAGATAGATAGATATCGCTCACACGGTTGCATTTTTCTTTTGACAACAGTTTGCTTTGTTTGTTTGATTTGAGATATTTAAAGTCCCCGTCAACAATGCATAGGTCAATTTGGAGACGTTGCTTTAAAATATCAAATAACAGGGCCTTTTGGTTAAAGAACAGAAGGATCTTAAGGTTGTCCCAATATACCGTAAGTCTATGCAAAACAAGTGAGTTCCAGGGACTATAATTTGAACCGCTTCAGTAGATGTCTACTAGATGACGTTTAATGTAACCAAATATCAGAGGCCAGGGCGCTCTGGTTTCAGACAAGAAGATTTTAAAGTGTTTTTTATCCTATATAAGTATATGTAAAACAAATGGACCCCGCGATGGGGCCATAGTTGGTTCAATGACAATAAGTTGAACAATCTAGGTAGAGTAGAGGTCAACTAGATATGCATGTCATATATCAAACTCAGAAAAGAAGAAAAATAATTGTTTCTATTATACTGACAGATGTTATACAAGAGATATTTGAGGCACGTCGTGAGCAGTCCTCTTTTACCTTCTTCTATAAGATACACTCTGATATAGTGTCTCTGGATAAAGATAAATACTTGACCCCTGTGCAAGCTTCAACTCAAACAACACACAATACCGGAGGTATCTGGCCTATAGTGATGCCCTAAAACATTCCTTTTTCCCCAGACATATTCCTCAGTGGAATAGTCTTCCCTCAACTGCGGTAGATGCCAAGACCGCAGAGGAGTTCAAAGCCCGTACAGTGTAGATTGGGACTCAGAGGTATGCGTAAATAGTACACCTCTGTTAATCAGATTGTAAATAGTTTTAAGGACTCATCTGGAGTCCTCTCCTTCTTTTTTATAGCTAAATTCTAAATTGAGCCACCCACCCAAGTGAGGTAATTACCGACTCAGTATATGAAGATAGATAGATAGATAGAGATAGATAGATAGATAGATAGATAGATAGATAGATAGATAGATAGATAGATAGATAGATAGATAGATAGATAGATAGATAGATAGATAGATAGATAGATAGATATCGCTCACAGGGTTGCATTTTTCTTTTGACAAAAGTTTGCTTTGTTTGTTTGATTTGAGATTTAAAGTCCCCGTCAACAATGTATAGGTTATTTTGGAGACGTCGCTTCCTAATATCAAATGACAGGGCCTTTTGATTTTGGAACAGAAGGATCTTAAGGTTGTCCCAATATACCGTAAGTCTATGCAAAACAAGTGGGTCCCAGGGACTATAATTTGAACCGCTTCAGTAGATGTCTACTAGATGACGTTTAATGTAACCAAATTATCAGAGGCCAGGGCGCTCTGGTTTCAGACAAGAAGATTTTAAAGTGTTTTTATCCTATATAAGTATATGTAAAACAAATGGACCCCGCGATGGGGCCATGGTTGGTTCAATGACAATAAGTTGAACAATCTAGGTAGAGTAGAGGTCCACTAGATATGCATGTCATATATAAAACTCAGAAAAGAAGAAAAATAATTGTTTCTGTTATACTGACCAATGTTAAACAAGTGATATTTGGCCCCAGGGCTATGATCTGAACAATCTTGGAATAAGTCCACTAGATGAAGCTGTGTACCAAAAATCAAAAGCCTGGGCCTTCTGGTTTCAGACAAGAAGTTTTGTCAAGGTTTTCCTGATATGGGTCTATGTCAAACAAGTGAGTCCAAGGGCGGGGCGATTTTTTACCAGGAGCTGTAATATGAAAATTTTTGATAGAAGTCCATTAGACGTGGCTACATACCACATACATGTATCAAATCAAGGACCTGTGTCTCCCTGAAGATTTTTAAAGGTTGTTGTAAAACATGTGGGGTCCTGAGCGGGGCCATATTTGGCACAAGGGCTATAATTTGAACAAGCCTGCCAGAAGCTACTTTTAGCCCCAGCGCTATAATTTGAACAATGTAGGTAGATGTTTATTAAATGAAGCTGCATACCATATATCAAAGACATGGGTCTTCTGTTTTCAGACAAGAAGATGTTTTAAATGTTCCCTATATGCCTATGGAAACATATTGGCCCCTTGGCTTCCCCATTCTTGGCCCCAGGGCTATAATTTGAAAATATTGGCAGAGTTTCACTAGACGAAGCTATAATTTAAACATTTTGTAGAGGATCATTAGGTGAGGCTACATACCAAATATCAAAGACATGGGCCTTCTGGTTTCAGACAAGAAGATTTTAAGGTTTTCCCCTATAAGGTTCTATGTAACATGTGAATCCTAGCGCGGAGACAATTTTGACCATAGAGCTATAATTTGAACTTCTTCTGTAGCAGGCCATTAGGTGAAGCTATATACCAAATTTCAAAGACCAGGTCTTATGGTTACAGACAAGAAGATTTTTAAACCTTTCCCTATAAGGGTCTATGTAAGACATGTGACCAATAGGGCGGGGCAAATTTTGAACCCAGAGCTATAATTTAAACAAGTTTTGTAGAGGTTCATTAGGTGAAGCTACATACCAAATATCAAAGATCTTTGCCTTCTGGTTTCAGACGAGGAGACTTTTTAAATGGTTTTGCCATTTTCCCCTATTTGATTCCATGCGAACCAGAGTTCTGCATATAACATAATTCTTTGGGACCACCAACGATTATTAGGGCCCCGCACTGAAAGTGTGGTTGCCCTATAGTAATCACTCTGTCCGTCCGTCTGTCTGTCTGTCTGTCTGTCCGTCTGTCCGTCCACAAATTTTTACTCCTCTGATAGCGCTGCCGGGGCCCTAGTCAGTTTCACTGACAGCTCTAGTTTCTGTCAATTTTGATTAGAATGCATCCAGTGATTTAGGAGGAAATGTTCTTCAAAGGAAACTGTGAACGGACGATGTTACAGATGACGATGACGGACGGTGATTTACCGCGATAGCTCCCCTGGAGCCTTCGGCTCAGGTGAGCTAAAAAGGGCGCACAAAAATAGCTCGTAGACAATGCTACATGTAAGCACATAACTTCTAAGGCTGATGAAATTTGAAAAATGTAATAATCAAAAGTGACATGACAGTCGAGCAGAGGAAGAAAAGGAGAAAATGTCAATTCAAAATTGTCACCAAAGTAGAAGTAAAACAAAGATCAGGAATCGATACAATTAACTTACTCCACTCATCAAAGACACCAAAGGGAAAGAAACACAAACATAAAGCGACCATACCATAATGGAACCTAAACAAAGGAAGGCCATAAGGACAGTTACTTTCCCACAAAATGGCCATATGGCCATCCAAAATAAAAAGACACAAGTGATACACACAGTAAGTAACAAACAACAACATAAATAAATCACCACAGAAGAACCGCCTTGGAACGGTCAGTGGAAAGATTTCCACGGGGGGGGGGTGCTTAAATAGATTTTACGTGGCCACAATCCTCGCCCTTACTTCCGTCGCGATTTAGACAAATAATTTGTTCAGTGCACATGAAGGCCTCCTAACTCATCAGTGCAACATCAGTCCCGTAAAACAATACAGCCTATTCCAAGTCAAGTGAGAGTAGCAGGCAGTCAGGATATGTCACATTACATGACCCACTTATGATTCAACAATGGTGTGCAAAGCTTCAACAATTAAAGATGGGAGTCAGGCACTGGTTAATACTAGAGTTCTCAAACCCTCGATTCCTCCAGTAATCAATGGCAGGAAGCAAGTAGAGTATGTACACTCTGCTTCCCTGCCTTTTCATGACTTCTGTGTCTGGACTCCTGTCTTGCCACTTAATCTTGTTTTAGGACAACTTATGTGGAAGTGATTCAGTCTTTTTGGTGTACCGTTGGTAAACTGTCCATGTTTCGCATGCATATAATAGTGTTGGTAGCACCACAGCTCTGTAAACTTTCAGCTTTGTGATAAGTAGAAGTAAAACAAAGATCAGGAATCGATACAATTAACTTACTCCACCCATCAAAGACACCAAAGGGAAAGAAACACAAACATGAAGCGACCAGACCATAATGGAAACCTAAACAAAGGAAGGCCATAAGGACAGTTACTTTCCAACAAAATCGCCAAAGGGCCATCCAAAATAAAAAGACACAAGTGATACACATAGTAAGTAACAAACAACAACATAAATAAACCGCCACAGAAGAACCGCCTTGGAACGGTCAGTGATAAGCCTGATTCCACTTCGATCCCAAACACTATTACGTAATTGACTAAATGCTGCCCTAGCTTTGGCAATGCCGGCATTGGTTTCTTCATCAATGTGCACGACTCTTGATAATGTCCTTCCAAGGTAGGCGAACTTGTCTACTGCGTGCAATCTCTGACCTTTCACTGTGATGGTGGGCTGCTGGCCTGGCAAGGCTTGCCGGGTGCTGGTTGATAAACGCCTTGATATTTTTATGCTGATTGTGAGGTTATAACTGTATAACTGTCACAGGAGTCAGATACTTGATCTACACCGTTTTGCACACTCTCTTCTGTTGATGCACTGTGTGCCATGTCACCAGCAAAGAGTAACTCGTCTAGTACATGTCTGCATCCTGGGTTTGGCCTGCACCCTTCATATGCTGTGAAACTACCATCAAAGATATACCTAATACATATAGAAATGCGACCTAGCGCACGACAAAATCTACAATAAGACATATGCGCCCAGCGAAGACTCAGATCAGCCTGCGCATCCGTATAGGAAGTGGGTACCTTGTTAGCGCAACTCCTCTCACAGTTTTAGAGTGATCACTTTGCAGGTGTTTTCATATAGGTCTGAAGATGTGCATGTGTTTTTTTTATACTCCTAAAATTATTTCTTACACTTCGTCTTTTTTAAATTAGCCATTTTTTGAGGCCTAATAATGTTAACGTTTATAGGGAGTGGGTACCTAGTTAGCGGGGAGATGAACAGATGCTTAAAACTCATCAAATAGATTTTGTGTTTCAATAATTTTGGGCCAAGATGCCAGCTATGAGTTTAACTTCTTTTTAACATGTCTGTTCTTTTTTATTATTGACCATTGTCATGCGGGGGTACCTGATAAGCAGTGCTTTTTCACTTTTTTATTTTTTGTGTGTGTGCGTTTTTCTCTTCAGGGAGACCTGGATTTCATTGTCATACTCGTCAAACCATTCTTGGTATTCACAAGATTTTTCGCCCCAGCCCACAGGAGCTTGACGAAATATATGGGCTGCATGATGCTTCCACGCAGAGCTGAATCTGGCCCGCACACTAGTACTGGTAAACCGCTTAGAGGATCTAAGCTGTCCAGGAACCGCGGTGCGAGGCGGACCGTCCATGCTAATAAACCATATTGGTTTCATTGGGTGACACGGCTTGAGATGTCATTTCATCTCAATGTCGGGTAAACGTCCCAAAAGATTGGAAGCAACGCCTCCAAAATGACCTTTACAGTGTCGACGGGGACGTTAAACCTCAAATCAAACAAGACAAAAATGGTCCTTGGAAATCCATTGCTGAAGAGTGAACGCTGTGTCTGAAGACTGCCTAGTTCTCTTCTGGATCGTCTGAACTGAGATTATTGCATCTAATCGTCTAGAGATATCCTTGTTGAAGTCTTGCCTCTTGTTGTCTTGTTTCAGCTTAGAGACAACCAGTCTCTTTGGCACTTACTTGAGTGAGGAACAGGGGAGAAAGAGGAAAATGAATGCGCGAATAGAAACTGAAGAAATAAGAAGATTCCCCCTCTACCCTTACCTGCTGCAAGGGGATGGCCTTAGGGTATATTTTCCTTTATATATACCTTTTATAAAAATAAAGGTAAAGGTATGTTATGTGTACTCATTAGAATCGCCTCATTGAGGCAATTCTAATGAGTGCACACACCGTACTTGTTCAAGATAAAATTAAACAAACACCATGCACTAAATTAACCTAAACTCATGGTTATCTGGAACTATGAGAAGAATTCTCCAGGGGCCTCAGAGTGACTTCGAATTCGCCATGGTAAACGAGCCATCAGTGGTCGAGTCTTTGGAGATTTCGCTGTTTTTACTTTCCAAGTTTAAACCACAGATAAGACTAAAGCGGGAGTATTTTGGTAGTATTTTTTCGTTTGCTTAATACATGCACCCAATTTCAACACTTTCTGTACTAAATGGAATCTTCCACCTTATGTGGTGAAAATTCCGCTATTACATGTACGACCGGCTAAGGGATTAGTCTTCATTTTAAAACATTTAAACGGCTTCAGTTTTACTTTTCGTATTTTCTACACCAAGTGTCCTCTGGTAAAGTCTTTAAGACCACTTTTGAACCGTCCCAAAGATGATCTTAATATAGGAAATTTACTATATATATATATATATAATAGGAGTTCAATGAAGGAGTAGGCTTCGGTAGCTTAGTCATATAGTCGATAGCGAATCTGACTGACTGCTGATCATGAGGTTCTATACCTGCTGGTGTCTGAAACGTACCTTCGCGGAGATTGATCATGAAATCTTTTCTATGGCAATTCTCTCCCTTCCGCTGATTTAAGAAGGACAGTTATCATATTCTGCTGAAAGAATGTACATTGTACTGGTTAACCGCTCATGGAACATAAGCCTGACCATGAAGTGTGGTTAGATATAACCTAAATATTGTTGACTGGGCTGTAAAACTCCAAACGGAAGGTTCAGTCGTTTTAAGAAATTTGATTCGAAAATTGACCTTTCTGCAATCACTGAAGAACGCAGCATCAGATCTGGGTATATAGGCAAAAAAAACAACAACAACATATTTCACTTATATTCCAACTTTTGTCAATGACTCTCGTCTAACCCACTAGGCCATGTCCATAAGCCCACTTATATAACCATTACTGTTTTGTTTTATATCTGTCTTTATGTTTATATTCCAAGGGACACGACTCTAATTGTTTCACTGTGGGCATGTTTTTGCATTGGCATGATGGTATTAGTAACTTTCCAAGTGAGACCAAATCAATTTTAGCTTAGTTTATAATAGCAGACTTCACACGATAAGCAATGTAAGGACTAAAGATCATAAACAGCTAATTCTTTTGTCTATAAGCAGTGCCACCACCGTTTAATATGTAGTCGATATATAATTTCAAATTTTAAGAACCTCGAATGTCTTGCACATCACACCAAATTAGATGAAAATTTTTTAGACTAGCTTACCCTCCATGACGTAGGCAATTTGCATGCGTCTTCAAGCGGTTTCTCGGTGAGGAACCGCCAATTGCAGATCTCTCTCTCTCTCTCTCTCTCTCTCTCTCTCTCTCTCTCTCAATTCTTTCTCAATCTGCCTTACTTTTCCCTTCAAACACGTTACTCTAATGTTACTAGCCTTCCTTCAACCTCTCCACAAAGCGAGGTCAATACAATGTGTTCTGATGTCAGACAACTATAAAACATTAACCTGTTGGAATCGTCCACGTAATAGGATATCCCATTTCCTATTTCAGGGGTATCGGGCTGTTTTGTATGCTGAAACATATACAAAACCATCATGTACTTTAAGCAAAGAATGAAGAACCTCATCAGACACCGCGTTCTGTACACATATCAGAAATATTCAACCGAACGCTGTCAGGTGGCACTACAGTACAAAAAATCTCCTTACTCACAATGTAAATTGGGGCATATTCCATGTTTTACCACATTTCAACAAGTCTAGAGTTTCCATAATAAGGCACATAATTTGACAGGAATACCATTTACCTTCCAGAAGCAGCTAAAAAATTGGGTGTTGCGCGGTTTATTTTGGCATTTTCGGCAGTCAGTGTTAACAAACCCATACCGCAGCGAAAAAATAAACTAGGCATTTCCAATGGCCAGTCAGCATTATTTTCTGGTTCCATTTAAAACCAGCTGCTTTTTACAATACCAAATACCTACTAATATTTGTTCTAATAAACTGTAGTGCTTCTTAGAACAAGAGGTCCATGATGGACCTAATTCGCTCACCTGAGTCAAGTTGTATTATCTTTTGATGATGTTTTTATTTTTGTTCAATGTAGCAGAACCATTTAAGAACTTAGGTGGAGATTTTGTAAATTTTTTCTTAAATTCAGTCACTGTGTTCAAAGGATGTGGATTCTCGGCATCAAAAACATCTCAAGTGTGGAGAAGCATGGGACTGAACCCATGAAACTTGGTTTATTAGGCAAGTAGTCAGTATGCCTAACCACATGCTTACACTTAAGCGATTAACCAGTGAAACGCATATTCTTTTTAATTTTAATGAATCAAAACAAAGGTGTGCAGCTCGCAGTGACACAGACAAACAGGTAATGTAAATGAGAACAAGTGACAATGGGCCTCAAAATATAAAGTTCCTATATTCAGACCACCTAAATGACTTGAACAGGATCATAAATGTTAATGGTTGGACTGATGGACAAATGGGCAAAACCTTATACTTACATAGTGCCTTGCTTTCAAGCAGGTGCGACAAAAATGGAATAATGAAATTTCTACAACCTTAACATAATGTCTTATGACAGAATAAAGAGACTGAAGATAAGTTTGAGATATTCCATAAAAAACATTATGTTGTGGGTACTTGTTAGAAACACCCAAATGAAGCGATTCTAACAAGTACCCACAACATATGCAAAAATAAAAATCTGTGCTTAATTATTATCGCTATTCCTCTTTATCTGTAGCCTCATCACTGTATAAGATTGCAGTAAATTGTACTTTTAAGAATTTCAGAACAAGAGTGGTAATGAGTTGAGGTGTCTGACTATTTATGTAAATTCGTTATCCAGCCAAGCTCTGCAACAGGTCTGGTGGTTTTTCTCCGGCTACTCTGATTAACAGTCAGCTCGAAATAAGTGAAATAATCTTGAAAGGGCCGTGAAACCAAAACAAAAGAAAACATTAAAAAATAATAAAAAATCATTATCCCTTCTAACTTTATAGATGCTTGTGACAGCAATCATGCTATTTTTATATATTTATCCATCCACCCCTACCTTTGCAAAGGGACCGGCCCCGATAGCTCAGTTGGTAGAGTGACCGCTCCGGGGAACGGGAGGTCACGGGTTCGATCGCGGGCCGCGACATACCAAAGTCGTTAAAAATGGTACTAGCTGCTCCTCGCTAGGCACTCAGATTTACGGGGTAGAGCTAGGACTGGTCGACCCAGTGTCAAGATAATGTGACTGGGTGTGGTATCATGTAATGTGTCTGGGACATGATACTTCAGTGAGGCAACACTATAAAAGTGAGCATTGAGCTCCCTGATATGACTGAAAAATTGTTGAAAGCAACGTTAAACCCGAATTCACACACACACACACACACACACACACACACACACCTTTGCAAAGAATGCAGGCTTCTGCAAGAGCCATATGAACTGGCTCAGCACACTGCCATTCAACTGGTGAATTTATAGGAATAAATCACACCAAGTAATTTGATTGGTTAGTCTAAGGGACTCATCAGCGCCATGAGTGTATGACCCATCCAACTGAAAAGTGACATCAGTGACACATCTGCACAGACTCAAACATATACTGGTATATGGTCAGTACAATGGAAGGAGTTTCAACCTCACTCATATTTCTTCCATTTTTTCTGTTGGTTTTTTTCCTTGCCAAATTGATACACCTAGGCTCGTTTTCTGTAGCTCTAGTGCATGGACATGGCCAGGATTGACGTCACCGCACCATGTGACTAAGCAGCTGATTAATTAGCAGAATTTTCTCACACACATTACGCTAGCAGATGTTTCCACATGTTTATCGCCCCCGCCCATTGGGGCTTTGAGAAATAGATTTGGCTGCACGATCTTTCCACGCAGAGTTGATACCGACCGCACATTAGCAGTAGTAATCCTGCCAAGGAAAATTGCTGCGAGTCGGCACGTCCATGCTTATAAACGCTATTGGTTTTATTGGGCGGCAGGGATTGAGATATCATTTCATCTCAATGTCGGGTAAAAGTCCCACAAAATTGGAAGCAACGTCTCCAAAATGACCTAAATTGTGTTGACGGGGACGTTAAACCTCATATCAAACAAACAAGATTCCTATGTTTACCTGCCTACAGAGTTTTTATTATCCTGTGTATAAACCTCCGAATCCCACCAGCAGAAGGTGGTAATTGACGATTTTTAGATTTTATTGATTATAGAATGATTTCTCATTTCCTTTAAACAGCAGTGATGCAGGTTTCAGGAACAACATCTGTAGAACTTCTGTCCCACCTTCACCCATTTTGTCTCAAAGGGAATTTTCTTTCTTATGTAATGCAGGAGTCCTTTTCAAAATGTAGGGGTGACAAGATATATTTTGTTTAAAATTAATATTGAAAATGGCAGAATCTTTTACAAACAATTTAGGCCCAGATGAGACGTCAAGTTCTGCAGCATCTGATCTGGGCCTTCACTGTTTGCCAATCCCGAGTTGCCAGTATCCCATTCTAAGTTTTCGGCACAAACTGGGTTAAAATGATGTAATTTATTCATATAAATTCACAAACTGAATGTAAGTGTAAATCTTGATCAGATGGCTTCTTTAGAAGCCAAGAAGCCATCTGATCAGAATCTACATTGTTTGAAAGATAAGGCATATCCAGGCTCAGCAGGACAAGGGTTAATTTGTTTGTTTGTGTTGAGCTTTACATCCATGTCAACACTATTAAGGCATGCCGATACTATATGCCAGCTTAATTCTTTTCTGTGCCTTGGCTCAGAATTCATTTATTAATACTGTAATTAAATCTCTATAAGTGTATCTTGCATCACTGTTGTGTCCAAGTGATATTGGCTCACAGTTGGACAAGGCCTACTGTCCTTGCTGCAAGTATGGGTAGAGGGGGGAATGTTATTTCTTCTGTTTCTATAACACTTCCTTCCATTCATTTGCCTCTTCTCCTCTGTCCCTCACTTTCATGTCCTCTACTATCTCTCCTACCTCTTTTCTCCGTTTCTCTGAGAGGACACAAAATGACCCACAAGGGTTGACGTGTCAATAAACCCAAAACAATCAATCAGTCAAATCTGTAGTTCATAGAGCTGCAGATATGGAGGGTATTTAGTGGTACATTAGCTAATGTCTCCCTTATTTTTCGATAAAAATGTATGGTGTGTATATATTCATTAAGAGCAAGGTGATTCTAATAAATACCCACGGCATATGTTTTATTGATAAGGAAAATTATCCTTTAACTATCAACATATACCCACCTTATCTACATCACTCCATCCAAAATAAACAGTTTTTGGTGCTGATTCTGTATACTGCAGGGCAGATCCTTAAGCCACCTATATTATTTTCAAGAGCCTAGTAGTTATCTAGCCCATGTTTGCAGCTCTGTTTATAACTAGGTCAAATACCTGGGTCCTAACCTCTAAGTGACTTCTATTGTACAATGAGAGCCAGAGTCACTGCACAATTTAATATGTATACCTTCTGGCATAACAATATTAGTCACTTCACAGTTTGTTTTGAGTCCTACTGATTCATACCATATTATGCAAGCAGTGACAGAGCTATGTATAATAGTCTATCTTCAACTGCCTGTTGATATTCTGACAGGTCTAAAACCTTGTTGTTTTTATATAAATGTACAACTTCAAAGAGTGATTAAGATGTTTCTGTTTAACCCTTCAGAATTATCTTCTGCTTTGTGTTGGCTGGTTACTTTAAAGTCATTATTGCAAACAGTGTAGATCCAGATCAGACTGATCCTCTTTTGTCCTTTTTGTTTAAATTGAGATTAAACGTCCCAGTCAACACTATTTAGGTCATTTTGAAGAGTATCCAATTTTGTTGGAATTTTACCCAACACTGAGAAGACATCTCAAGCCCTGCCACCCAATGAAACCAATATAGTTCATGTGCATAGATGGTCCAAATTGCACCACCTTGCCTGGGCAGGCTAGACCTTAAATAATAATATCCAACAGCCATTGTGTTCAGCAAGGGAAACCGTTTTAGCAGCTTTGGTAAAAGGTCACCCAAGGAACATTTCAGTAAAAGTATTTCGAAATCTAGCCACTGGCCTAGGAGAAGCTGTCATCTAAAGGTCTTTTCTATTTTTAACTCTGGTGGCCATTTTGTTCATTGGAATAAAACAATTTTCGCAAGTTTGGATTAGTGTCGCCCTAGGAACATTTCTGCAAAAGTATGGCCGCCAATTTGTTCAGCAAAGCACAACCGTTTTAGCAAATTTGGTAGAGGGTCAGCCAAGGACTCTCTCTGTGAAATTATTTCGAAATCAGGCCATTTGCCTAGAAGGAGATGTCGTTTAAAGGTTTTTCTATTTTTAGCTCTTGTGGCCATTTTGTTCAGCGGAGTAGAACCATTTTAGCAATTTTGGTAGAGGGTCACCCTAGGAACATTTCTGTAAAATGATTTTGAAATCGGGCCATTGGCTTAGGAGCAGATATCGTTTAAAGGTTCTTCTATTTTTATATCTGGTCGCCATTTTGTTCAGCAGAGCAAAAACATTTTAGCAATTTTGGTAGAGCAATATTTCTGTGAAATTATTTTGAAATCGGGACATTGGCCCAGGAGGAGGTGTCGTTTAAAAGTTTTTTTTCTATTTTTAGCTCTGGCGGCCATTTTGTTCAGCAAAACGAAACCGTTTTAGCAATTTTGTTAAGGGGTCAGACAAGGGCCCTCTCTTTGAAATTATTTTGAAATCGGGCCATTGGCCTAGGAGGAGATGTGATTTAAAGGTTTTTCTATTTTTAGCTCTGGTGGCCATTTTGTTCAGCCATGCAGAACCATTTTAGCAATTTTGGTAGCGGGTCACCCGAGGAACATTTCTGTGAAATGATTTTGAAATCCGGCCATTGGCTTAGGAGGATATATCGTTTTAAGGTTTTTCTATTTTTAGATGTGGCGGCCATTTTGTTCCGCAGAGCGGAACCATTTTAGCAATTTTGGTAGAAGGTCACCCAAGGAACATTTGTGTGAAATTATTTTGAAATCGGGACATTGGCCTAGGAGGAGATGTCGATTAAAGGGTTTTTTATTATTATTTTTAGCTCTGGCAGCCATTTTGTTCAGCGGGGCAGAACAATTTTAGCAATTTTGGTAGAGGGTCACCAGAGGAACATTTCTGTGAAAAGATTTTGAAATCCGGCCATTTGCCTAGGGGGAGATGTCATTTAAAGAAATTGTTAAAGGACGGACGACGGACAAAAAGCGATCACAATAACTCACCTTGAGCACTTCGTGCTCAGGTGAGCTAAAAAAATGGCTTAGGACAATCCAAACAGAAATAGCAGAATATTCAATTCTGGACTGTAAGCTCTCCCGAAAGCAAGTTCAGCTTTCATAAAGACAAATGTGTTGATGTAGTGCAACCGTCGTGTCTTTGGGTATGTCACAAACAGGCCAAAACAAAGTCGTGTCAATGTTGGCGCATTGTAAACGGGTTTTCTTGATTATACCGATATGTTCTAGAAAGGGTTAAAAGGTAAACACTGAGAGAAGAAACGATAATGTGTGCACATAAGCAACATTTAGACACTGTGCTTTAGAGCTGTACCTTGTATTTTTACCAAACATTTTGTGCGAGTGAGTCATGCAGAATGACATTGATGATACACAGCTATTTATTGCAAACCAGCATCGAATGTGTCGCATAGAAACCCAGTGTGAGCATTTCCTTTACGTTAAAAATTCCTCAAAATTAACACTTACGAATACCAAGCTTAATATAGGAAATGTGGGGTTGTTGTAGGGACGTACATTCGTTTTCTGTCCGGAGACATATGTTGTGGGTACTCGTTAAAAACCGCTTAACGGATGCGATTATAACAGGTGTCCACTGACTGGTGATCATGAGGACGCGGGTTCGATTCCTGCCGGGCCCGGCAACAATCTTTCGTGGAGATTGATCATAAAATTTTTTCTACGGTCGTTCTCTCCATTCCGCTGATTCAAGAAGGGCAGTTGTCAGTTTCTAGCGAAAGAATGTGCACTGAACTGGTTAGACGCTTACGTATAAGTCTGCCCAGGAAAAATGTGGATAGGTAAACTGACCGGCTCAAAATGACCTAAATAGTGTTAACTGAGCCGTTAAAATCCATTACAAACAAACAATAACAGGTGCCCATTAGAAACGTCACCTTGGGGCGGTTCATACGAGCACTCATGACCCATACTATTTGCATAAATAAAACATATGGCAATTTAATCTGAAACTGGCCATTTTGAGAGACACAAAACATATAATCGTCTAGCATGGGTGTGTTGTCCTTATGCCAACTAATACGTCGAGCAAGGAGCGAGTAAATTCGGTTCAATAGAGGGAAGCGAGTTGTTTCACTTTCAGCATGTATGGAAATTGTTCATGAGCACATCAAACACCTTGAAACCAAAAGGGAAAGAAACACGAACATGAAATAACTAGAACTTAATAGAAACATCACTAGCGGAAAGCCAAAAGGACAGTTACTTGACCACAAAATGGCCAACTGACTATCCAAAATAAAACTAAAAGCGGTACACACATTCAAAGACAAACTTTAACAAAACTTAACCGCGACCGAAGAACCGCCTTTGAACTATCAGTCTCTTTCAAACATACTTGTGTTTCCCGCTGTCGATCGGAAAAAACAAGCGTTTGTTTCGCAGGGGCAAATTCTTTCATTTAAGAGCAAGACTCTTTTGCCGAAGGGAGGTGAACAGGAAATCTGCAGGTTGTGTTCATAACCCTTTTAAATGCTTGTATAATGGGAACAGTGTAAAGTAGCATACGACAATCTTCAAGAAAGCACTCCAAAATGCACATTCTTCACACACACGAAGGTGCAAACGTATAAGAACTTGGATTTTCAAGGTCATGCGTTTTTATTACTTTAATTTTTTTTTCTTCTTCTTATTTATTCTTTAAAACACAAAACATAGATTGTGGGTACTCGTTAAAACCGCATCGATGAAGCGACTGTAACCAGCGCCCACAATCTATTCTTGGCACAGAAATATATCACAGATTATCAGGTATCAAATGACACTTAAGGAGCCATGAAATATCGCATTCACATAGGACTATTGCCCTTTAATATAATAAAGAAAGTAAAACGAAATATTCAACTAGCGTTCCGCGTAAGGAAACAAAATCATTCGTGGTACTATCAGGCTTTGGGAAAGAGGAACAAAATGGGAATGGTAAATGTTTTCACGTGAACATCACACTTCAGAATAATAAGAAAAGGCCGCCAGGTTCATATGCTGAAACACTGGTATTAACGCTTACGTGTAAGAATATACATCTTTCAGTGAACATTAAGCTAGCATGAAAAGGTGCATGAAAGACAAAAAAAAAACAACATATTTTTGGTTTGTTTATTTACTACCACAATCTATGCTTGGCAAAGAAATGTATCACAAATTATCAGGTGTCAAATGACATTTTAGGGGCCGTGAAATATCGCGTATATCACATAGGACTGTTGCCCTTATTACCCTCACACACACACACACACACACACACACACACACACACACACACACACACACACACACACAAAACAACAACAAAAAAGAAAATAAAAAGTAATCTTCAACAAGCGTTCCGCAAATGGAAAAAAAATCATTCGCGGTACTATTAGGCTTTGGGAAACAGTAAATTGGGAATGGTTGATGTGTTTTTAGGTGAAGATCAAGCTTCAGAATACAACACATAATAAGATAAGGCGGTCAGATTCAAATGCTAAACCGCTGGAGTTAACGATAAATGTATTCCAGCGAACATTAAGCTAGCATGAAAAAGCGCATGGCAGATAAAAAAAATCTTTACAGGTTATTAGGCAAACATAAAAAAAAACATATTTTAATTATATTCCAACTCCTGTTATATTAAAGCTTTTTGCGAGACTTGAACCTCCGCCAGTGATGATTTCGTTTTGTATGCATGTGTTTTTTTCTGCCACTGACTCTCGTCTAACCCACTCGGCCATCTCCATAAACCCATTTATATAACCATTACTGTTATGTTTTATATCTGTCTTTATGTTTATATTTAAAAGGGCACGACTCTAATTGTTTCACTGTGGGCATGTTTTTGCATTGGCATGATGGTATAAGTAGCTTTCCAAGTGAGACCAAATCAAGTTTAGCTTAGTTTATAATAGCAGACTTCACACGATAAGCAATGTAAGTCAAAAGATCATAAATAGCTAATTCTTTTGTCTATAAGCAGTACCACCACCGTTTAATATGTACTTGATATATAATTTCAAATTTTAAGAAACTCGAATGTCTTACACATCGCACCAAAATTAGGTGAAAAGCTTTGTCTGACATACTGTCGGAATAGCTTACCCTCCATGAAAAATTCCTGGAGGTAGGACGTAGGCAATTTGCACGCGTCTTCAAGCGGTTTTCTCGGTGGGGAACCGCAAATAGCAGCTCTCTCTCTCTCTCTCTCTCTCTCTCTCTCTCTCTCTCTCTCTCTCTCTGCATTCTTTCTCAATAAGCCTTAATTTTCCCTTCGTACTCGTTACACAAATGTAACTAGCTTTCACTCTCTCTCCAAAGCGAGGTCAATACAATGTGTTCTGATGTCAGACAACTATAAAACATTAACCTGTTGGAATCGTCCACGTAATAGGATATCCCATTTCCTATTTCAGAGGTATCCGGCTGTTTTGTATGCTGAAATATATACGAAACGATCATGTACTTTAAGCAAAGAATGTAGAACCTGATCAGACACCGCATTCTGTACACATATCAGAAATATTCAACTGAACGCTGTCAGGTGGCACTACAGTACAAAAAATCTCCTTACTCACAATGTAAATTGGGGCATATTCCATGTTCTACCATATTTCAACAAGTCTAAAGTTTCCATAATAAGGCATATAATTTGACAGGAAGACCATTTACCTTCCAGAAGCAGCTAAAAAACTGGGTGTTGCGCGGCATATTTTGACATTTTCGGCAGTCAGTGTCAACAAACCCATACCGCAGCGAAAAAATCTAGGCATTTCCAGTGGCCAGTCAGCATTATTTTCTGGTTCTTTTTAAAACCAGCTGCTTTTTACAATAGCAAATACCTACTTATATTTCTTCTAATAAACAGTAGTACTTCTTAGAAAAATAATGGCTTAGGACAAAATCCATTCAGAAGCAGCAGAATATTCAATTCTGTGCTGAAAGCTCTCCCCAAAGCAAGTACAGCTTTCATAAAGACCAATGTTTTGCTGTAGTGAAACCGTTGTGCCTTTGGGTATGTCACACACACGCCAAATCAAAGTCGAGTCAATGTTGGCGCATTGTGAACGGGTTTTCTTTATCATACAGATATGTTCTAGAAAAGATTAAAAGGTAAACACTGAGAGAAGAAACGATAATGTGTGCACATAAGCAACATTTAGACACTGTGCTTTAGAGCTGTACCTTGTATTTTTACCGAACATTTTGTGCGAGTGAGTCATGCAGAATGACATTGATGATACATAGCTATTTATTGCAAACCAGCATCGAATGTGTCGCATAGAAACCCAGTGTGAGCATTTCCTTTACGTTAAAAATTCCTCAAAATTAACACTTACGAATACCAAGCTTAATATAGGAAATGTGGGGTTGTTGCAGGGACGTACATTCGTTTTCTGTCCGGAGACAAATGTTGTGGGTACTCGTTCAAAACCGCTTAACTGATGCGATTATAACAGATGCCCACTGACTGGTGATCATGAGGACGTGGGTTCGATTCCTGCCGGGGCCGGCAACATTCTTTCGTGGAGATTGGTCATAAAATCTTTTCTACGGTCGTCCTCTCCATTCCGCTGATTCAGGAAGGGCAGTTGTCAGTTTCTAGCGAAAGAATGTGCACTGAACTGGTTAGCCGCTTACGTATTTAGTCTGTCGAGGAAAAATGTGGATAGGTAAACTGACCGGCTCAAAAAATGACCTAAATAGTGTTGACTGAGCCGTTAAAATCCATTACAAACAAACAATAACAGGTGCCCATTAGAAACGTCACCTTGGGGCGGTTCATTCGAGCACTCATGACCCATACTATTTGCATAAATAAAACATATGGCAGTTTAATCTGAAACTGGCCATTTTGAGAGACACAAAGCATATAATCGTCTAGCATGGATGTGTTGTCCTTATGCCAACTAATGCATCGAGCAAGGAGCGAGTAAATTCGGTTCAATAGAGGGAAGCGAGTTGTTTCACTTTCAGCATGTATGGAAACTGTTCATGAGCACACCTTGAACAAACTGCAGAAACTAGACATACGACACGTATGTGCATGCTCATAAATGTACGCCTTGGTTTCACAAGCCATCATGTACCTCTTCCAGCGCGACACCATCTCAGTTATCATAAGCAATACTCTTACCAAGTTTCCACTGAATGCGCATGAAGAGAATGGGCATATACATTGTGGAAACAAAATAGAAGTGAATGCAATGATCAGAAATCGATACAAATTAACTCACAATTCCCATCAAAGAAACCAAAAGGAAAAGAAACACGAACATGAAATAACTAGAACCTAATAGAAACATCACTAGCGGAAAGCCAAAAGGACAGTTACTTTACCACAAAATGGCCAACTGACTATCCAAAATAAAACTAAAAGCGGTACACACATTCAAAGACAAACTTTAACAAAACTTAACTGCGACCGAAGAACCGCCTTTGAACTATCAGTCTCTTTCAAACATACTTGTGTTTCCCGCTGTCGATCGGAAAAAACAAGCGTTTGTTTCGCAGGGGCAAATTCTTTCATTTAAGAGCAAGACTCTTTTGCGGAAGGGAGGTGAACAGGAAATCTGCAGGTTGTGTTCATAACCCTTTTAAATGCTTGTATAATGGGTACAGTGTAAAGTAGCATACGACAATCTTCAAGAAAGCACTCCAAAATGCACATTCTTTGCACACACGAAGGTGCAAACGTATAAGAACTTGGATTTTCAAGGCCATGCGTTTTTATTACTTTAATTTTATTTTCTTCTTATTTATTCTTTAGAACACAAAACATAGATTGTGGGTACTCGTTAAAACCGCATCGATGAAGCGACTGTAACCAGCGCCCACAATCTATTCTTGGCACAGAAATATATCACAGATTATCAGGTATCAAATGACACTTTAGGAGCCATGAAATATCGCATTCACATAGGACTATTGCCCTTTAATATAACAAAGAAAGTAAAACGAAATATTCAACTAGCGTTCCGCGTAAGGAAACAAAATCATTCGTGGTACTATCAGGCTTTGGGAAAGAGGAACAAAATGGGAATGGTAAATGTTTTCACGTGAACATCAAACTTCAGAATAATAAGAAAAGGCCGCCAGGTTCATATGCTGAAACACTGGTATTAACGCTTACGTGTAAGAATATACATCTTTCAGTGAAAATTAAGCTAGCATGAAAAGGTGCATGAAAGACAAAAAAAACAACATATTTTTGGTTTGTTTATTTACTACCACAATCTATGCTTGGCAAAGAAATGTATCACAAATTATCAGGTGTCAAATGACATTTTAGGGGCCGTGAAATATCGCGTATATCACATAGGACTGTTGCCCTTATTACCCTCACACACACACACACACACACACACACACACACACACACACACACACACACACACACACAACAACAACAACAACAACAACAACAAAAAAAAACAACAACAAAAAAGAAAATAAAAAGTAATCTTCAACAAGCGTTCCGCAAATGGAAAAAAAATCATTCGCGGTACTATTTGGCTTTGGGAAACAGTAAATTGGGAATGGTTGATGTGTTTTTAGGTGAAGATCAAGCTTCAGAATACAACACATAATAAGATAAGGCGGTCAGATTCAAATGCTAAACCGCTGGAGTTAACGATAAATGTATTCCAGCGAAAATTAAGCTAGCTTGAAAAAGCGCATGCAGATAAAAAAAAATCTTTACAGGTTATTAGGCAAACATAAAAAAAACATATTTTAATTATATTCCAACTCCTGTTATATTAAAGCTTTTTGCGAGACTTGAACCTCCGCCAGTGATGATTTCGTTTTGTATGCATGTGTTTTTTTCTGCCACTGACTCTCGTCTAACCCACTCGGCCATCTCCATAAGCCCATTTATATAACCATTACTGTTATGTTTTATATCTGTCTTTAGGTTTATATTTAAAGGGGCACGACTCTAATTGTTTCACTGTGGGCATGTTTTTGCATTGGCATGATGGTATAAGTAGCTTTCCAAGTGAGACCAAATCAAGTTTAGCTTAGTTTATAATAGCAGACTTCACACGATAAGCAATGTAAGGTCAAAAGATCATAAATAGCTAATTCTTTTGTCTATAAGCAGTACCACCACCGTTTAATATGTACTTGATATATAATTTCAAATTTTAAGAAACTCGAATGTCTTACACATCGCACCAAAATTAGGTGAAAAGCTTTGTCTGACATACTGTCGGAATAGCTTACCCTCCATGAAAAATTCCTGGAGGTAGGGCGTAGGCAATTTGCACGCGTCTTCAAGCGGTTTTCTCGGTGAGGAACCGCAAATAGCAGCTCTCTCTCTCTCTCTCTCTCTCTCTCTCTCTCTCTCTGCATTCTTTCTCAATAAGCCTTAATTTTCCCTTCGTACTCGTTACACAAATGTAACTAGCTTTCACTCTCTCTCCAAAGCGAGGTCAATACAATGTGTTCTGATGTCAGACAACTATAAAACATTAACCTTTTGGAATCGTCCACGTAATAGGATATCCCATTTCCTATTTCAGAGGTATCGGGCTGTTTTGTATGCTGAAACATATACGAAACGATCATGTACTTTAAGCAAAGAATGTAGAACCTGATCAGACACCGCATTCTGTACACATAGCAGAAATATTCAACTGAACGCTGTCAGGTGGCACTACAGTACAAAAAAAATCTCCTTACTCACAATGTAAATTGGGGCATATTCCATGTTCTACCACATTTCAACAAGTCTAAAGTTTCCATAATAAGGCATATAATTTGACAGGAAGACCATTTACCTTCCAGAAGCAGCTAAAAAACTGGGTGTTGCGCGGCATATTTTGACATTTTCGGCAGTCAGTGTCAACAAACCCATACCGCAGCGAAAAAATCTAGGCATTTCCAGTGGCCAGTCAGCATTATTTTCTGGTTCTTTTTAAAACCAGCTGCTTTTTACAATAGCAAATACCTACTTATATTTCTTCTAATAAACAGTAGTACTTCTTAGAAAAATAATGGCTTAGGACAAAATCCAATCAGAAGCAGCAGAATATTCAATTCTGTACTGAAAGCTCTCCCCAAAGCAAGTACAGCTTTCATAAAGACCAATGTTTTGCTGTAGTGAAACCGTTGTGCCTTTGGGTATGTCACAAACACGCCAAATCAAAGTCGAGTCAATGTTGGCGCATTGTGAACGGGTTTTCTTTATTATACAGATATGTTCTAGAAAAGATTAAAAGGTAAACACTGAGAGAAGAAACGATAATGTGTGCACATAAGCAACATTTAGACACTGTGCTTTAGAGCTGTACCTTGTATTTTTACCGAACATTTTGTGCGAGTGATTCATGCAGAATGCATTGATGATACACAGCAATTTATTGCAAACCAGCATCGAATGTGTCGCATAGAAACCCAGTGTGAGCATTTCCTTTACGTTAAAAATTCCTCAAAATTAACACTTACGAATACCAAGCTTAATATAGGAAATGTGGGGTTGTTGCAGGAACGTACATTAGTTTTCTGTCCGGAGACATATGTTGTGGGTACTCGTTAAAAACCGCTTAACTGATGCGATTATAACAGATGCCCACTGACTGGTGATCATGAGGACGCGGGTTCGATTCCTGCCGGGGCCGGCAACATTCTTTCGTGGAGATTGGTCATAAAATCTTTTCTACGGTCGTCCTCTCCATTCCGCTGATTCGGGAAGGGCAGTTGTCAGTTTCTAGCGAAAGAATGTGCACTGAACTGGTTAGCCGCTTACGTATTTAGTCTGTCCAGGAAAAATGTGGATAGGTAAACTGACCGGCTCATAAAAGACCTAAATAGTGTTGACTGAGCCGTTAAAATCCATTACAAACAAACAATAACAGGTGCCCATTAGAAACGTCACCTTGGGGCGTTCATTCGAGCACTCATGGCCCATACTATTTGCATAAATAAAACATATGGCAGTTTAATCTGAAACTGGCCATTTTGAGAGACACAAAGCATATAATCGTCTAGCATGGATGTGTTGTCCTTATGCCAACTAATGCGTCGAGCAAGGAGCGAGTAAATTCGGTTCAATAGAGGGAAGCGAATTGTTTCACTTTCAGCATGTATGGAAACTGTTCATGAGCACACCTTGAACAAACTGCAGAAACTAGACATACGACACGTATGTGCATGCTCATAAATGTACGCCTTGGTTTCACAAGCCATCATGTACCTCTTCCAGCGCGACACCATCTCAGTTATCATAAGCAATACTCTTACCAAGTTTCCACTGAATGCGCATGAAGAGAATGGGCACATACATTGTGGAAACAAAATAGAAGTGAATGCAATGATCAGAAATCGATACAAATTAACTCACAATTCCCATCAAAGAAACCAAAAGGAAAAGAAACACGAACATGAAATAACTAGAACCTAATAGAAACATCACTAGCGGAAAGCCAAAAGGACAGTTACTTTACCACAAAATGGCCAACTGACTATCCAAAATAAAACTAAAAGCGGTACACACATTCAAAGACAAACTTTAACAAAACTTAACCGCGACCGAAGAACCGCCTTTGAACTATCAGTCTCTTTCAAACATATTTGTGTTTCCCGCTGTCGATCGGAAAAAACAAGCGTTTGTTTCGCAGGGGCAAATTCTTTCATTTAAAGACACATTTTTTTCTCTATATAAAAGGGGTGGCCTGTTACATAATCTCCAATAATCAAGTCCTTCGGACCATAGTGCACATCAAAGGCTTATCTTATCTAAGTGATTATGAGGTGATTATGAGCAGAGACTCTCTGAGAGATATGTTTAAAAGGGGGCTCTATAAGGGGAACTTGTGTGATGGTATATTTTTTACTGAGATTGTTTCCAACAAAATGTTGTTTTAAATTACTTCTTTTTAATTTTTTTTTATTTTTTTTTAAAAAAGTAAAGGAAAACTTTGATAGTCATTGTTTCATTGATTCAAATCTGAAAAAAAAGTAAACTTAATGAATTTATTAATTCAAGACTGTGTTTGTTTGTTTGATTTGAGGTTTAACATCCCGGACAACACTGTATAGGTCATTTTGGAGATGCTGCTTTCAATTTTTTTGGGACTTTTACCTGACACTGAGATGAAATGACATCTCAAGCCCTGTCGCCCAATAAAACCAACTGGGTTTATAAGCAAGGACGGTCTGACTTGCACCGCGATTTAATCATTCAATGAACATTTATTTATTTATTTTTGGGGGTTTGGAGGGGAATACATTATTTTTCTTATTTCTACTCAAAACAAATATTGTCCTCGTTAGAATCCCCTCGCAGAGGTGTTTTTTATGAGTACTCGCAATGTAAAAATATTGTATAGTAAAACTGGGGTTTAGAGGGGATACATTATTTTTTTCTACTCAAAAACATAAATTATGGGTTCTCGTTAGAAGCACCTTACCGATGCGGTTCTAACAGGTACCCACAATATATGTTTTGAACACAAATTGTGGGTTCTCATTAGAAGCGCCTCTCCGAGGCGGTTCTAACAAGTAACCACAATATATGTTTGAGCCGAAATATTAAAGATATCAGGACTTTTATCATTTTTGGTCGTAAAATTTAATCAAGATATTTCAATAAGCACGTTTTAGTAATGATTATCAATAATGGTGACTAAAAATAAAATATATTAACAAAACAGAATACATTCCATTAATATCATAACCAGGACATAGTTATCAAACAAATAAATAAATGGATGTGAATTGCCTATAGGTAACTGATTACCCTCTCTTGGTCCCCTACCTGTATGACAGTCAGAATACCCCAGATGTTTCTTATCTTACAACTGATTTCTTCAATAACTGGCCATTAGGGTGTTATGCAATCAAAAAATGTGTCTTTAAGAGCAAGACTCTTTTGCGGAAGGGAGGTGAACAGGAAATCTGCAGGTTGTGTTCATAACCCTTTTAAATGCTTGTATAATGGGAACAGTGTAAAGTAGCATACGACAATCTTCAAGAAAGCACTCCAAAATGCACATTCTTCGCACACACGAATGTGCAAACGTATAAGAACTTGGATTTTCAAGGCCATGCGTTTTTTATTACTTTATTTTTTTTTCTTCTTCTTATTTATTCTTTAAAACACAAAACATAGATTGTGGGTACTCGTTAAAACCGCATCGATGAAGCGACTGTAACCAGCGCCCACAATCTATTCTTGGCACAGAAATATATCACAGATTATCAGGTATCAACTGACACTTTAGGAGCCATGAAATATCGCATTCACATAGGACTATTGCCCTTTAATATAACAAAGAAAGTAAAACGAAATATTCAACTAGCGTTCCGCGTAAGGAAACAAAATCATTCGTGGTACTATCAGGCTTTGGGAAAGAGGAACAAAATGGGAATGGTAAATGGTTTCACGTGAACATCAAACTTCAGAATAATAAGAAAAGGCCGCCAGGTTCATATGCTGAAACACTGGTATTAACGCTTACGTGTAAGAATATACATCTTTCAGTGAAAATTAAGCTAGCATGAAAAGGTGCATGAAAGACAAAAAAAAAAAAACATATTTTTGGTTTGTTTATTTACTACCACAATCTATGCTTGGCAAAGAAATGTATCACAAATTATCAGGTGTCAAATGACATTTTAGGGGCCGTGAAATATCGCGTATATCACATAGGACTGTTGCCCTTATTACCCTCACACACACACACACACACACACACACACACACACACACACACACACACAAAACAACAACAAAAAACAACAACAAAAAAGAAAATAAAAAGTAATCTTCAACAAGCGTTCCGCAAATGGAAAAAAAATCATTCGCGGTACTATTAGGCTTTGGGAAACAGTAAATTGGGAATGGTTGATGTGTTTTTAGGTGAAGATCAAGCTTCAGAATACAACACATAATAAGATAAGGCGGTCAGATTCAAATGCTAAACCGCTGGAGTTAACGATAAATGTATTCCAGCGAAAATTAAGCTAGCATGAAAAAGCGCATGGCAGATAAAAAAAAAAATCTTTACAGGTTATTAGGCAAACTTAAAAAAAACATATTTTAATTATATTCCAACTCCTGTTATATTAAAGCTTTTTGCGAGACTTGAACCTCCGCCAGTGATGATTTCGTTTTGTATTCATGTGTTTTTCTGTCACTGACTCTCGTCTAACCCACTCGGCCATCTCCATAAGCCCATTTATATAACCATTACTGTTATGTTTTATATCTGTCTTTATGTTTATATTTAAAGGGACACGACTCTAATTGTTTCACTGTGGGCATGTTTTTGCATTGGCATGATGGTATAAGTAGCTTTCCAAGTCAGACCAAATCAAGTTTAGCTTAGTTTATAATAGCAGACTTCACACGATTAAGGAGCGTGATAGCTCAGTGGTTAGTGCACTTGCCTCTGATGCTAGAGGTCCCGGGTTCGATCCCCGGAAGCGGCGATAAAATTTCGGTGTCCGAACACGCTCCATTGGCATCATTTGCAGGGATGAATGTCATAAAGTGCACCGTCCTTCGGATCGGGAAATTAACTGGAGGCCCCCTGTGCAGGGAGAACCATCCCCTGTGCAGGTTAAAGATCCCTACCGTAATTGCATGATTACTGTGTAGACTTTCATCCTGTAAACCTGGAGTGTATGTAATGTACACCTGCGGTAATGGTCAAATGTGACCGACGCAGTATTAGTAGATAGATAGATAGATAAGCAATGTAAGGACTAAAGATCATAAATAGCTAATTATTTTGTCTATAAGCAGTACCACCACCGTTTAATATGTACTTGATATATAATTTCAAATTTTAAGAAACTCGAATGTCTTACACATCGCACCAAAATTAGGTGAAAAAATTTGTCTGACATACTGTCGGAATAGCTTACCTTCCATGAAAAATTCCTGGAGGTAGGGCGTAGGCAATTTGCACGCGTCTTCAAGCGGTTTTCTCGGTGAGGAACCGCAAATAGCAGCTCTCTCTCTCTCTCTTTCTCTCTCTCTCTCTCTTCATTCTTTCTCAATAAGCCTAAATTTTCCCTTCGTACTCGTTACACAAATGTAACTAGCCTTCACTCTCTCTCCAAAGCGAGGTCAATACAATGTGTTCTGATGTCAGACAACTATAAAACATTAACCTGTTGGAATCGTCCACGTAATAGGATATCCCATTTCCTATTTCAGAGGTATCGGGCTGTTTTGTATGCTGAAACATATACGAAACGATCATGTACTTAAAGCAAAGAATGTAGAACGTGATCAGACACCGCATTCTGTACACATATCAGAACTATTCAACTGAACGCTGTCAGGTGGCACTACAGTACAAAAAATCTCCTTACTCACAATGTAAATTGGGGTATATTCCATGTTCTACCACATTTCAACAAGTCTAAAGTTTCCATAATAAGGCATATAATTTGACAGGAAGACCATTTACCTTCCAGAAGCAGCTAAAAAACTGGGTGTTGCGCGGCATATTTTGACATTTTCGGCAGTCAGTGTCAACAAACCCATACCGCAGCGAAAAAAATCTAGGCATTTCCAGTGGCCAGTCAGCATTATTTTCTGGTTCTTTTTAAAACCAGCTGCTTTTTACAATAGCAAATACCTACTTATATTTCTTCTAATAAACAGTAGTACTTCTTAGAAAAATAATGGCTTAGGACAAAATCCAATCAGAAGCAGCAGAATATTCAATTCTGTACTGAAAGCTCTCCCCAAAGCAAGTACAGCTTTCATAAAGACCAATGTTTTGCTGTAGTGAAACCGTTGTGCCTTTGGGTATGTCACAAACACGCCAAATCAAAGTCGAGTCAATGTTGGCGCATTGTGAACGGGTTTTCTTTATTATACAGATATGTTCTAGAAAAGATTAAAAGGTAAACACTGAGAGAAGATACGATAATGTGTGCACATAAGCAACATTTAGACACTGTGCTTTAGAGCTGTACCTTGTATTTTTACCGAACATTTTGTGCGAGTGATTCATGCAGAATGCATTGATGATACACAGCTATTTATTGCAAACCAGCATCGAATGTGTCGCATAGAAACCCAGTGTGAGCATTTCCTTTACGTTAAAAATTCTTCAAAATTAACACTTACGAATACCAAGCTTAATATAGGAAATGTGGGGTTGTTGCAGGAACGTACATTAGTTTTCTGTCCGGAGACATATGTTGTGGGTACTCGTTAAAAACCGCTTAACTGATGCGATTATAACAGATGCCCACTGACTGGTGATCATGAGGACGCGGGTTCGATTCCTGCCGGGGCCGGCAACATTCTTTCGTGGAGATTGGTCATAAAATCTTTTCTACGGTCGTCCTCTCCATTCCGCTGATTCGGGAAGGGCAGTTGTCAGTTTCTAGCGAAAGAATGTGCACTGAACTGGTTAGCCGCTTACGTATTTAGTCTGTCCAGGAAAAATGTGGATAGGTAAACTGACCGGCTCATAAAAGACCTAAATAGTGTTGACTGAGCCGTTAAAATCCATTACAAACAAACAATAACAGGTGCCCATTAGAAACGTCACCTTGGGGCGTTCATTCGAGCACTCATGGCCCATACTATTTGCATAAATAAAACATATGGCAGTTTAATCTGAAACTGGCCATTTTGAGAGACACAAAGCATATAATCGTCTAGCATGGATGTGTTGTCCTTATGCCAACTAATGCGTCGAGCAAGGAGCGAGTAAATTCGGTTCAATAGAGGGAAGCGAATTGTTTCACTTTCAGCATGTATGGAAACTGTTCATGAGCACACCTTGAACAAACTGCAGAAACTAGACATACGACACGTATGTGCATGCTCATAAATGTACGCCTTGGTTTCACAAGCCATCATGTACCTCTTCCAGCGCGACACCATCTCAGTTATCATAAGCAATACTCTTACCAAGTTTCCACTGAATGCGCATGAAGAGAATGGGCACATACATTGTGGAAACAAAATAGAAGTGAATGCAATGATCAGAAATCGATACAAATTAACTCACAATTCCCATCAAAGAAACCAAAAGGAAAAGAAATACGAACATGAAATAACTAGAACCTAATAGAAACATCACTAGCGGAAAGCCAAAAGGACAGTTACTTTACCACAAAATGGCCAACTGACTATCCAAAATAAAACTAAAAGCGGTACACACATTCAAAGACAAACTTTAACAAAACTTAACCGCGACCGAAGAACCGCCTTTGAACTATCAGTCTCTTTCAAACATATTTGTGTTTCCCGCTGTCGATCGGAAAAAACAAGCGTTTGTTTCGCAGGGGCAAATTCTTTCATTTAAGAGCAAGACTCTTTTGCGGAAGGGAGGTGAACAGGAAATCTGCAGGTTGTGTTCATAACCCTTTTAAATGCTTGTATAATGGGAACAGTGTAAAGTAGCATACGACAATCTTCAAGAAAGCACTCCAAAATGCACATTCTTCGCACACACGAATGTGCAAACGTATAAGAACTTGGATTTTCAAGGCCATGCGTTTTTTATTACTTTATTTTTTTTTTCTTCTTCTTATTTATTCTTTAAAACACAAAACATAGATTGTGGGTACTCGTTAAAACCGCATCGATGAAGCGACTGTAACCAGCGCCCACAATCTATTCTTGGCACAGAAATATATCACAGATTATCAGGTATCAACTGACACTTTAGGAGCCATGAAATATCGCATTCACATAGGACTATTGCCCTTTAATATAACAAAGAAAGTAAAACGAAATATTCAACTAGCGTTCCGCGTAAGGAAACAAAATCATTCGTGGTACTATCAGGCTTTGGGAAAGAGGAACAAAATGGGAATGGTAAATGGTTTCACGTGAACATCAAACTTCAGAATAATAAGAAAAGGCCGCCAGGTTCATATGCTGAAACACTGGTATTAACGCTTACGTGTAAGAATATACATCTTTCAGTGAAAATTAAGCTAGCATGAAAAGGTGCATGAAAGACAAAAAAAAAAAAAAAAACATATTTTTGGTTTGTTTATTTACTACCACAATCTATGCTTGGCAAAGAAATGTATCACAAATTATCAGGTGTCAAATGACATTTTAGGGGCCGTGAAATATCGCGTATATCACATAGGACTGTTGCCCTTATTACCCTCACACACACACACACACACACACACACACACACACACACACACACACACACACACAAAACAACAACAAAAAACAACAACAAAAAAGAAAATAAAAAGTAATCTTCAACAAGCGTTCCGCAAATGGAAAAAAAATCATTCGCGGTACTATTAGGCTTTGGGAAACAGTAAATTGGGAATGGTTGATGTGTTTTTAGGTGAAGATCAAGCTTCAGAATACAACACATAATAAGATAAGGCGGTCAGATTCAAATGCTAAACCGCTGGAGTTAACGATAAATGTATTCCAGCGAAAATTAAGCTAGCATGAAAAAGCGCATGGCAGATAAAAAAAAAATCTTTACAGGTTATTAGGCAAACTTAAAAAAAACATATTTTAATTATATTCCAACTCCTGTTATATTAAAGCTTTTTGCGAGACTTGAACCTCCGCCAGTGATGATTTCGTTTTGTATTCATGTGTTTTTCTGCCACTGACTCTCGTCTAACCCACTCGGCCATCTCCATAAGCCCATTTATATAACCATTACTGTTATGTTTTATATCTGTCTTTATGTTTATATTTAAAGGGACACGACTCTAATTGTTTCACTGTGGGCATGTTTTTGCATTGGCATGATGGTATAAGTAGCTTTCCAAGTCAGACCAAATCAAGTTTAGCTTAGTTTATAATAGCAGACTTCACACGATTAAGGAGCGTGATAGCTCAGTGGTTAGTGCACTTGCCTCTGATGCTAGAGGTCCCGGGTTCGATCCCCGGAAGCGGCGATAAAATTTCGGTGTCCGAACACGCTCCATTGGCATCATTTGCAGGGATGAATGTCATAAAGTGCACCGTCCTTCGGATCGGGAAATTAACTGGAGGCCCCCTGTGCAGGGAGAACCATCCCCTGTGCAGGTTAAAGATCCCTACCGTAATTGCATGATTACTGTGTAGACTTTCATCCTGTAAACCTGGAGTGTATGTAATGTACACCTGCGGTAATGGTCAAATGTGACCGACGCAGTATTAGTAGATAGATAGATAGATAAGCAATGTAAGGACTAAAGATCATAAATAGCTAATTATTTTGTCTATAAGCAGTACCACCACCGTTTAATATGTACTTGATATATAATTTCAAATTTTAAGAAACTCGAATGTCTTACACATCGCACCAAAATTAGGTGAAAAAATTTGTCTGACATACTGTCGGAATAGCTTACCTTCCATGAAAAATTCCTGGAGGTAGGGCGTAGGCAATTTGCACGCGTCTTCAAGCGGTTTTCTCGGTGAGGAACCGCAAATAGCAGCTCTCTCTCTCTCTCTCTCTCTCTCTCTCTCTCTCTCTCTCTTCATTCTTTCTCAATAAGCCTAAATTTTCCCTTCGTACTCGTTACACAAATGTAACTAGCCTTCACTCTCTCTCCAAAGCGAGGTCAATACAATGTGTTCTGATGTCAGACAACTATAAAACATTAACCTGTTGGAATCGTCCACGTAATAGGATATCCCATTTCCTATTTCAGGGGTATCAGGCTGTTTTGTATGCTGAAACATATACGAAACGATCATGTACTTAAAGCAAAGAATGTAGAACGTGATCAGACACCGCATTCTGTACACATATCAGAACTATTCAACTGAACGCTGTCAGGTGGCACTACAGTACAAAAAATCTCCTTACTCACAATGTAAATTGGGGTATATTCCATGTTCTACCACATTTCAACAAGTCTAAAGTTTCCATAATAAGGCATATAATTTGACACGAAGACCATTTACCTTCCAGAAGCAGCTAAAAAACTGGGTGTTGCGCGGCATATTTTGACATTTTCGGCAGTCAGTGTCAACAAACCCATACCGCAGCGAAAAAATCTAGGCATTTCCAGTGGCCAGTCAGCATTATTTTCTGGTTCTTTTTAAAACCAGCTGCTTTTTACAATAGCAAATACCTACTTATATTTCTTCTAATAAACAGTAGTACTTCTTAGAAAAATAATGGCTTAGGACAAAATCCAATCAGAAGCAGCAGAATATTCAATTCTGTACTGAAAGCTCTCCCCAAAGCAAGTACAGCTTTCATAAAGACCAATGTTTTGCTGTAGTGAAACCGTTGTGCCTTTGGGTATGTCACAAACACGCCAAATCAAAGTCGAGTCAATGTTGGCGCATTGTGAACGGGTTTTCTTTATTATACAGATATGTTCTAGAAAAGATTAAAAGGTAAACACTGAGAGAAGAAACGATAATGTGTGCACATAAGCAACATTTAGACACTGTGCTTTAGAGCTGTACCTTGTATTTTTACCGAACATTTTGTGCGAGTGAGTCATGCAG